>RJVU01019434.1:5896311-5978536 GCA_003731715.1 Anabarilius grahami
CTTAAGGTGAGTAGTTACATTATACTTAAGTACTGAGTAATATTAATTAACTACATGTACTTACTATAGAGTTAGGGTTTGGTTTAGGGTTAGTTGTAATTATGCATAATTTATTGTTATTGCTATATTAAGTACATGTAGTAACATGTAACTATATCACCTTAAAGTGAAGCCAACATTTTTTGTATTTTAAGTATTGTTTATTGTTAAAGTACATAGTGCTACAACACTGTGTTACACTGTATATATAGAGAATACAGCAAAGACCATACTGGCAAGAGGCTGGAGTGTTGATTTTGATATATGGGTTTAGCGACTCACTTGGCAAGACCGACGAGGTGCGGTTCTTCTCTTTGTTGCAATCCTTCTGGGCACTGAAACACTCCGTGAGGTGAGAATTACATTGCGTCAACAACTGGAAGAACAATAACAACAGCATCCACAAGGAGGAGCAGGTTAGTCATCTAACTGAGAAAAACATCTTAATACAATTGCATAGAGCCACAACACAGTCATCAAGTCCAGACCTTAAACTGTTTGTCCATGCGTGTTTGTCCCGTTGGGCTCGGGGTGAGAATGCTGTTGACGTAATTGTGGAGTTGCCAAGCAGGCACCTCTGTGTCTTTACTAAGCACAGCTTCCATTAATGCATCATGGATAAAGATAAACTGCTCCTGTAGGTCACACATACAGTCATGAAGACAAACCATGTTGCATTAGCAATGTGACATCTGAACATTATATTTATGAATAAATATTGGTATATGTTCAGAATGGCATACTACAAATTAAAAATGTTTTTAGTATGCAGCATGTAGTGTGAACAGTATATACATTTTTTGTATGCATGTAACACAGAAACAACATACTACATGCCAAAATGTGCAGTAAACGGTCAAAAAACAAAACAAAAACCCACTGCATTCTGTATCCCACAATGCAATGCACTTGATCTTATATTTCTAGTAAGACAAATTGAAAGTGATTTGAGTGGACTGCCAAAAGGAACTATGTCTTACACAAAATGGGATTTAAAAAATGCAAAATAGCCATTTTTTATTCTTCAGTATGCAACAGTGTTATTGTAGTACTTATTTATATACTATTATAGTTTTTATTAATATTTTGAATTAGCCTTTATTTATTTTTTCAGAATTAATTTTCATTTTAGTTTCATTTCTAGAATTTAAAAAAAATATATATTACTGTTCTAGTTTTAATTTATTTTTATTCCAGTTTTAAATTATTATTATTTTAACATTTCTTTATTGAATTTTTACAAAACACTTCTACAACAACAACATATCCCCCGGTCCTCAAATTCATGAGGAATAAAAAAAATAACGCTTTATATCATACAATATTTTATATTTTTAATTTTTTAACATGATATATTTTAGTTTTAATTTTTAATAATTTACAGTTAGTAATTTTAATGATTCAACCTTAATCAGCAACATTTTTTCAAGGCACAAGTTTTTCATCTAATATTTTATATTTTATAAAATAGTAAAATAGTTTTAGTTAACAATAATAACCTTGATATGCAAGATGCAAAATAATGTCATGTGATGAAATGTAGTGAATTTTGAAATGTTTGCAACTGCATACTACGTGTAATTTTACATACAGTTTTAAACAATGAGTCTGCAGTGAACAGCATATATCACAAAGTATGTAGTATTTAGTAAGAAGTACACTAATATTCCCTTATAAAAGTGATTTAACTGTGCATTTTGAGTATGTGGAAATATAGTGTATTAAATCAAACAGGTAATAACCTCGGTCTGGACCAAGTAGTTACGCTGAGCTCGGATGTGCTTGAGGTATCCCAGGACGTTGACTGTGCCTTTGTCCTTTATCTGCTGCAGCATGCTGTCTATGACTATGTATGTGCCTGTTCTGCCCACTCCAGCACTGCAGGACACAGAGAGAGAGGTGGTTTGATAAAAATGACATCGCTATTTTGCTACAAAGCAAAGAGTCGCTCACTTTCAAACACCCTGCTGAAAATGATGTAGGAATGGGAAACCTTGCATAACTGGAAAGTACATCACTGAAACTGACATTTCACACGCTAGTGGGCAGGGCTTATATTCCCATAAAATAGTACCTGCAGTGAACGAGAACGGGGCCTGTGCCCGGTGTGCGTGCCATTGTAGATCGAGAGATGAATTTGAGGACTGGAAGTGCATACTCAGGTACGCCCATGTCTGGCCACTGTGTGTAATGGTACTGGACCACCAGCCGCTCATTCTGCCTCCCCTTCTGACCCTGAGAGACAATTCAGAGGTCAAAATACAATACAATACTAATACAATGCTCTGTAAATGCTCTATAAATGCTCAAACGTACCTTTTTCAGTTTAGTGTTGCGTATGATAAAATGGCGGAGTGTGTAGTAAGCACGCACTTTAGTACTCTTCAGAGTCACCATTATGTTCCCATACACCTCGATGTTCTCTGACGGCCAATACTGATCACATTTCCTCTGTAAAAACAACAAATACATCTTCAGTTTTGCATTTCAAAACACCAAAGTCTACATTAACAGAATAGTTCACCAAAAACTTAAATTCTTCTATGATTTCTGCTAGGGCTGCTAACCATTAGCGGACGAGAAGAGGCTTAGTCATCCAAACTTTTATTAGTTGCTTAGTCGCAGGGGGAAAAAAAATCCACAGGAAGTGGCGAAGTCACGCAGTCTGTGACGGACAGATCATTAATAGCTGGCCTATGTGGTAATTACAGTACATGGGGCAGGACATCCAAACGCTCGCCTATCATTCATCGACCTCAAGTATGGCTTATCATCTGAAACATGCAAGTAGTAGCAACTTTACATGGCCACTCGCTTTAATGTTAACCCAGAAAAATGTGGGCTATTCAAGTGTTTGCGTGGAGTGTGAAAGCTGAATAGTAGCGCACTTAAAGCATTACAGCTAACATGGAGGCGCCGGTGCGATCACTTGCACACTGTCATTTTTGGTCATACAGATAAGAGTAATACATCTTTTGAATCAGTGAAGGGTCTACTTTTATTTGTGTGCACTCACAGTAACAACAAAATATTTTGCTTTATAAATTAAAGAAATGTCTGTGAATATTAAAAGACAAAAAGACTGTTTTTGAAGTCTGTATGTTCTGTGTGCCTCAGTGGAATCGGAATCCAAAAATATTCAAACTGAAAAAAAATGGAATCCAGAAAANCACACTGTCATTTTTGGTCATACAGATAAGAGTAATACATCTTTTGAATCAGTGAAGGGTCTACTTTTATTTGTGTGCACTCACAGTAACAACAAAATGTTTTGCTTTATAAATTAAAGAAAGCAAACGGTGTGCTTTCTGTCGTCTCTCTCTGTGAACTTGAGCGCGCCGGAAAAAAAGAAAATCGAAACTCATTGTAAACTTGCCTCACAGACATGAAAAAAATATTTATAGAAAGCAAAATGTCCACTTTTAAATGAACCAATTCAAATGGAAAACAAATATTCTCAGGTTATGTAATCCATATGAAAAGTGCATATAGGAGATGATGAGTCAGCATCGTCAACTTCATCACTGCAGACGAAAATACAGAAAACACAATTTTATCAATTAATTTGGCACATTTTGGATGAATAAATCCCAAATAGAATGAGTTAATCAAAATGTGATATGGAGTAGTGTCTGTGAATATTAAAAGACAAAAAGACTGTTTTTGAAGTCTGTATGTTCTGTGTGCCTCAGTGGAATCGGAATCCAAAAATATTCAAACTGAAAAAAAATGGAATCCAGAAAAAATGAAATGAAAAAAAAAGAGCAGAATTTTGGAAAAAATAGGGCCCTATTCTTGCCTTCCAGCGTAGCTCTCAAATAGCATTTGTACTTATGCACAATAAAGTGCCCCTATTATGTTTTTTCTGATATTATCTTTCATGTAGTGTGTAATGTAGCTGTTTGTGAATCTAAAAGGTCTATAAAGTTTCAAAGATCAAAGTGAACAATGAATGGAGTTATTGTCTCCCAAAAGAGAGAACCGATTCTGAACTGGCTGAAACGAGTCATCAGTAATTCCATTCTTACTTCCTGCACAAACCTACTTAGATTTATATCAAATTTACATAATGCCAGGTCTTCACTGGCTGCCCGCAAACAACGTCTTCTTTGAACCTCAAACACTGCAGTTGTAGCTGAGGCCTGGAAGAGTTTGGTTCATATTGTTGACATGTTGAGAAGGCGCTGTTTTCTGCACTAGGAAAGCAAATCCACTTTGCACGCACTTACAAAGGATGAGGACTAGGGATCAAATTAATACAGTAAATCCGACACCATCATTATTGTTATTATCACTGTGTATACAAGTGCTGAAGAAGATCCGGAGCTGAAATATGGTGATGGGCATTTTGTTTCCAACACTTTCTGTAAGCAGTAGACTAATCACAACAGACTGGGCCATCTGACCAATCAAAGCAGAGTAGGATCTCAGAAAGGATGTGTTTAGAGAGACCGAATCCTTTATCGAACCGTTTCAGACACTGTGAGAAAAGAGGTGATGCTGCAATGTGCATTATGAGAAAATTAAAGTGTTTTTTGACCTTGGATGCATATAAACCTATTGTAGGAGACCTCCAAAACAAAATGAGGAACCTTTAAAATAGCATAATAGGGGCACTTTAAATAAACTTTGTGGAAAGTGTGTATTAGTAGTTACTTACCCTGCCTTTTTCCACTAAGTTGGTGATCATGACAATCACAGTGGTGTTCTGTTCCCAAATCATTCTCCAAAAGTCCTCAAATGTGGACTTCAGAGGGCCCTGAGCAGCTATATAAGCCCTGGATCTTTTATAACCCTGAAAGGGAGAATATTTAATTATAAAACAAACATTAAAGCATCAAGCAAACACATGCACTTAGTAATAAAATACGTACGTCTACATAGTTGGCATTGATGTAGTCACTGTGCTTAGAGTCTTTCCCAGACAGTTGCTGCAACTTCACTCTGCTGTGATCATCTGGGTATTAAAAAGCAATAAATGATGTATCATTCGAATCACTGTTTGAGATATGTAATCTATTTAGAAATACTAGCAATGCATGCAAGATTGAGAGATGGATTTCAATATCTTTTATCTTCATCTTGCATGCACCGCCAGCACTTCACAGATGAATTCACAGTATGTTTAAGAAGGTAAATGTTCATGTTTGCCACATAATAATCAACAACTCACAGGCGACAATGTTGATGTATCTGTTTTTGTGCTTGTTGTCTGGGTGATTTGAATGTTCTGCTGTAATCTTCATTTCAGATGTGCAGTGTTGAACCTCCTGTAGGGAAGGTATGATTTCAAATTAGTTATAACTTACAGACTATGCTAGTTCCATAATTGCTTTTCCTGCAGTATAGAGTTACGCATTACTTCTGTGTGTGTGGAATAACTGGATCTAAAGTGATGTAAACAACACAGCAACTCGTTTTCATCTTCCATTTCCCATGTGACAAATAAAATGTAAATAATATCAGCCATTTTAAAAATCTCCTTGACTCAATGTTTAATTCGACTATCAAAAGGTTTTACACCAACTTAGATTAAAAAATAAAAATAATTACCTCCAATATGATGGTTTAAACATGAGGACATTTGTTGCATAACACTTATCCATTTTGAAAATTCAGAATTCTGTTTTGCTGGATTTTTGTTGACCATATTATTGGTAAATTATTTAAGACTCATTTACAAAATAATTAGTTAATTATTCCAGTAATTAGCCACACTTTGATTAGAATTTACATAAATAGCCCCATTTGTCCAAATCATTTAATTATTGTCACATCAATGCAATTTGAAATAAATTTTATACAGCAGCATAATAATTAGCTCCCCAGTGAGCAGTAATGAAGCAGACATTAATCTACCATGCAGATTCAGTTCCCTTTCGAAAGATTTAGTTTTCTTATATCTGGAAAACAAAGCACCTCTGTAACGAATTGATACCTACCGTATCACAGATACTGGTAATTGTCAAAGTTTTTTTAAGTAAATCTTCTTTAAGAGACCCAGTTCTTGCTTTTGAATGTCCGTACTGGATTCTGATCTTGTAAATGTTTGCTGTGGGCATGAACCAGGCTCAAGCTTTCCTGCATTCCTGTATAGATTCCTCCAGCGAGAGGAGTGATTTTAATGAGGCTCTTCTCTTTAATTAGTCCTTTTCCCATAGCCATCTGTGCCTCTGTGCTACTGGGAACACCGGTACACGTACAGAGCACAGACACACATTCTCACATGTTCCAACTACAAAGACCATACTCACATCGAACTCCTGAGAAAAGCCATGCTGGTTGTTGGAGTACAGCTCCATGATGTGTTTGATGAACTGCCTGACTGGCACAGCCTCCAGGTCATCTGAAACACAAACCGTACATACATCATACCACATCTGCCCATTTAAACCCAAACATTTTAATATAAATTGATGACAACTGCATTAAAATTACATATGGACACACTTTCGATTAGGGTCCAATTCTTACTATTCACTCACTATTAACTACTACTTTTGCCTCAATAAACTATTTATTACTGCTTATTTATAGTTAGTAAGGTAGTTAAGTTGAGGTATTGGGAAGGATTAATGGATGTAGAATATGGTCGTGCAGAATTACGCATTAATATGTGCTTTATAAGTACCAATAAACAGCCAAAATCCTAGTAATATACATGCTAATAAACAACTAGTTAATAGTGAGAATTGTATTACCATACATATTAAAATATTAATAATAAAAATACTTATTAAAATATTGTTTTTTTCTCATATTTAGCAATTGGGTTTTATAATTTAAAAACATACAATTAATATTAAATTACCCAAATACACTTGTATTATGCAATTATTTTTAATAATAGTAAAAACATTTAAATATTTTGCTTTACAAAATCTTTAAAAATATACCTAAAACATCAGATGGAATTGACACACCACTGTTCAAAAGTTTGGGATCAGTAAGATTTTACTCCAGTTTTCAGTGTCACGTGATCCTTCAGAAATCATTCTAATGTGCTGATTTGGTGCTCAAGAAATATTATTATTTTTATAATCACAGTTGAAAACAGTTGTACTGATTAATGTTTTTGTGGAATTTTTTTTTTAAGGATTATTTGATGAATAGAAAGTTCTAAAGAACAGCATTTATTTAAAATAGAAATCTTTTGTATAATTATAAATGCTTTACTGTCACTTTTGATCAATTTAATGCTTACTTGCTGAAAAAAGTATTAATTGCTTTACAAAAAAAATCTTACTGACACCAAACTTTTTTTCCCAATAAACACACTGAAATATTATATTTCACAAAATATTTAAAGTCCCCCTGTAGTCAATAATTTTATCCCTCAAAACTTATCTTTGATCACCAAATTTACATATTTAAAAAACAATTCCTGTGAAAAAAAAAGGTTAATTCCTTAAAATAGCTTGAATGTAACACTACACCCTTCGCATCATTTAATATACACGGATCTATGAATGTGTTATAGCCCCAACTCCACTCACTCGCACAAGCTCAGACGAGATCCACTCGGTCAACTTACTGAGGTAAACGCTGCACAATATCGTTTTGTACAACGTCGGACACATAACAGTAATTAATATGATTAGCATTTTGCTTGATGTTATCAAACAGCTAATAATGTGTTGCTAATGTTACACAAACCATGTTCACATTCACGAGTCAGACAGCTGCCTTCAACAGTCAGTATCCTTAGAAACGCTTTGAACAACTCAGAACGTCAGTGGAGAAAGGCATATAGTTCATCATAACATCGTAATATGCAACACCCGCCATATTGCTAAATCTACACGATTTTTCATAACAACAGAAAAATATACCGGGATAACTTTCTCTTGCGACTCCCTTGCTCTAGAGCCGTTATAGTTAATGATATGCTAAAGCCTGCTGGCACGTTGATGTGATTGGTTACTAGGTAGTTTGTGACATCAGAAACACCAGCGGGTTTGAGACCATCTTTGGTTTACTGCAGTTTTAAAGAGAAAATACTCAGCAATGGTGTTGACTTTATGAATCTGCAGATGGTTTGTCTTAAAAGGATGTTAAAAACACCAGACATATAAACAACATTAAAAACTTGATTTTCACTAGAGGGGG
The DNA here is from genome assembly GCA_003731715.1 of Anabarilius grahami. Lineage (NCBI taxonomy): Eukaryota > Metazoa > Chordata > Actinopteri > Cypriniformes > Xenocyprididae > Anabarilius > Anabarilius grahami. The sequence goes on from RJVU01019434.1 coordinate 5,904,460, forward strand.
ACTTTAATAATATACCTAAAAACTGACATACATTTCGCAGCACATACATTGTTTAGCGACTCCATATAATGTATGCTGTTTTTTTTCCATTAATTAGTTAAACTATTAATTCAAGACCTTTTCATTGAATGAATATTTCAAAATATCTAGATTCTTATAAAATATCTAAAAATGTCACTTTTATGGAACAAACCCCTCTGGAAAATAAGTTTAAATAAATAAATAAATAAAACATCCTTGTTCCAAATGACAAAAGACTTTGAAGCAAAATCCATATGCCCTACTTTTGTGCCCTCACTTCCTGAGTGATGATATTTGGTCACATCTGTGTCATATAAAGCTCATCAGTTATCTATCAAAGAAAGGGTCTAGACTGATTGTCTATTGTCACGTATGGCCATATAAAAGGTATGGTTCATTACTGCCCAGGGAAGCACACAGCTGGGACCGTATTTAAAAAAGACCAGATTCCCCTGGAGAATTTACTGCTTCACCATTGTGAAGGATGATCAAACACACATCAATTCAACCCCCACTCTGTATTCAGTGTCTATTCCATTAACAGAAGAGATTCTGTCTTATTAAATCACTGAGACATGCACACACAGACTTCTTCAGTTTAACGGGGATTGTTGATGAGTTCTCTATTACGACGGAGACATTAAACTATCACCTCAAACGGAGTTCTCATAAACATTAATGGCTAGTTTTACTTCTTTTGGCTTACAGTTATATAGACCTGTCAGTCAAGAGCTGGACTGCATCACATGAGAAAGGAAGAGAGGAAAGAAACTGAGAGAAAAGAGTGGCAATACCAACAGCAGTTCATGCAATTTTAGAAAATCATACACTACCCAAATTGAGCAATCAGACTTTCTATTCGTTCACTGACTAACAGTAACACACAGAACATAAAATATGCATCCACTTAACATTTGAGAAAACTGCAAGATAGGAATTCTGATCATTAAAAGAAATAGTGCAGCCAAAATGTAAATTATGTCGTGATTTACTCATCCTTGTGTAGTTACATATATCAATGACTTTAATTTGCTATGAGACACAAAAGAGATATTTTTCCTCACACACAGCGATCATGAGTGTTTTAAAATCTCTGTCCTCTTTCATTGTATTGTAAAGAGCATTGTGAACATTTAGCATACAATGAAACACCCTTTTGTGCTCCATGGAAAAAATACACTACTGTTCAAAGGTTTGGGGTCAGTAAGATTTTCAAATGTTTTTGAAAGAATATTATAAATGTCTTTAGTGTCACTTTTGACCGGTAGTGTAAGTCATACAGGTTTGGATTGCAATACAATTTCATCAGTTATTTTACTATATTAAAATAATGCATATTAAACAACATCCTGCAATCCCAACTTGTCAGGTGGTCAGGTATAATTATAAAGCGTCATTTCACTCTGCTGCTGTGTTTGCTTATATCTTAATGATTTATTTCAGATTATAGTTGTTTCAAAACCTAGTGAACTGCTTTGCTCCCTAAATAGACAACCAACTTCCATTCTGGGATTACTTTCCCCACAAAGGGAATATGTGATGAAATCAAGAACTCTGTATTCTGTCTATGCAACAAATTCTAGAGGTACTTTTTTAATGGATAATGATTTACTCCTATGAATGGCATAAAATAAAAGTACTTGCATTTTGAAACCTCATGTTGTCATTTATGTTTGTTAAGTGACTCACCCGCTGTAGATATGATGGGAAAACTGTCATCGCGGATCACTCTGGGGGAGTTCCTGTCGTCAATATAGAAATGTGCAGTCTGGAAGAATCTCCTATGAACAAAAATGGTCCCAGTTAGTAGAATGCCGATAATCAGGATGATTTTATACAGCTTCTTAATTCTGAGATTTACTGTTATGTGTTCACTTAACACCCATGTACAATTTACAAGCTGCAGAATCTTGTTTGCATGGTGTTTTGACCTGTGTTTCTGTTCAATACAATTTTAGTCACAACTCTGATATCAGTCCATTACTAAGAAAGAATGAGAATACAGAGCATTCTGCCTAAATATAATCCTAACATTCTTACACAAAAAAAATGACTTTATTTATATTTTTATTATTATTACTTATTTAAGTATTTATTTTCACAAAATAACTTAAAAAATAAAACAGAAAAATAACTTAACAATAACTTAAAAATATTCGTACAAGGCTGTGGGAAGATTTTGAAAATATGTATTATAAATAATATATAGTTCATTTGACTATTTACATTTTTTTTTTTAAGTATTTAATTTCACAAAATAGCAATAACTTAATTTACTCTAAAATATTTGAAAACAGAAAATGTACAATATTCTTGTACAAGGCTGTCAGTAGATTCTGAAAATATTTTTTTTACACAGTATATTTAACTATTTATATTCTATTTATTTATTTATTAAATATTATTAAGTATTTTTTCACAAAATAACTTAAAATTCACTCTAAAAATATTTGAAAACAGTTAATGTGCAATATACTTGTACAAGGTCATCAGTAGATATTGACAAATAAAAAAAATGTAGACAGTTTATTTGACTATTTACCTTTTATTTAAGTATTTGTTCACAAAATAACAATAACTTAAAATTCACTTTAAAAAAGAAAATCCTTGTACAAAGCTGTCTGTAGATTTTGAAAATATTTTTACACAAATTTTATTAAACTATTTACCGGTACATTATTTTTTATTTATTTATTAATTTTTTATTGAAGTATTTTTCCACAAAATAAGAGTAACTTAAAATTCACTCTAAAAATATATGAAAACATATAATATTATTCACATTATTATTATTAATACATTTTATTTATTAAGTACTTATTTTCACAAAATATATAAAAAATAATAATTTAAAACAGAAAATGTGCAGTCGGTAAACACACTTCTGTTAATTCTCCAAGTGGTTATGGTTGGTTATCTGCTGATGCGGAGAATCACAATATGGGTCAAATATCAGATGTATGAATCAGCTCGACCAACTTTTATTGACTTAGACCAACTCATAATTCATAATAAAGACTATCATTGGCACATTTCCATAATTAAAATGCATTAGCCAAAACACACACAAACATCTAGTTCTCATTCTAGGACTCATATAATATACAAGAGCTAAGAGATGTCCAGCCAAACTCTGCACATGCAACTCTTGCTGCCTTGGGAACAATCACTTAAAAATCCCCATCTTTTATTTTATTTTCAGAGCAAAAAGATAGGGTATTACCCCTCCCACCCCATTACTGAAGACTTGCTTCATGTAAATCCCAGTAAAGCATTTGTATAAGCATGTCCCTACCTGTACTTTATGCAGAGCAATGAGCAGATGCTAGTCATCCTTGAGAGGTGAGATAAAAAGAAAGAAAAGAGGGACTGAATGCTCGCTGAGCTCTGATGAGGGAGGGGGGCTGGGGGGATTGAGGAGAGATGATGACTGGGGGGACAGGAACCTCACACTAATGACCTTTTTATGATGGCCGATCTCTCGTGTGTTTAGAGATGTTAGACTAATGGTGTAGAAGGGTCCTTCAGTGAAGTTTTGGACCCTGCAGTCTAATTCTTGAGAATGCAAAATAGGCAAATGGTAAAAAGATAAATATAACCTCTTATCACTCCCCATCTGCGTCTCTGCGTCAAGTCTGGAACTGCTGTAACTCATAGGCGATCTCATGCGTACGTGTAGAAATGTACCATGGAGATGAGTGCAGCATCTTTGGTCTTTAATGGGCATCTGTGAGTCTGAGCAGACTGAAAGCCTCTGAGCCATCCAGATGGAACCCTGCCTACATAAACCTCTCATTAGCCTATCGCCTTGGCAACATCATAACTTCATTTTAAGCAAATAATATCATACTTTCTGGTAAACACTTGCATGAACTCCAGTTATAAGAAACGAGAATGGAATATCTTTTGAATAGCTTTTGTTCGCTCTGTAGCTTTGTTCTTGAGGTTCTTGAAATTTGACAATGATGTCTTGACAAAGACGTTTGCCGTCACATTCTCGGGGGAGCAGTTGCATCTCGTCACTTGTCTTCCTTCCACTCGCTTAACAGATTAATTATTGTGCAAATTCAGTCTTTCATTCACTTTAACTGTCACTGATCAACCTCTTATAAACCCATCAAATGAAACTGCTATTATCTTATCTTCTTTCCTTTCAAGTTCCAATGATTTGTTGGCTGACGTAATGGCTTTGCAATTGGTACAATAACTTGCAGGCAAGAATTCTTGACATTTGTGTTGCTTGATAAGGCCAGTGTTGTTATAGTTTAAAACTAAAACCATTAAAAAGTTTTGCTAAATAAAATAAAATTAAAAAAAATAAAACAAAACTACAACAAAAATTTGAAATGTTGCTTTGGCAAATTACTGAAATAAATGGGTTTAAATCAAAGTACTAAAATTACTAAAACCTAAATAAGGAAATTGAAATAAAGCTTAAATAAAATAAAATATGAATATTACATGAAATGTAAACTTAAAAAAAAATTAAAATAAAAAATGTTGCCTTGGCAACTAACTGAAAAAGATAGGTTTAAGTTGAAATACTAAAATGACTACAACTAAAGAAATTACAGCTAAATCTAAATATTAAAACCTAATAAAAAATTTAAGTACTAAATTACAAAAATGTAACTAAAATTAAAATGAAACCTGAAAAAATAAAAAATAAAATAAAAGCTAATTTAAAATATTAATAAATACTATAATGTAGGGATGTGCACAAAGCCGAATACTATGTTCGGAAAGGAAATGAAGGGACATGATGATGGAAAAATATGAGATGGGAAGAAAAAATATTTTCAATGCTTTTGCGTTCTCTCGCAATTATATAGTTGGGAAATTATTTTGTATATTATTTGTAAGCACATCCCTACTACAGTATATCAATATAACTAAAATAACATGCATGCAATACTGTAATTTAACAAATTTTTTTTTAAAATTGTTAAAAAAAGAACATTTTAAAATTCTTCTCTCTCTCTCTCTCTCTCTGTCATATATATATATATAGTCATATATATATATATATATATATTCTCATATATAATATACAATACATTTAAAATATAAAAAGGTTTTAATATTTATCTTTTAATGTAATGTTACTGTTGTGTGCTCACATTCTAAATGATACGCTCAAACCAGTCAGCTTCACAGATTGGAGCACAGCTGAGTCCCTCCGCACAAGACTCATGGTCCCTAGGGGGCCCGCAACCTCTTAGCTCACATACAAACACAAGACTGAACAGGAGGATGGTGGTATTTGGCAGGAAGCTCCATAGGAGGATTTTAATTCGGTTACCATGGGGCTGAGACCGGTCCGGGAGAGGGCGGGCAGATGGGGCACGGAGTCTCCAGGGAGCTGAGCCAGGTTTATAAAGGCCAGTAGATGGAGTAGAAAGAGGAAGATGAGGTGTGGATTCAGAGGTCAGAGCGACCTCACGCTGTTTACAAACCAGGCACAACCATGACCAGACAAATCTACTCTACATAAAACATGTTGTCATGAATATTAATTAGGTGCAGCATTCGTTCAGAAAAAACCCAAAGCTCCAAAAAATTAGATGGACGAATGTAGAAGTTGATACAAGATAAGGAACGTAGATAAAGAGAACTGATCTTTTCAGTCCAGGTCTCGATCTAAGATCAATGTGTTTGACAATTGCTAATTCACCCCTGCCTTATAAACTGTGGTTGTTCACAGAACCTTACCTCCAGTAGACCAGGACAGCCAACAGCATGATGAGACAGAGTAGAGTGAGGGCAGAGACCACCATCAGGGGGATGATCCACTCCATCCGGCTGGATGATGACACCGGGTCTCGGGTGACAGTGGAGATGCTGTTTCTCTCTGCATGGTGGTCAAAGGAGACCAGAGCTTCAATAATAGATGGAAAAAGTCTATTCTTGTATAAATGCTTGAAAAATGTCAGTCATGCATATTCAACACATATCTTCCTTTGCAAAGTTTATTACAAATATTAATTGGCATTTATTACATATATTACAATAATCCATATAGTGTCTTTATTTATAAAATAAACTTTTATATTCAGTTTTGTTTTTCATTTATTTTTAAATATATATATATATATAATACTATATTTTAAAGCATATTTTATATATTTTTTATAATATTTACATTCATTACTGTTCAATAGTTTAGAGTTGGCAAGAATTCTTTTTTTTTTTAAATCTCTTATGCTCACAAAGGATTACAAATACAGTAAATACAGTAATATTGTGAAACATTATTTTAATTAGTACTGTCACTTGATTAAAAAAACCTAATTAATCACACATTTTTCTGTAATTAATCGCGATTAATCGCACCTAACAAAGATTTTAATATATTTTTATATTGTAATGATTTCACATTTAATCTCCAAATTAATTTAGAAACACATAAAGGCACTATATTTTAAATATTTGATCTAACAGGTAGGAAATATCCAGAATCAAAGCAGTTATTAAACACTTCACAGTCTTCACTGCATAATATAGATTAATTTTTTTATAGATTTTTATTAAAGCTACAAAGGTTATTCAATTAAGAGCAGTGAGTGATTTTCTTTTTCTTTTGTACTTTTAACATTAACGGAAAGCTGTACCAGGTTTATTAGGCTGCTGTCACTTTAAGACATTCCGCACATGACACGGATCTGCATCCTATTTTCTCACAGCTCTTTATGTTTCAACCCCCGGCTCTTAATGCATCGTGTTTCCTTCTGGAGCATCAGTGAATGTTTGAACCTTTTTTAATAGTTGTGTTTGAGTCCCTCAGTTATTCTCAGTGTGAAAAGATGGATCTCAAAATCATACAGTCACTGTAGGGTTGGGCGATGTCCCCTAAATTGGCAGTTGACGATGTTTACAGTAAAACATCGCGATGGACGATAATATCGTCGGGCGGGGGTGGTGATTATTTTAATTTTTGGTTATTATATAATTATTATTCGTTATTTTACTTTATTACTTTATTTTATTTCCCAACTAATGACTCATCCGGGATTTCCAATAGGTTGCACGTGAGGGGGGGAAAAAAGTAGCTTCCTTCCACTTAAGAAGAGTTGTGCACTTTTTATTTTAATATATCTCTTTACATAAATACTATTTTCATTGACATTTCATACTATTTGACATTATGGCCAAGGAAAATTGTCTTTAAAGGTATTTATTAATCAAGGATGACTAGCATCTGAATTCTGGGTTTATATCTTAAACTGCCACTTCAGTGCAGTATAGCCACAGAGTTATGTAACAATGAGCACAATCTCCCGAGACACTACAATAGGCTAATAATAATTCATTAATAAGGGCTGTTTTCTTGCACAAAATTAAATATTTTAAGTTAAATGTAAAGTGTTAGACATGTAAAAAAGACAAGATTCTAACAATGTCAAGAACAAATGCCTGACACTGTATTTTCACAGACTAACACATAATACTGGCATAGACTACAGTATTTAAAATAGCATATATGCATTAGTTATATTCTCAATTTAATTTACAGAGCAATTCCTGCAAAGATTTTAGGTTAACTATAGTCTTTAGAAGAGACTAGGATTAGTGTGTGTATTTTTTTTTACAGTCTATGGTGTCGACTCGCAAGACTCGCAGCAGAGCGGGGCGGGAGCGTGGCATCACGATGGTGTTTCTCCATCGTGATGTCGGTCATGATGATGATGATATCGTCCATCGGCACAACCCTAAGTCACTGCTGGAAAGGGTTCAAATATGCAAAAAATGCTTGAAAACTTAAGATCCTGCAAAACCTGGAGGATTTTTCTGAAGAGCACAGCTCAGTTTAACTGCTCAGAACAAACAAGGGACTCATGAACAACCATCACAAAACAAAAAAAAAAACAGTCGTAGATCATCCAGGTAACCACACACAGTATTAAGAATCAAGGGTATGTAAACTTTTAAACGGGGTTATTTTTATAAATTCAGCACATTTTTTTTGTCTTGTGGATTATATGTAAACATCTGTTATGTAAAATATCTTACTCAAGACAGTACTAAATAAAAAATAACATGCATTTTGTATGATCTCTCTTATTTTGTTAAAATTATTCACATTTTCAAAGATTCTGCAAGGGGTATGTAAACTTTTGAGCTCAACTGTATATCATACAAATGATATATATTTAAAAAAATTTTTTATAAATATTTTATATTTTACTTGTTAAATATATTTACATATGTATATATTTACAAATACATTTTCATATTAAAATAATGTAAATTGTAGTTTTTGGACACGATTTGGCACTACTTCTTAATTTTAAAGGTACTATCTTTTGTCCATGTGTACTTCATTACTGTTTTATCTTTTGCATAGAGCTTTAGACTGTAAGTCTGCAGCTCACCTACCAGTGTGAATGTAGTATGGCCAGTGCGCCTTCTCCTCATTGGTGAGTTTGGTGGTCTCTGTTGAGCCTGAGGGAAGCTGCATGTCTGCAGTGTCATTATCCTCCAGCCATGTTGGTTTTGATGAATCCTCACCAGAAGGCCTCTCTGTGGAATGAGATACCTGTTCTTCCACTATTCTAGGGGCCAATGTAGAGTTCTCAGTGTTAACATCCACCCTTTCTCCTCCCCGCTCCCTGTGTTTTGAAGTTGGGATGGGGGCAGTTGGTTTTTGGGGCACCGTCTTGGCCTGCTTTTTGTCCTTCACGGTCACATCTTTCCCCTTTTTTTCCTTCTCCTCTTCTTCCCGTTCCTCTTCCTCCTCCTCCTCCTCCTCCTCCTCTTTCTCCTTCTCCTCCCTTTCACTGTTTTCTTCCTGTTTGTTATTAGCTTCAGTGCTGTCCTCAGAGACGAGGACGTTGCTCTCAGACGGGGTGCTTTCAGCAGTGGGAGTGGCTGGATGCTGAGTGGGCGTGGGGCCTGAGTTTGTAGAGTGGGTTGGCCAAAAGGATCCTGGGAGGGAAGAAATCACACTGCCACTGAAACCCAGTCCTGCCAACAGAGTGCTGGTCACCACAGACGCTACAGTGGCTTGTCCTCCACTGGATGGAGGCCCCATTCCCGTTGCCATGGAGACAAATGAAAAGGGGAGGCCGGCGGACGTCCAGGTAGAGGAGCCTGAGCTTATAGGGGCCATGTCTGCAGAAGAGGCAGGGGAAACCGTAGGCTAGAACCGGGGCGGAAGAGAAAAAGAACAATTACAATGTGTAGACATGCAAAAAAAAACAGATTTAGAAATGATTAAACCAGTTACCCACCATTCCAGTTTTCACAATCCTTGTCCCCTCGAAGATCCTTGTGGTGTTTGCTTGAAGAATAAATCACACAGTGTGACAATCAATATTAGAGTCGCCATGAAATCAAAATAGACAATTCCTTGTTTTTTTTATGGAATAGCGCAGTATCTATTATAAATTATTTATTCGTGCACATCATTATTCTTTTAAAATCCATGAGCTTTCATAATCTTTAATCAAAATAACTTCCCCTCCATCTTGCAGCGACATCTCTTCTCTGACGACATGTTTACTGGCATGAGGGCGGGTAAATCTGTCACTCACATGAGATTGCAAGCAATAGCAAACCACAAGCATCCAATCAAGTCCCGCCGTACATTTTCTCTTGTTCGAGAAGCTGTTTAACTCGGATAAACGTCACAATAGTGAAGAAAAGACTATCACAATGTTTCATGACGACTTATGCCGATTTGGTTAGCAGGAGTAATTGGTCATTTTTAATTTTTAAGAACAGAAAGCCACTTAAAATCAGACAAACCTTTAAATAAAAGTGTTTGGCTGAAGTCACTGCGCTGGTCTCTCTGACATATAGCTTGCACTCTGAAGAGATACAGGACATCTGGAGACACAAGTGTGATGACTGCCCTCTGCAGGAGACATATGACATATACCGTCCATTTTTTAAAAACAGTACAACACAGATGACAGAAATAGAAAGTAGATAGTTCAGAATCACATACTACTCATACTACCTTTTGCAGTATGTATACTGTGTACAGGTATGCATGGAATACCCAGATAAACAACAATTTAAAAAAAAGAAATTAATACTTTTATGCATTAAATTGATCAAACGTGACATTTTAAAATGTTACAAAATATTTCTATTTCAAATAAATGTTCTTTTGAGCTTTCTATTCATCAAAAAATTCTGAAAAAAGTATCAAAAGTATCAAGTATCTAAAATATTAAGCAGCATAACTCTTTTCAACATTGATAATAATAAGAAATGTTTCTTGTGCTTCAAATCAGCATATTAGAATGATTTCTGAAGGATCATGTGACACTGAAGACTGGAGTAATGATGCTGAAAATTCAGCTTTGCATCACATGAATAAATTACATTTTAAAATATATTAAACTAGAGTAATGAAATAGTATGGTAATAGTATTTAACAATATTACTATTTTTAGTTTTGGTCAAATAAATGCCGCCTTGGTGAGCATAAGAGATTTCTTTAAAAAAAAAAACATGAATATCTTGCCAATCCCAAACTTTTGAACGGTAGTGTACATATGACATAATGTGCATAACAGAGAATAGAACAAAATAACCATTGTTTTATACTGGATGGCATAGCAGGAGGGGCATTATCATTTTTGAGAGCATTTAATTGAACAGAAATGGTCATTTTTCAATGCATATAGGTGCTAAAAGTTTTTTAACCCTTTCGCACGTAAATTTAAAATATTCTGGCTGACCCCCCAGCGTGAGTTTTTTAAGGCGACCGTTATTTAGAACGTATCACTTTATTGTTTCCATGGTGACGCGTCATTGCTTGTTACGTGACACACCGTGGCGCTGTATGACTGATGATCTGCTTTTATATCATTTTTCCTTTTTTATTCAAAATATTCACAAATTTGTTAACTATAGCATGAAATATCTGATATTCGATTGCCAAATATGTGCAAGTGGATGTGTTTTGCTGTTTAAACACCTTTATAACGATCATGTTAGATGAGCCATATGCGCGATGGGCGCCGCCATGTTAGTTTGCGCCGCACAGAGAATCGGATCTGTTGGATTTACAACCCGTGAATTCGTCCACTTCTCCCAAAATACATGAAAGTAAGTGAGTCGGTGAACTGGGGAAGAATAGAGTTAGCTTTAAAGTTACTTTCACAATGTGTATCTGTTATGAATAAAACATGTTGTCTAATTATAATGGAAAGGGTTGTTATTTCCGCTTCTATAGACATCATTGTGTATTTTACAAACTCTAAATATATTGTTTTGCTAGTACTCATGTGTTTCTATAGACATCATTGTGTATTTTACAAACTCTAAATATATTGTTTTGCTAGTACTCATGTGTATTTAAATGTCTGAAACCTAAAATAAACATTATTTGGTTGAAAACACTGCATATATGTAATATATCAAAAGCGCTGCGCACGTCCGTCTCTGGTTTAGCGCCAGCCAAAGCGCGTAAGCACATTTGAATTTTGCAGTTGATCATGTGATGCGCTGAACGTTCTAATCACACCGGTGTGATCGTACGCTCCAGGGACCAGCCAAGACTGATCACACCGGTGTGATCGTACGCGTCAAAGGGTTAAAGTCAACTTAGGTTTACAGTCGTAAATATAGATGGCCTCAAAGCCAACAGACACAGATTAAAACCCACAAAACTTCAAATTGTGATTTCAAGCTGTCTTCAATTGACCAAAATTAAGTCTAATTTAAGCATTTCTGAATGTTGGACACAGTGAGAGTGTCCCTTCAACACAAATCCAAAAACCTCATTACACAACACACAGTGACCGGATGTAAATCTGACAAGATCTTATTTTCCAAAACCGAAATGTCAAAGCAAATTTGACATCTGCCATTATTATTTGTATAAATTGACACTTATTTATTGCAATGTCCTGCTCCATCTTTCACCGATCCTCAGTGTCCCAGAAATAGATAGATATTCATTTGAATTTCATATACCCAAAGTTGGTCTTGATTTGCTGGTGCAACCTGTGACTGGGCTCAAAATTGAAATAAAAATGTAAATGTAGAGGCAAAAAGATGAGGCAGTCATGATGGGATGTAGAGTGAAAGAAAGTAATTGGACTTTAACCGTGGCAGTTATATCCCTTAACTAAATCCAAATCTAATTTGACCAAGGCTAAAAAAGACTGACAGCACTCATCAGAAAAAATTCCTTCAACTGGCTGGACACTGTCTTGTTGCCATGCATACTGTGTGTGTAAGGCCGCTCCAATAAGGTGACTGACAGACATGGGTGTAAGTCATTCATTAGACTTGAGGGAAGAAAGACAAAATGCTGTCCAAGTCCATCAAATCAATGAGAGCTGCCCATCTATTAGAATTATGAGGGAATGCTGGGAACCAGAAGACCATGGCTACAGGTAGTGACATTTTTGTAATAAGGCCAGTCAGGCCACTCTACAGCCACTGCCTGCTATAGTGTCTTAAGTCTTATTAATCTCTTTCATCGTAGATAACTGCCGACAAGTCTGGGCACTACAACACATCTCGAGATCCTAGAGATGTAGCAACAGAGGTGTTCCATTACATTGCATTCTGTTTAGCTCATGAGTCTTCAGCAGGGGGTTTGTGACTCCCTAAGGAGTCCATAGTGACGTTGTGTGTTGCCAAGTATGGTGTCCCATACTCTGAATTTGTGCTCTGCAATTCACCCATCCAAGTGCACACACACAGCAGTGAGTATTGAACACACACACCATGAACACACACAAGGCTTGCTGCGATAGTATGTGTTGACGGTGTTACTGGTGTTCTGCCACAACACCGGTTACGTCACTTGCCCACCGCAGCACCGCCCCCCATTGTCATTTTGATTTTTTATAGTAATACAAATCATTTAGTTCAGTTAGAAAACAGACACTGCAATTAAAAACTGAATGCATCTGCTCAATGCAGGGTGAGCCGAATGAGAGTCGCAGCACAAATCAGCAGCGAGAGACAGATTTCATTCATTATGAGAGTGAGGAGCTGACTGACAAGATGATGGCGGAAGATTTTTGGATTTTAAACCCAGTGCTAATAGGGAACCTGCAAAGGATTAGTTGTGTTTTTCATTAAGAATAATAATGAACCCACCATTCAAGCAATTGCCACCCCCAAATCAGCGCTAATTTGAAAGTGAAAGTAAAATGCGCACGGCCGCACGGGCATTCATAACTGTGTGTGTCTACTAGTTCGGACTGTTTTACAGTTCATGGAAGCTCAACTTCCATAGGAATGAATTGAAAATGCTCGCTCTGCTCCGCACTGTCGAATTAGCAATTTAAAAGCGAGCTGCAAAAGAGGGAACCCCCCCACCCCCCATCCCGGTGATACAGGTATTACCGGTGTTGTCACCCGTTGATTAACTGGTGGGAAAATTTCCTCACGGTCACAACCTTAACACACACACAGAGCAGTGGGCAGCCATTTTGCTGAGGTGCCCAGGGAGTGATTGGGGGTTAGGAGCCTTGCTCAAAGGCAGCTCAGTTGTGGGTAACAAGAGTGGAAGACAATGCTGTTCATTCACTCCCTCCACCTACATTTCCTGCCGGAACTAAGACTCAAATCCTCAATCTTGGGGTTACGAGTTCGACTCTCTAACCATTAGGCCACAACTGCCCCCAAATTGCAGTGGTACCAATATGCATGAAACAAACATAAAATATTAAGTTAATTTTAACAAAAACTAAAGAATAACTCATTGTTAACCCCACATTAAAACATAGTAAGAAAATGTATAATTTACTTCAAATGTATGATAATAATAATCAGTAACGATCACATACATTACAATTCAAAATTTTGGAGTCAGTAAGATTTTTAAAATGCTTTTAAAAGAAGTCTCTATGCTCACCAAGGCTGCATTTATTTAATACAAAAAACATTTAAATATTACTTTAAAATAACTGATTTCTATTTCAAATTTTTTTTTAAATGTAATTTATCCATGTAATGGCAATTTTCAGCATCATTACTCCAGTCTTCAGTGTTGCAGCCTTCAGAAATCATTCTAATATACTGATTTGGTGCTCAAGAAACATTTCTCATTATCAGCATTTTTTGATGAATAGAAAGCTCAAAAGAACAGCATTTATTTGAAATAGAAATCTTTAGTAACATTATAAATGTCTTCACTGTCGTTACTGATAAATTTAATGTGTGCTTGCTGAATAAAAGTAATATCCTACTGACCCCAAACTTTTGAACAGTAGAGTATAATACATTAATATGGACTATATGCATGTTATTCAACACTCAATGTTATGTAATATTCAACAGGGGATTAACTATCGACCAATGGATGAAAAAGGTTGAAGGTCTAGCTGTGTGTGCATCACTTAACATCTTCAGTCAAATGTATCCTCAACACAGTGATTGGATAACCGGCTGAGCTAAAATCAGGACTGAAGCAATTACGGTTGTGGGAATGAGGTTGGTAGTGGTTGACACAATGAATGTGCTCTTCTGTAATGATCAGACTGCTTGCCCTTTCATTGTTGAGAAGCTTACCGTGCTGTGTTCACTGCTCTGCATGAAGGTCTTCTCAAAAGGCATTTCATCCTTTACCCAGCTGTAGGAGACAAGGAAGTCCACTATAGGCGGGTGGTAGACAGCTGAGGGTCTGTCCCAGGTCAGCACAAGTGCAGTTCTGTTTAGCAGATGAACCTTCATGTTGTCAGGGATGCTGCTGCAGACTGGATGGAGAGAGGAGAAGCAGAGCGATGAGATAAGACTGATAAAAACAAGGAGGAAGAAGGTACAGTTGTTCTCATTTGATTAGGGATGTGTGACTGGAGATAAACAGGCAGAATTACGGCTCTTCAGCAGCGGGAGCAGAGCCAGATCTCTGGCACGCAGGTCCACGACTGCAGCCCCCAGGTGAAGCTAAATCTTTTATTGCTGTCTGACTCACCAAAGCGTTCTCACTAGAAACTGCTTCAAAGTGGAAAATAATACATGAGTTCATCTCAATCTGCCTCTAGGCTTTCAAACAGCCTTGCATGGCTGTGGCCGTGTGCACTACTGTGGACACAGTAGGAAGTCTGAGAGTGTGTGAATGTGCAATACCCAGAGTGGATGAAGTACCTGCTAGTAAAAATGCAGATATACTGATGAAATATTACTGCAGTAAAAATATACACTACATTTTAAAAGTTTAAGGTTGTAAAAAATGGTAATGTTTTTGAAAAAAATGTTTTTGTCTATTATGCTCACAACGGCAGAATGATTTGATCAAAAAATACAGTTAAAACAGTAATATTGTGAAATACTATTAAAATTTAAACAGTGCGGTCAGAATTAACATGTTAGCGCATGCGATACATATTTTAAGACGTGATAAACTTAAAAAATTCAACTCCTACATGAGTTAAATAAAGCCTTAAATGACCATAAAGAGTTTTGAGGACATCGGATGTGTCAGATTTTAAAGTGACGGCAGCCTAATAAACCTGCTGCTGTGATGTCTGTCATTTTTAATCATTGTTAAAAATTAACCAAAGAACAAAAGACAAAGAGAAAACCAACATTAGATTGACAACACTAGATTTAAAATAACTGTTGTCTATTTTAATATAATGTAAATTATTCCTGTGATAGCAAATCTGAATTTTCAGTAGCCAGTCTTCAGTCACATGATCCTTCAGAAATCATTCTACTACGCTGATCTGCTGCTTAATGTTTCTTTGTGGAAACCGTAGTAAATTTTTTCAGGATTCTTTGATTGACAGAAAGTTAAAAAAAAAAACTGCATTTATTTGAAATAGAAATCTTTTGTAGCATTATAAATGTTGTTACTGTCACTTTTGATAAATTTAAAGCATCCTTATTGAATAAAATAATAGTAATAGTAATCATTTCTTTCAAACATTTTTTCAAACTTGAATGTAAGTGTAAAAGTGCTGCTTTAAAACATCTAAGCACAAAAGTGTTTACTTTTACCTACACTCAATTAAACGCAGATTAAATAAATCACAATTAACCAAATATACAGTAACAATATTTACAAAGAAAAGCCCTCAAATTAATATAAATCAAACCTATTGAAGCAGACAAGCCTAATGTGTGTTTGTATACCATTTTGCGCGACCTTTATAGCCATACTGAAAGCGACAATGTTTAATTCACCACACAACAAGAACGTTCAAACTGTCAACTCAGTGTGTATTTTTAAGAATGTTAAAAAGCTGTTGCGAGTGGCGTGCGTTTGCAATGAGACTTCGCCCCCATGCTCTTCCGATTAGCTGTGATTTGTGGTTGATTTTGTCACGTGCGCCTTTTATGGACAGACAAGTTGCATGTCGCTGGAATCTTATCGTGTCGCGTGTGGTTAGGACACAGTGTTAAGAGAGTTTCAATGGCTATTGTTTTCAACTTCCTTATTACAGTGACCTCATTGTTGGTGCTTTTTTGATGTCAAACATGAACTCTAGGTTAGTTTTGCAGTAAAAAAAACAACAGCCTTTATTGCAGGTATTTAGCTATTCATCCTCACAGAATGTGAATCTGCTATGTAATGTGACAATCATGACCAATCAGAAAATATTTTAAATGTTGCAGGTCAGATCTGAACCACATGAGCAGCTCAACATCACCTTTAGTACATGCATTAACTGCTGCATGGATCTAACTTCATGTTTTTCCTATTAAATGCATACCTTTTTAACCTGAGTAACAGTAAAAAAAGGAGAAGTAACTTTTAATTATGATTACAGAACCGCTGAAAAGACAAACAGATGTAATTGCACAATTGACGTCACTTATCACTCAAATCATTTGGTGGAACGTGTTCTTGTCAAGCTGGGCGGACCGCATAAGTGGCGCTTGATAAGGTCATTATACCAAAAGCCTCTACTCTTAATGTGTGTATATCAGCATTAGCGACCTGTCAACAAGCCTGTGATAAACATGTCTCTGAAATGAGAGGAAGATCGCAAGAACACAAGAAGTGAAAAGAGGACGAGGGGGTGATTAGTGAAAGGGCATCTGCTGTGGAAGTCGGCCTCGAGAGCTCTGTTAGC
Organism: Anabarilius grahami; assembly: GCA_003731715.1. Classification (NCBI taxonomy): domain Eukaryota; kingdom Metazoa; phylum Chordata; class Actinopteri; order Cypriniformes; family Xenocyprididae; genus Anabarilius; species Anabarilius grahami. The sequence goes on from RJVU01019434.1 coordinate 5,921,478, forward strand.
ACGGGTGACTCAGCGAGAGCCCATTATTTTCATCAGTTCAATCATCAGCATGCTAATGACTGCCGCCATTACTGTCCGGCAGAGATAACACGGAGTTTGATGATTCAAATTGACTCTATTCTCATGGCGGTTCTTTTGGTTATGTAGTCAACAAGCTAAGATGACAGCACTGAGTATACCGAGAGACAGTAACGCTGTGTGCTTCGTAGGTACGTATTTTACATAGCACTTTCCACAATTACGGTACAAAACAGGACTGATTTCACCAGTTTAAAAAAAATGAACTAATCATTTATTCTTTATCAACAAATGGTCAGCAAAAGGAGGTTCTTATCCTCCAGAAAATGTAATAATTCTATATACTAATTTTGTATTATTTTGTACAAATCATATATGATTTGCAACATTTTGCTTCTGTTAGGATTCCCATCTCGTGTTCCCGTCTTGATAACCTCTTAGTTTGATGTGTATTCTGGTTCCTATTTTCTGTTGTTGCCTTCCTGAGATAAATTTAGATATCAAATTAAATAACTTAATATTAAATGAATTAAATATTGGTTTGTAGTTACATAGTGATAAACTTTAACTTCCCATACATTAAAAAATGGGTTGCACTTTATTTTACAGTATGCGCACTTTCAATGTACTTACATTGTACTTGCCAAGAAAGTACTGAATAAAATAAGGTACATGGGTTAAGATTAGATTCGGGGTCAGGACTAGAACCTAGTTATTACCTGTTTTTTGTAATTACATTCTTACAATAACTTTGGTAACAGGGTGGAATAATTCAGTACGTTTGTCTAAAAATTGAGACACTGGTTTGGCTGATTGTTAGATAACAGTTTGACATATATATATATATATATATATATATATTTGNATAATTCTCACCACAAAAACATGGGATTTGTGGCTTCTAATTCTTTAAAAACAAGCAGACAAAAGTGTACCTTATTCAAGGAAAGTGCATAAAAAAAAGCATTTAAAAAGAAAGACACAATGATGATAAAAAAGATGTAATATTGCAAAGCGTTTTCAAAAGTGCTTGCTTTGTAAACACCAGAATTGCTATTTGGCCACACAGTGTTCATCTGTACGGGTTTATTTTTAGAGGGAATATTAATGACGATTATTCCGCCTTTCGGCTGTGTTGCATCACTCCCGACTTCATCACAACCAATAGCAATCAATTCCCTCAGCCGGAGAGGAAAACAACGCTATCATTAACACACACAGTACACCGTCCCCCAGTTACTGGGCTTGGCTCAGAGCGCTGCACTGCTGTAGTCACTGCATTAATAAATCCTATTTATTCAGTCTGTCTCAGGAGCAATGGATATCCCAAAAACAACTAGCTTTGCACTTTATGCATGAGATGAATGAGAAGAAACCCAAACATGACGTCTATGAAGAAAAAAAACCAAAAACTGAACTATAGTTATGGATAAGAGAAATAATCACAGTCCCAGTGGTAAATATACTGATCTTACATTCATAAAGACTTTCTGAGGCATCATGGATATTTACTATTTCCTAATGATAGGATTCCCTTACCATATAATAGTCGTATTGTTAGAATTAACATAGGAATAAAAAGAATTATCTGTCTTCCTTGATTGGTCAGGCCGATTTTAGGAAGAAAGCCGCCATACCTCGAGAGGATTCTGTGTCTACAGCGCTGTCCATGCTGTCTGTCTTGAGGTCGGTCATCCAAGCATCCATCAGAGCTGATTTGAAGATTTGCCGGTTGTCGAGATCTTGAGTGGGCCGATGGTTATTCCTCAGGTAATCCACGGACTTCACATGATCCTGCTGCTCTGTGGTGAAGATGGAGTAGAATGCCTCCAGCTACAGCAGAAGAGAGAGGCAGAAAGACAAAGAAAAAAATATTATCCAAAAGTTTAAACGTGATTTTTCCATTTAATTTAATCCTATTCAGCAAGGGAATATATAATGTCAATTTATTTTGGCTAAGAAGGTGTAGAAAGGAGACAGATAAGTGCATGCTGGGTATGACTTGCTGAATAAAGCATGTAGCAAAAAGATTAAAACGGACAAGTTAATCGATGTTAGCATTAAAAGCTGTGTAGATATCCAGAGCAAGAATTAGGAGTGAACCAAGTAATACATCAATATAAAATCTATAAATCATTATAATAGATTTTTACAATGATTTTTTTAAGGCATAGCTAAGTGGTTGCTAGGGTGTTTTGGAGGTTTGCTAGGCCCTAGATGTGTTTAAAAGTGCAATAAGCGATTTCTTAGAAACGCTGTTGAAAGTGGATCAGACAGAGCACCACAACACACTTGAGCCAATCAGCAGTAGGGGCGTGTCCACTCTCAATAGAGGAAGAGAGAGACTGAGCAAGAGGGAGATTTAAAGAAAGACTGTAGAAAGAGAGATGGCTGAGAGACATTACAAAAGAGAAAAAGTCAGAGGAATATCACTGGAAAAAGAAGAGGTATGATCAGGAAAGAGCTATAGGACCCACGTTAATATTAGAAAAGCTTCCCAGCTCTGGAGAGAAATAAGTGGGAAGGCCTGAAAATGGATGCCATTGTGTTGTTTCTGCACCATACGTGAGTAACATTGGATATTAACTGTGTTTCACAGAACCAAGATATGCTGTTGTTATAAATGTTAGCTATAGTAACAGGACAGTATTGCATATCATTTGTATGTCTGGAGCTGGTGTGCTGCAGGTGACAAACAACAAACTCTCGCTTGTATATATTCTTGTGTACCGTTTTTTTGTTCTTCCTTGTCGTTCATTTGTCATCTTTGCTTTATTTTCCATTAAACATTATTTTGCTTCGCTTCAGCTATGATAAAAATACATCCACTCTTGCACTGTGTGTTCATGCATTTTGGGGGCGGAGCAATGAAGGGAAGGGTGTGTTTGTTTGGGATTTCAAATATCAACAGTGTTTCTCGGAAATTGCTTACTGCACCTTTAAAAGGATTTTGTCAGTCATTTCATCATTCAACAAAGTAAAAAAAAAAAAAAACCTAGGCCTGATTGCATAGAAAATGTGAATATTGATATTGTTTTTATTATTCTGCATGTTAATATTAATAATACTTTATAAAAAAATAAATGATATTATATTATTCTAATTATTAGTAGTATACTTATTATTAGGACTAATAACATCAATATTATTAGTACTATTTATTATTATTATTATTACAAAACAAACAAACAAATGCATCCCTAGAATAAATCCATGTTTGGAAAAGCACTATTACTAATGAAGATCAGCAGCACTTCCACATATAATGTGCTACATATGTACATAGATGAATGCATACATTTGTTTAGTAAATCTTCTGCACCATCTCATTTCCAGAAACATTTGAGCACACAGCAGATGAGTCACATTGCTAGTGTAATATTGTCTGTTTGTTTTTGTGTGCATGCTTGCAGATGGTACAAATATGATACAGGAGAAAGAATGCAAGCCAATTTCAAGCATAGTGCACACAGCTGGATGTGAAACATGATCATATGAATGTGATGTGCACGTATGCATGATTATGTGTGTGGTTTCGCCAACCTGGTGGTAGGACAGGTAAACGGGTCGACTGAAGATGATCCACTCCACGACCTTACTGCAGGGAGGTGTCGTGAGCGAGCCAGTGTAGCGGTAATAACTTCCCAAGGATGATGGCAACAGATCCTTCAGTATGAACGAACCAAGGTTTGTTTCCTTCTCTGTTTAATAAAAGACACAGAATACTCACTCAAAGAGTGAAATAGATCGCTTGAAACCTAAGCTGAAGTACTATTCGGTTGTTAAGTCTGACGTCACGCTGCAGCACTTCTGGGTCCAAACGCTCTATCTCATACCACAAGAAAACAACAAATGGTGCTAATATACACACACAATGTGGTGTAATACTTACAAAAAATTATAATCATAACCTTTATCTCCATACCAAAATCCTAGATGGCCAGACAGTGATTAATCTTTTATAAATCGTTTAAATATTAATGTCTGTGACGCTGTGAGCACGGAGACTGTTTTGTAGACTAAGTATTTTACATTTTGAACTTTAAAATGTTTATTATGAATAAATAGCGCTCATAAACGTCTGTGGAGATGGCATTCTAAAGTGAAACGAGTCGAGGCTTGGACCCAGTAACGGTGTTCCTTACGTCACGACTTAACAAGCGGATGAGGCAAAAAGATGCGGCATGTACACTCAAGTTTCAAGTTGTAATTCAGTAATAATACGAACTCTGAACCATATGACAGCTAAATAATAGGGACAACAACAGCAGAAGCAGCATAAATCAAGCCAGTTAATGCAAAGCAATAATAATTTTTTAAATAATAATTACATCACAATTACAATTGTTGATCATCGCCATGTTTGAGATTTGTGTGTTGAGGTGTTGAGATATATGTACTTCTCATTGCAACTTTTGCAACTTATTTGCCCAGGTGAAATGGGTAAACTGTGAGTCTCTAGTTTTAAGAGGCAAATTATGTTCATATCGTGTAGTTAAATTTGAAAACAAAAATGGAGATGAAAATACAAGGATTGTAGATGCTTGAATTGCTAAGCACTGTTTAGTTGTCTTGACAAGAAGTTTTAAATCCAAAAGGCTACCTGCTACTCATTTCATGAAAAGTTTATAAGTTGACTTCAACTAGAGCATATTAGTTGAGTTAACTTAAAGTTGAGTGATAGGTTGCCTTTTTTAAGTTGGATCAATTTGTTTTTTTTAGTTGCCTTGACAAGAATTTAAATTCAAATGTATTTAAGGTGACTTTAACTGGAGTGGATAAGTTGAGTAGAATGCAATATGTTACCTTAATTTTTTAAGTTAGCTCAACTTTTTTTTTTTTTTTTTACAGTGCAGTGTATGTTTTTATAGTACAGTTCTCTTGAACTGTTTCCTTGATCCTGAAAAGGATTTTAATTCCAATTAAAATTTCTCATGATATGTTCTAGGTTCCAGAAGAGAACCTTTTGAAATGCATGGTTCTTTTACAAAAACATCTATGTATGTGCTTCAAATAACCTTTTTTTTTTTTTTTTACTTTCCCTCTATTAGAAGCAATATGTTGTTCTGAAGAAGCTATAATGCAACACTATAACCTTTTTAATTTTCAAAGAGCCATATAACCAACAGCAAAAAAATAAGTAAGTTCTTGCTAAATTTTTTTTTTTGCTGAAGCTAAAGTGCTCTATTTGTATTATTTTTTTAAATTTTATTATAGGTGCACACTCTGCAAGCTGTTCATATGTTTACATTTACCGTGATGGACCACACGTTTAAGACCTGCGATGATGGGCTCAGCTGCAGTGTTGTCTTTCTTCGTCACCTAGAACAAACGCAGACAAACGCAACATGAAATTAGCAATTATTCTGTTTCACTGTCTATGTTAAAGAAATACAAAAAAAAGATGGGACGCGTTTAAATCCTACTATTATCGAACATAAGTTTCCTTTGTTCGCCGCTTATGCAACATTAAAAACTAGAGCATGCTGACATAAGCACCTTTTATTCAGGTTGATGGAGAAGCTCATTCAGGTCAGAGATGAAATATACTCACTTGGGCTCTCTGAGGATTCATTTGGTTGAACTAGGTGGCAATAAAAGAGCCCAAGGGAACCACCAATACAGGAGCTCCACATCGATTAACTATATAAAACCCCCAGGAACAGACATGTCACACTCCATATGACACCATTCATCTAAGCACTAATAGCAGTAAGCCATAACGCTGTCACATGTGGGCGAAAGAGTTTAAGTCCAATGACGTAGGTTATTCTTTCACCGTCTGACAATGGATAAACATAGGACACACCTGTGTTCCACTTTCAGCGTGAAGAATAGGCCTGTCACATTAGTTAAGGTGTGTAAAAACGTACTGTATGAGAGTGTGCAGAGCATGTTGTGAATGAAGAGGGAATGAATGTGGTGCCGCGTGGCAAAAAAGCTTATGTTATTTTCATGGATCATCTCGCTGACCTGTTAAGTCTGTTTTTCTCTATATATTCAAATGGCATCCATGAATACTAAGGCTATGACACCACAAATCTTCCTTTTTGGCTTGACTCATTAGGAAAACCGTGAAAATTGTGCCATTTTCACCCTTGATAAGAACATTTGTCACAGTTGAAAGAGAAGGAAAAGTAAAAATAAACCAATATAGGATACACGGTGCTGGTAGGAGCTCAATTGTATGTTTCTGCTCTGTGATGTGACTTCCTTCAATGCGTCCCTCAGTTTGTAAAAACAAACAAAAAAAATTTAAGCTTGCATTTATGTTAAAGGTGCAATATGTAATATTTTCTGTCCGCTAGAGGTCGCTAGAGGACTATTCAAAACAAAGGCGTAGCTTGATGACGCCAAGTTTGAGCGCGGAATCTTGGGACATGTGGTCTTCACCTCACAGCCGGTGGAAAAGAATTGGGATAGGTCTTGGGAAGAAATCATGTTCATGGATGTGATTATTAATATGACTGTAGTATGAAGCAGAGTAGGACTGAGTGTTGTGGGAGCTGAACGAGGCCGCTGGAGCGATTGAGCAACACACGCCTCACGAGCAGCAAAACTTTAATTATGACAGTCGCCGGCACTGCTTCCGCTTATTAGATACATTTGAGTGTGTTGAAACTGTTATAAAGTTACTCTGTGCGTTCGCTCTGCGGCTGATGCGAGACACTTGTTTGAGACACACTGCAGTAAGCTAGATCGATTTTAGAATATCATATTAAATGCTGGATGGCTTGTGTTGATAAATAGCATGCAATTAATTTTAAAACATTGTATGATGGAGAAAATGCTGTATTGCTGTTACTAAAAATAAAGCTGCATCTGATTATGCTATGTTAGCCACTTCACAAAATAGTGTTTTTCTCTGAGGCATGGTAAACCATGGTACTCACAAAAAATCAAGAAAATTAGATTTAAACAATAAGTTTAAATGTGTTAAGCTATATAACAATAATTCGTTTTTCTGTCTATAAATATATCTAAACAGTTGTTCCCTTGTCTATTAAAACATGTTTGATTAAAGCATCTTTGGTGTTTCCATGGTTTCTACAAAATGAAACCGGAAACCGAGGGTAACGTGGGTATGACGCAATTGACAGGCGACTTCTCGCACGTCCCGGAGCCTTGGTTAAAACTGCAATTTTCTCACGATTTACAAATAGTTGCAAACATTTAGGATATTGTAAGTACTCAAGTGAACAAAATATATAGCACTGGCCTAGTGGTTTTTAGATATTTTACTGCAAAATTCTTACATATTGCACCTTTAAAGCACTTATATTTATTCTTCTACACTACCATTCAAAAGTTTGGGTCAGTAAGACTGTTTTTGACAGAAATAAATATTTTCATTTGCATTAAATTGATCAAAAGTGACAGTAAAGACATTTATAATGTTACAAAAGATTTCTATTTCAAATAAATGCTGTTCTTTTCAACTTTCTCTTCATCAAATAAACCTGAAAAAAAAAAAAAGTATCATGGTTTCCACAAAAAAAAAAAAAATGTAGCAGTAAAAGAGCATCAAATCAGCTGATGAAAATTCAGCTTTCCCATCACAGGAATAAATACATTTTAAAATATAAAAAAATAGAAAGCAGTTATTTAAATTGTAATATTTCTTCACAATGTTACTGTTTCTTTAAGCAAATATATGTACCCTTGGTGAGCATAAGAGACTTCTTTCAAAAACATGAAAAAAAACACCAAACTTTTAAACGGCAGAGCAAACAAAATTTGTTATTTGATCTGTAAAGATGATATAAGATGGATAAATGTCTCATTATGCAGGTCCAGATGCAATCAGAGCAGAAAACGCAATTGAAGAATGCAGATTTTTTTGTGGGAAATTCACAAAATAAACCACAATAAACTTTAATATACTGTTTTTTAAAATAAATAATTAAAAACTTAATAAAATAATGTATTTCATCAGAATACAAGACTAACTAGAAGAGGCCATGCTAACCAGCCAAATTTTGACCTCTTGGTTATGTCCTGACACGGTTTACATGGTCATGAATGGATGAAAGACTCCATAAACCTTTGTACAGAGTCGCACAGCTACACTTCTGAAGCAGTTTAGGCCTACTTGTTTATCCCATTGCAATGTCTTGCCCCTTAGACTGTCATAATTCTTTTAGAAAATGAAGCAAGAAGCTAGTTTATTTTATTAGGAAGCTAGACTTTACTCTGAGAAAAGAGAGAGAAAGATGGCTAGAGGGCAGCAAAGAATGTCTGTGCTTTCTTCTACCTGTTGCAAATGGTAAAAATATGCCCTGAGGCTACATTGGCCCAAACTAAATTTATCTGATGTTTTTAGTCTCTTTCTCCCTCTTTCTTTGAGAAGGTATCATGAGCTATAAAGCTCCATTTCACAGGCTGGTAAATATTTGAAAATCCCCCCAAAAAATCAAAGAAAATCTTCACCTGAAAGAAGACAGCCATGGCGGCGATGATTCGTCTCTCCTTTATCGCGGTGCTCAGACTGTCAAAGTCATCTGAATTGTAGAAATAAATCTGCATCTATGGGGCAAAGAGATGGGAACAGGGTTTTATAACAGCATTCTTATTTGACAGGGTATGAAACGGCTCATACTAATGTTCTGCTTTGACGTTCCTGTTTAGTAAACACAATGCATTGTTGTATCGAAATTGGTACAGTACGCTGTCAAATCCTCATGAATTGATATTCCTCTCATCATCTTCACACGCACAATAACGGCATATCTGTCATATTCTACTTCCCTCATCACTCCACATTTTGACATCTGAGACAACTAAGGATTATACGCGCTCTCTCTCTGAGGACGGATTTAGGAAGAAAGCAAACCTCAGAACCAAATCCCCTCAGCGCGGCGCAATAAACAACATGTCTTTGTTGCCTTAAACATTGTCTCTGAACAAACGCACAAAGTGCCACGTGTCAAATAAATGCTAAATCTACTATTACAGAAAAAACAGGGACGATCGTACAAAGAGAGAGAGGGAGAGAAAAGGAAAGCGGGATGAATGGCATGTCAAAGCTCGCAGCAGCTGAGCAATCGTGAAAGAGATCGTTGAAATTCAGGGAATAAGATTAAGCCTCGCTTTGACAATCACGTTCCAATTGAGCTTATTCTCTGGCAGCCTCTCGTGCACCAGCATTATTTGCCTGCCGATGTTGTTCTCTCTACATTTTATATTGTAGACTTCGCTTTAGCACATTTCCCTGGTCATTTAATGGTGCATGTAAGAAAAACTGCACTCTCTCATTTTGTTAGACCAGACGTCTCTCAACTGATAGGGCGGCAGTCTGTTTTGATAAGGTTGCGGACGGGAGAGGAGAAAACAATGCTAAATGTGAGTAATAAAATGCAGATAACCATATAATCATACATTTAGGATGGAAAAACACATTTTTTAAGAAAGAAAATGCACAAGCATTGTGTCCAATCAATCTTCACCTCTTAGAAACTAGCCAAATTAGCTATGGTAAAAGGTGCATGGTAACAAATATGACCCAAACTACATAAAGAACATATTACAGGTTTAGTATTGGCCCTGTAAAAGATGCTGTAACGTTGTGGTTGCTAAGGTGTTCTGGGTGTTTTTAACATGTTATGTGGTTGCATACTGATACTCTGCTTTTCACTCTTTTTCACTCTTTTTATCATCAGCAAGATCTGATCTCTCAAAAAGCCATAGCACATTCCTCTATAAAAAGCTGCTTGATTAGAGATATGATTAACCCTACAAAGCTTACTGTATCAATTTTGATACAATATCTAAGACCTCTAAATTATCAATATGGTCAAAACTTTGCTGGAAAACCTGTTGTACAGAATTTTCTACAAGCCTTCTGGCCTTTGATTGATAATTAATACTTTTTTTTTAGCAAGTAAAAGGTCTTTAATGTTTTTTTTTTTATAAACTTAGGAATACTTTTAATATTGTTAGAAATATATTTAAGATGAACACTTACTGGACTGATAATTTTTTAGAAAAATCATTTTAAAATGTGAGTAAGATACTCATAGTAAAAAAAACACAACAACTTACATTTATTTCATACTTAGTATACTTCAAATCCATTAACATATTTATTGACATATTACTTAAGACTTACTGATATAAAATTTTAAATAAACTTTATTTGGAGTATTTCTTTGTTGCACAATGCATATTTCTGAATATTATGCCTAAAAAGTGTTTTAATATTATTATTAATAAGGACTGTTCCTGTTGAAAAAAACAGCATATGCTGGTTAGGTATGTTTTGAAGCATGGAAGCTGGTTTGAGCTGATTTATGCTGGTCCTTAAACTGGTCATGAGCTGGTTTAAGCTGGTCAAGTGCTGGTCCTAAGCTGGTCTGCTCTGCTGACTAGTTTAAACCAGCTCATGACCAGCTTCCATGCTTCAAAATATACCTAAATGCAAGATATTTAAAGAGTACCTAAAGTATACTTGCAATAGTTCCACTTTAGCACAATCAAATATACTTAAGAATATCTTTAGTTGGACCTCAGCACTATTTCCGCACAATTAAAGTTCATTAAGTACAAAATAAGTTGTTCCAATTTAGCAGTATATCAATTTAGTATACCAAAAGTACAATTGCAGGGTATTTTTATTAAGCACATAAATATGTAAATGTATTTGTAGTATACTTAGCACAAAATAAATGTATTTCAAATACATTTTAGTATATTTTTTGTTCACTAGGGCAGGCTTTTGAAGAACATTTATTTGTACATTTGGCAAGCACTGCTGTATTGCATTGCATTATATGTTTTGGCCCCCACAAAACTACAGAGCTTTGATGAAGGGTTTAGATATCATCTTAAGGCATAGAGTATGTTTGGGAGATATAGAGTGACAAATGATATTTAAATTCATTTTATGCAAGTAGTCTTTTACTGTTAAAACAATCTTATTGTTTTAAAAGTTTTAGAATATAATTTTTTTCTTTGTGTCTATATAAACAATAAACAACAAAATCTGCACCAAACTGCACATTTTTTTCCTCGAGTGTAAGTTCCATATTCTCACTGTATCATACTATATCTTTTTTTTAATTATTTTTTAATATTTTTATATTTCATAATTCAGGCTTTACAGGGTTAACGTCTGTAAAGCAAACAGTATGCACGCACAGAAGTTTAATACTTAAAGTTGAGAGTTCATTCAAATACTAATAGTGATGCTTGCTTTGGCAAGCAACACTAATAAAAGTAGCTAAAAAGGCCAAAAAATAAAATTAACACTATTGCTGTTGTAGTTTAATTTACTGTGCTAGATTTGAGCCAGAGGTCAACAGAAGTCGTCGAGAGATAATTGGATCCATCTCCAGTCTCTGGCTTCAGTGTGTTTGGGTTTTAAATCGCTAGATAATGCTTAGCAGCTATCCGGCCCGCGTACGGATACACATCAATTGTATTTCTGTGTAAAATGGGATTTATGGAGCGAAGTCGATTCGTCTAATGAGAAAGTGCTGCCAGAGAGGTGGATCCAGCCCAGGTCGTCTGACCTCTGTGCCAGCTAATTTCGAACAAACTTAGACTGATGAATACAAATGATTTTGCCTTCCCATCCTCTAAATTGTTGTTGTGTAGACACTGTATTGATAGAGAAGAAATACTGCTATATCTTGGATAAAAGCCAGAAGAGTTTGGCTCAAAATTTAGTATTTGTTTCTACTCTGCGCACATTCTGACCTTGTTTGAACATTGAAATAAAAATGAAATAAAATAAAGGGCTATTTCTGTAACAGAGAGTAGTGCGTCCTTGGCAAGGCAACAGACATGTCGAAAGAACCCATTGCAGGTAAAAGTAAGGCAACTGAAAACTAACCCGCAAACAATGTAATTAAGGCCAGACAATGTCAGAAGGGGTGGGCAATGAATTAATCTGCTAATAAAGAGAAGAACGAACAAAGTTAAAGTCTTTAATGAAAACCAATCAGTCTCCTTCAGGCCTCTTTTAAATCACAGACTTTAATGGTGTCCATTTATTGTGTCTTCACAGGGGAAAATATATTACTCATTTATCACTAAACCTCATTAGCCAGTTAGCTTCCTCCAAGAGCCAATACAGAGTTTATGGTGACCGAGAGTAAAGCACAGCACAAACACGTTTAGTTAATGAATCAAAATGGGACAGAAACCATGTGCGGAAACAAACATAAAAAAAGGGCCAGCAAACAGCATACACTCGACTTCACATGTTCGAGTGTTTAATGTGCGATTGCATAACGACATTAAACTTGAATGCAGTGGTGCATCCAGTCTCATGCTATGCACCATTTTCACTGAAATCTCAAAAAAAAGAAGAAGAAAAAACAAAGATAGCAGTGTACATTGTTGCCTTTTATTGTGCTTAACTTGGTCTCGTGCAGCTCTCAAACTTAACGTGCATGCAGTGTTTTCAAGGCCAAATGGAGAAGGATTACAATCAAGACTAATATTAATCTTGTACAAAATAATATCTGCAAGGCAAAAGAGACACTTTTTGAACTCGAAGGTTGTTTAAAACAAGTAGAAGTACCCTGTAAGGCATGCAAAAGGAATTATACTTTATTAAAGATTTATGGCTTTTTGTCACTGTTGACTGAGATTAGCACTGGGGTACGGTACTTTCCTTTCTCACATCCACACAATTCATTCATAAAACAAAATAACACTACCACAACTAATAATAAGAAGAAGAAATAAAAAAATTCTATATTTTTACAATTATTTATTCTTATACATATTTATATACATNNATAATAATAATAATAATAATAATATTAATAATAATAATAATACACTGGAGGTCAAAATTTTGGAATAATTAAGTTTTATTTTATGTTATGTTTATATATTTTTTTTAAGTCTTTTATGCTCACCGAGGCTGAATTTATTTGAAAACCGTAAAAACAGTAATATTGTGAAATATTGTTACATTCTAAAATAAGTTTTTGCTGCTTAACATTTTTGTGATATCATTTTTTCAGGATTCTTTGATGAATAGAAAATATATATATATATAATTTTTAACATTATAAATGTCACTTGAATCAATTTAATGTGTCCTTGATGAATAAAAATACCTTTTCTTTAAAAAAAAAATCGTACTTACCCCAAACTTTTAAATGGTAGTGCATCACGGATGCCACAAAGATATGATATAGCACAGCTGTATATTAGAATGATTTATGAAGGATCATGTGACACTGAAGACTGGAGTAATGATGCTGAAAATTCAGCTTTGCATCACAGGAATAAATTGTATTTATTTATAATAAATTGTAATAATATTTCACAATATTACTGTTTTTACTGTATTATTCATCAAATAAATGCAGCCTCGGTGCATTTCTTTCAAAAACANAAAAAAAAAAAAACATTAAACAATCCAATTATTACAAACTTTTGACCACCAGAGTATATATACATATATTGTCTTATTATTAAAATTATTAGTATTATTAAAATAATTATTATAATAATTTAAATAATACTGAATAGAAACATTTGGTCCATTTACACACCAAGATGAACTGGTGAAGAAGACCAGGGGCCAGTACCATAAACTTAAGGTGGGTGCACACTGTATGATTTTGGCCACGATTTGGTCGTCTGAGACAAATTTTGAGAATCCTAAAAGATTCCTATAATCCTAGGCAAAAATCTGTAGTCTTTGATCGCTAGTTTGACATGTTCACCGACAGCCGATTAATGACTGTTGCGATCAGTTTTTACCTCCGACGAAATTCTGGCAGTGTCAGAAGATTTGGCGCACAGTCCTGCAGTGTGACTTCTCCTACGACAAACGTCAAATTGTCTTTGTTTTTCAAGATAATCCGTTATCAAAATTAACGCTAGAGATTTCTTTGTTAGCCAACATTTCAGTCCTGCACGTAATGCAGCTCACTGTCACCGAATGTGTGTGTTGATGATGTAAAACTCCGGAAAAGTTTAAGCGTGCGTCCGTTTTTAACGCGTCTTGACTGTCGTACAGTCTGACATATAGGACAGCTGAGATCCCACAGTGTGACATAAGTATCATATTCATACAGTCTGACAAGCAACAATCCTAAAGGACTATTATAAATCGCACAGTGTGCACCCGCCTTTAGTCACTATGTTAAGACTGTGTCTTAAGAACTAGTTTGACCAACTAGCAGTTAATCAAGGAGTAATCAGTCTTACTTTTCTAATTCCAATTAGACCAATCTACCATTTTATGTAACTGACATAGTTAGGAGCAGTCTTGATGACTAACTTTTAAGACTAGTCTAAGCAGTTTATGCAAGCGGCCACAGAATTCAAATAATTTTAAAGATGCAACATCACCCTGAGGTGAGAAGGAAGCTGAATATCCTTGCTCTTCGGTGAAATGCAGCAGCTGCACCATCAAGTCAATAAAACACATCGATCCCAGTTTCATTGAGAGGTTCTTCAATTAGTGCAGATTAGTGCACCACTTTCAACCTACTCAAGTCAAGGTGGAATCCTTGAACTTTATTGAAGAAACTCATTTAGTAAAGTTATCCTCCTCATCTAAAATCTATTCCTAATAAGATTTTTTAAATGTGAAGTGAGTGGTTTAAGGACTATCCACAAGTACTCTGTTTTGTTAAGGAAAAATGGATTCCTTTAGCCATTTTGGCAGACTTTTTTCTTTGACTACGAGAGATTTGAGCTTTTGATCAGGTTTCCTGAGCTGTACTGATTATATATAGTTACCATTTACTATATTGTAAATGTGTACTCGCTACATCATATGAAGAATGACGTCTACGCTAATATTAGTCTCTCTCTGTTTATCCCGAGGTTTGTCGCAGCCTGCCAGATCCAGGCCGTATCCAGAGGAGATGAAGGACCTGCATCTAGACATGACGAAAACGCAGCCCTGAAGTGTCAACTAAACTATCCCCTGCGAAGGCCTCCTTCCCTTTCCTTTCCTTTCCTTTCCTTTCCCTATGTATAGATAAAACGTTATCAAATTATTCCAGTTTGCATAGATCAAACACGCAAACCTATAGACTAAACATGTAAATGAACGGCAAGAATGCATTAAAGGTATTCGGTTTTTCAGTAGGAAAGGTGTCATTTAAGCGGCGCCTAAAGTAATAATTAACAATTTTTTACGGAAGTGATTCAATCAAAAACCAACTTTAGCTCGATAATTTTTCTATATAAATGAAGATGACTTGACTTGACTGACCATGGTAGTGAGGTGCAAGGTATGGTTTTACCTGTGGTTAACATGATCCAAATACTATGGAAGACCAAATTTGACCCTATAAAAATTAGGTTGTTACAATTTTTACAGATGTTACTGTTTTTGTTCATGAATATAAATTTACATCTGCATCCTAACTCAAGCTAAATGTGCATTTCTAAAAGACAACACATGTAATATTAATTTGTGAAATGTTTACCTGTTTGCCACAATTAACTGTCTGGTTTCTACAACTTTCACTCAGGAGCAAAAATCTCCCTTTAAACTTATAACAAATAAAGATTTGACATTTATTGTGATATCGACTGATATAAAACATTTTAGCGTGATCATTTTTTGGGCCATATCGCCCTCGTTTTTTAACTCTTTGTATTAGAGACATAATGTGATTAACTTACCTCTACTGGAAACTTTTTTCCATTGATACTGTGCTCAGAACCAGCTGACCCATTGGTGCTGCCCCAGTGAAACTCCACCTTCTCTGCTTTGAAGCGTCCAGGTAGGCCCGCCCCTCTCACAAAGTAATCATTCCTCAGAACAATAGACACTGTGATGAAAAACAGAAGATCAGATAGGAGTTAAATACTCTTAGATATAGATATTTTTTTTTTAATTTGATGAGCCGTAGTATGTAAAACTAAGGCTGGCAAGTATATGTACAGCTTTTTAAGCTGTGTAATTCAACAACAAACAATGCATCCAGATATATATACATATTAATACCCCGCTCTTCTTTAGACTGTAAAAATGCTCTAGGGGAATTTTGTCTTTTTTTATGTTGACAAAGGACCTTTAAAACAAATAATGATGCAGAAGAAACTGAGTGTGCACTCTGCAGGCCGAGCGGACGCATCAAAATGAGCTCCATGTGCTCTCCTGGCATAGACCGTCACATTATACCGCATTTAGAGTCGACCTCTTGACTCTTTAAAGCCTGGATTGGTAAACAAATTGAAATATCTTCCATTTCTTTTGCTGGGTAGACTCTGCAGAAACGGGATAACTACTTCATACACTTGGCTTTCCAATGCCAATTAAAGAACTTGGTCAAACTTTATGACATTTTAAAACATTCTGGACTTTTGAATCCATTCATCTGTAAGTGGAGACAGTAAAATTTGATGGAATCAAACAGGAGCACTATCTGCAGGAAATAAACCCTATGCATTATTGAACATATTTGTTAATAAATCAAAACATTAACAATTTTCACAGATCATAAAATCATTCGGTTACACTTTATTTTAAGGTGTCTTTGTTACACTGTAATTATACATTTAAGTACTGAGTAATATTAAGTAACTACACGTACTTACTATAGGGTTAGGTTTAGGGTTTGGTTTGGTTTAGGGTTGGTTGCATGTAATTATGCATAATTTATAGTTATTATTATTGTAACTACATGTAACATATGTAACAATGACACTAAAATAAAGTGTTACAAAACATTTTTTAACACTTTAGATTAGGGAACACAAATTCACTATTAACTAGTTGCTTTTTAACATGCATATTACTAGCATACTGGCTGTTTATTAGTACTTATAAACCACATATTAATGCCTTATTCTGTATGAGCATATTCTAAAAACCCTTACCTAAACATAACCACTACACCAACTACCTTACTAACTATTAATAAGCAGTGAATTAAGAATTTATTGAGGGAAAACTCCTAGTTAATCGAGAATACGTGTCCCCTAATCTAAAGTGTTATCAAACATTCACTTGACAGTAAATTTAGTAACACTTTAGTATGGAGAACACATATTCACTATTAACTATGACTTTTGCCTCAATAAATTCTTAATTCACTGCTTATTAATAGTTAGTAAGGTAGTTGTTGTAGTGTAGTTGTTGTATTATGGGATGTGGAATATTGTCATGCAGAACAAGGCATTATTTTGTGCTTTATAAATACTTACAATATAATATAAACAGCCAATATACAAGCTAATAAGCAATAAGTGAGAATTGTTCCCCATTCTAAAGTGTTACCGTAAATTTACTGAATGCTCAACTTGGATTCACTATAATTGCTTATAATCGTCTCTGCCTTTTAAACTTGGGTAGGAGAAAGCAACAATTACAATTCCAAAATTATTACACATATTTCACTTTAAACTAGTTTTAAATGGCTACTTTAATTGGTTTTTATTTCATAAAACACTTAATCACATCATACCATGTTAAACTGGACGAAACATTTTGCAGCTCTGCCACATACTCCATTAGAACGTGAAGCGTAATTAAAAGAAACTAGGATGAACTGCAAGGAACTACTCAAAGACATCTCGCATCACAAAAGCTCTCGCGTGGAGATCTCCATTTAATTCTTAAGTAAACTAAAGCATTAGGATGAAAATAAACACTGATTCAGAGGGATATGAGGAATGTTTGTGGAGAGATAGGATCTTTTGGTGAATATAAACACATCGCTGTACACACACTGGGATAAAGACTCATGGTACTCAGGAGACGCCCGTGATGCTGGAGTTTTAAAGGATCTAATGCTGTGCTCTGTAAACAGTAGAAAAAGCTCCAATGGTAATTATGCCACATCGAGTTGATGGTTCTGGCGAGCGTTCCCAAAAACCTTCTCAGGAGTAAATATAGCACTATTACAGTGCGCCATTCTCAATATCACTATTAATTCAAAGCAGCAGAGAGCATAATTTAAAAACTATGCTGTCACACCAGCCAACATTGTCTTGCTTTAGGTTTATAGGTCAAAGTAGGTGATTCCCCTAATAAATGCAAACATGCAAAATGTAGATTGTTGTAGATAAGGTATGGGAGACTGAATAAGAGTTTTTATGGCCACTAAGAATTATTCGTAAAAATGGAGAACATTCAGAAATGTTAAAACATTTAAAGTTTTTTTTTTTTTGATGATGATGATGATGATGATGACGACAGTATACTCCACAGAAAGATTTCAGTCATATTATTGATATGCATTCACTACTGTTCAAAAGTTTGGTGTCAGTATGATTTTAAAAAAAATAAATTAATATTTTATTCAGCAAGGATGCATGATCAACTAATCAAAAGTGACAGCAAAGACTTACATTGCAACAAAAAAATCAATTTCAAATAAATGCTGTTCTTTTGAACTTTCTATTCATCAAAGAATCCTAAAAAGTGTGTCAAGTGTGTCAGCACAACTGTTTTCAACACTATCAACATATTAGAATGGTTTCTGAAGGATCATGTGACACTGAAGAGTGGAGTAATAATGCTGAAAATTCAACTTTATATTCAAACATAGTTAACGGAAACAAATTGCAATATTAATTCAGAAAACTTCTGTTTTTACTGTATTTTTGATCAAATAAGAGACTTCTTTCAAAAAAATAAATCTTAGCAACCTCAAACTTTTGAACAGTACTCTTCAAAGAAAAAGTTGTAATTAATGCTGCTTAGATTTCCACATCCACAGCAGATGTACAAGCATCATAACAGAATCCAGGGGGATCTTATAGGATCTTAGTGAGGGCGGTGTTAGGCTTTGTGCGCAGCATGTCTGATATTTGCTTGGGCCATGACTTTCAAACTCTCTCAAACCTGATGCAACAGTCTGTCATGATGGAAACCTTTCAACATCTACATGTTTCTTACAGTGCAATTATTTGGAAACATTTTAAACATTTAAGTGGCCTTAAGCTAAGAGTGCAGAGATGATAAAAGTTCTGAAATGAGTGCAGGAAAGTATTGTTAAAAGAGTTTAATCCTTTGATGAACCTGTTTTGCCAGTGTTCTTCATCGTAGTCCTGTTTGATGATTTGGTTTCAAAGCCATCCAAGGTGAGCTCCTGGCACTCCTGAGAGACCTGGGTGTCTTGATCCAAGATGTCCACTGGAGACTGATTCCTTTCCCCGCATTCTGGAAAAGCAGAGGCCCATCTCCGTGGTCCATGGGTGCCTGTGAAAGGATATGGAACAATGAACAATAAATTTGACATTTGCATTACATTTATTCATTGGCAGATGCTTAAAAGCAACCTCAAATCACACATCATCAGTATGCACGTTCACCTTACTAGCACCATTTATTAAACCTCACATGATTTTAGGTCAAAATGTATATGAATATATAATGGAAATATTTTAAGTCCATTTTTTAACCACTTTTAAATCACATTATTTTTCCTTCACTATTTCATTTTAAAAGGTCCAGTGGTGTCTTAAATTAACTTTTCATTTTCATTTCATGTAGTCTCTCAGTTAGCATGAGGCCTCTCAATCAATAAGAATAGCATGCACAATCATTTAAAACAAATATAAAAACAAAACTGAATTTGCTAAATGCTGTTTAAAATAGTTTTAGACAGTGCACGTCATGTCATGCATCAGGACAGAATTAAATTCCTCTGTTGACTAAACATTGACTTATCTCTGTCTACCAGTTGAGGAAAAGTACACATTTGCAATGTAAATCTGAATTAGCAAAACACAAATGCAATGCAAACTTTTTCTCGTAATGTTGTTAAGCTATCATTTGCTGCTCATCAACCATCTGTGTTGGCCTAAGACAGAGAAATATGAACACACATGTTCTGCAAACATGCAGCGCTAAACTGATGAATGGTTTCATTACCGGTGGTGGCAGACATATCAGAGTCCATGTCAAAGTGGTGTATGTAAATTGCCTTCTAATGGTTAATGCTTTGCGCATCAAATTAAGTCTCCCACACAGTATATGAATAATAATCTGTGACATTTAGAAGGTTGTGGTAAACAGCTATATGTATGGATGGGATTCTTAAGAGAATGGCTTTGCTCTTTAACAACTTCCTTAAGATAGTGCAAGCCCCTCCTAAGGAAAACTGTCCCTTTAATCAAACATTTTCAGGTTCCTGCAAGGACAAATGTAAACGACAATATCTTATTATAATTTCTAAAGACCAGTTATGTGGAGTCTGAAGCTAATCACTCCGAATTTAGGACCGGCTTCCCCAGAGTCAGATTAAATAGACTTTGCTATGGTAACCTGAATACACAAAACAAAAAGGCACAAAATTTAGCTAACCACTATAATTTCATCTTCAGCACTGTTCATGCTGAGATTCTTACCAGCCTAGAGAGTGGCAAGTGGGAGGAGAGGAGAGTCGATCCATGATGATAAATCAAATGCATAGTCAAAAAATGGCCTTGCATTTTGAATCAATTTTCAAGTTATAACCAAAGTACTTTATGTCGTAGGTTCAAAGACAGCAGCACATCAGACTTGCCCTCAGGCTTGAGGGTTTGATCGTGGTGTCAAGTATAATGTTGTCTCTAATCTTCAGCACTAAAAGTCTGTCGACTCCCAACTGAGCTTAGTCATGCTTATTTTCCCTGTCTATACACTCTATGACATCCCTATGATATTCTGAGGGCGCTTTCACACTTGGGTTTTGCTGTGGACACGAGTCAGTTTGACAGAGTTTGACTTTGGTGTTTGACTGGTGTGGGTCTTTGGTGCACAGTAGAGTACGGAAATCTGCTTTCACACCAACCAAACAAACGCTCTCAAACTGACTCATGTTCACGGCAAAAGCTCTAGTTGTCCACTTTACTGCTTTTATATAAACCAAAACAATAAACAAGAAGTTAATATCGAGAAACTTACATCTTAGACACCAATATTGCCAGTTACCCAATGTATTATTTTGCTCCGTTAACAAAAAAAAGTTACAAATAATTTTAAATTAGAATCACGCAACAAGCACAAAACAGTGGAGTCCTTCCTGAATGAATCAGTATTTTTTAACTAATCGGTTCAGTGAATGATTCAATGACTCACTCATTGACAGTTGCTGCATCCCAATTCACGTACTTATACTACGCCCTAAAAGAATGTACTCTTTTTGTGAAGAAAAAGTACATATTTTTGAGTGTGTAGCAAAAGAGTAGGCATGCTTTGGGACATTCTATCACGTCATTAAATTGAGCCTTTTAACGGACGCATAGTTACACGCATCCTGTCATGGTAAACTGGCCTATCAATCATCTTGTCACAGTTAAAATCCTTCACAATCAACTTAATTTAATTTCCTACCATTTCAGAGAGAAATGTAGTTGATCTGCCAGTCATGGGTCTTTCATGTGGAGAACTCTATGTGTTTGCAGTTTGCATAATGATGCATTTAAAAGTTAATGACCAAACGTATCCTTACAAAAGTTCACAATGCTGTTGCAGATGAAATATAATGTGGATAACATTGAACAAATATATTTTCATCAGATTAGATACTAATTATTAATCACTCAAACCCCTTTATCTCAACCTCTCTATACTTAACCGTTCAACTCGCACACCCACCATGTTTGTAGTTTTTTCTTTCCTTTTTTCTTTTACACCTGTAGTTCTAATCAAATCTTCGTCCAACACATAATTGGTTGTGGGCAATATTAGCCGTTAGAGAGTGCAGGGATCTGCTCTTTGGATTCTAACCGGAAAAAGTATCCGGGTATCTTTGGAATACTCATTTCAACTTACTACAATTTGGGACACACTAATTCTAATTTCGAATACTATTTAGAACGGATAGTATGCGAATTGGGACGCAGCAAGTCACTTATTGCATTCCTGAATGAATCTGTGCTTTTGAACGAATTGATATGATTGACTGAATAATTCAATGATTCACTCGTAAAAAAAACAGTCACTTGTCACCATCCATTGGTTTACAGATATAACCTACAGAGACAAAGATAAATTATGCTTAAATGTACAGATATAAAATATAATATAATATAATAAAAAACCCAATATTGCTGAATGCCAGTTGACCAAGCAATCGAAGACCGAAAAATGAGATTTCCTGACCAATTTCAACCCAACACCTAGGTCTCTGGAACAGGAACACTGAGACCACGAGAGAATGGGAGAGCTCTCTTTTCCATCTGACAGATTAAGGTCAGATCACTTTCCATTGGGACAGAAGAAGTCACGGTTCTCCTCTTTAAAGGAAAGGTTACTCCTCTTACCCAATTAATGAGGGGACAAGTAGGTCATTCCAAAGTTCTTGGCCCACCGCTACAGTGCAGAACTCTCCTCGGAGCTCTGCTAATTGACATCAATTTTCAAGCCACGGAAAAGCAACTGGTTTCTCAAGTTGAATATTTTTGCATTCTGACAACATGGCTGTCCAGGTCCGAAATGATGAAATGACGCTACAATCAGATGCTGTTTTTTCCTCAATGTCACAGGCCAATTAAATACATTCTGAGGGTTATCCTGGCTTTCATTGTATTTCCTCAGGCTCCTCAGATCACAGTCAGCCACTCACATTTTCCACCCAGTCTTGGTGCTAATAGGAATCTTAGATGGATGCTGGATTACCCCTTTCCACCTCCCCATTGATTTCTCCTTGGGCCAGACTCCTCTATTCTGATTTGTTAAGTGCTGGCACGGTGTGCCCCAAACCAGCTGTCGGTTTCTGTCCCAGCAGGGGTTGGATATTTACACAAAGACACTTCACCTGGAATACTCATTTTCCCTTCCAGATTCAGCCTGCTTTGACATAAGCCCCCCACAGCAATGCAGGTCACCATCTTCTCTAAAATAGATTTAAAACACCTGCACAAAGCCGAGACGAATTCCCTCCGCTCTCTGATCTCCGAATTAATTAGTCATCTGGGTTCCTTTGTGAAAATACCAAGATGCTGTTCTCATTCTAAGATATCGGCCTATAGTATTTCCTGCACGCCGTCCCCTTCTATCCAGCTGACAGTCCACAAATCTTCATTGAACCATTTAATCTCTCCGTGTCACAGACTAAACAATTGGCTCTGCCGGCATCTTCAATTGTGACAGTGACACTACATCCACCCTGCCAGGATGATCGACGGATAGCACTCTTTTAAAAGTCATTCAGCATCTCCTTCACTTCAACACTTTGTTCGTCCGTAAGAACCATATACATATCTGACGACCGGTCACCACAGACAACGTGGCTCACGAGTTGCAAGATGCAACAGCTTTCATCACATCACACTGAGAGATGTGTTGAGGGAAGGTGATAGCTGACAGTTTTGTAGTGTCTTCCCATGTCTTGCTCTCGCAAACGCAACAAATTTTCACCAACACAAAGACGAAACCTATCAACTCTTCTTCATAGACTGAGAAAAAAATGTCAGAGGAGATAATTAATAGGACTTGCAGGGATAGTTCACCTAAAAATGAAAATTATGTCATCATTTACTCACCCTCATGTCTTTATAATACTCTTTATATGGACAAAAACAGTTGGAAAAATTCTTTAAAATATCTACTTTGATGCTCCACAGAAGAGAGAAAGTCATACAAGTTTGGAACAACATGAGGGTGAGTGTACAATGAAAAAAAAAATAAAAAATTTCACACCCTCATTTCTTTAAAAAAAACTAACCAAGAATTATTTGGTTTGCTTTTTGATAGAAATTAACACTTTTATTCAGCAAGGATGCATTAAATTAAAAAAGTCAGTAAAGACATTTGTAACGTTACAAAATGTTTTTTACTTTCTAGTCGAAGAATCCTAAAAAATGTATCACAGTTCCCAGAAAATAAGTAGCACAAGTGTTTTCAATATTGACAATAAGAAGAAATGTTTCCTGAGCACCAAATCAGCATATTAGAATGATTTCTAAAGGATCGTAAAGATGTTCGTAATGATGCTAAAAATTCAGCTTTGCCATCACAGAAATAAATTGCATTTTACAATATGTGAAAACAGTTACTTTAAATTTAAATAATATTCCACAATAGCTTTTACAGTGTTTCTGATCAAATAAATGCAGCTTTAGTAAGCATAAAATACTTTGTTTCTTTAAAGTGAGGAACAGACTAAAATATAAGTTAGTCAATGAAAGAAAATACCCTCTGCCTCTGTTTGAATATTGAATGACATTTGAGAGCTACAGAAGAGACCTTTATGGTCCTTTTTTACTCATTCTCAGAGTAAATGAATGAATTATGCTCTAATGGCTTCATTACCTTTCAATGATTGTTGAGAATTTCTTTTGGAATATATTTCAAAGCATATACGGGCATCGGTATGGATCATAAGAAGACATTATATGCCTCAAAGCCCTTTTGAATTTTTCATTGACACTCCAACATCAAGGCAGTGTGAGACGCTATGCGCTACATATGTGTATTTTCAAACAGATCCCTGAGAGATGCAATTATGCTGCAATACTTTCGCTCTTATTGGTGCTCCACCAGCTTAAGATTTGCCTGAATTTAAATGTGACTTTGCATCAGTATATACAGGTGTGGCTAGTTCAAACAATACACCACATGTAGAAAGTCTTTGTTGACATCTTTTACTCTATCAAATGTATGGATTTCCCTTATAACCCAGTTTTATGCAACAATATATAAAGGTAATAGCAGAATGAATTTACTTGGATAATTACATCTTGTACAACTTATCATCCTTTCCAGATATATTACCGTTTATCAGACATTACACTCCTCATGGCCTCTCTGTATAGAACAGAAATGTCAATAAACCTATAACAGCCTCATCTACATAAAAGACTACTGCAGATTCAATGGGTGACTTGAACTACTTGCAATCATGTAGTTGTGTGTTAAATCTGACTGCTTTCCCAACTTTCTTCTTTCTTTCGGCCAAGAAATAACATCTTTTATGTCCTGCCAATTCATATAATTCACACTGCATTTTAATTAGTGTTCAGAACAATCTCACCAAACAATTTGAAAGCTCTAATTTATATTTCAGTCTTGGAATAGCAGGCTAATTAACAGAGACACTAATTGGATTAATTCTGCGTGATCTGATTTCCAGAAAGAGACAGGAGGAGCGAGATAATGATAATGAGAACGAAACAGCATTTTCCCTCCTTCCATCTCAAGTCTGGCAATGCAAAGAGATAAACAACGATATCATCATCTGATTTATTTTCAATCAAATTTTAACTGTAAACAACTTGGGATTCAAACATGTGTAACTTATTTTATTGATGACAGAAGCTGGCATAAAGACACATTTATGATTATTATGCTGTTTGTGTTGCCCTCAGGCCTGAATTTATGAATGAATGCAGGGCACATGGGACTGCATAGTGAAAAAATACTAATAAAGCAATACAAGGCCCTAGATGCACATTCAACATTCAAAAAGCACATTTACAAATCCAAGAAAATTGAAACCCTCTTTGGAATTATCTGGATTTCTTCATCAAAAAATTACATCCGATTGTCATCTAAGTCTTATTTAAAGGGGTCCTTGATTATGATTTCACTTTTTTAACTTTAGTTAGTGTGTAATGTTGCTGTTAGAGCATAAACAACATCTGCAACGTTACGACGCTCAAAGTTCAATGCAAAGGGAGATATTTTCTTTTACAGAAATCGCTTTCTAAAGACTACAACAAACGGCTGTAGGGACTACAACGAGCTTCTTCCTGGGTTGGTGACATCACAAACTCGAAAATTTACATAAACCCTGCCCCCGGGAACACGCAACAAAGGGGGTGAGGCCATGTTGGGCTGCTTTAGAGAAGAGGAAGAGTTGTTGTAGAAGAGTGTTGTTACCATGCTGTCCTCAGCTCCTTTTAAATGAGTTTCAATGCTGGATTTGCACAAAAGATTAACATGACGGCACATGCTAGTCGATGAGTTGAATCAACTCCACAGCAACTACATAGATTTATCCACTAATCATTCAGAAACGTCCAGATGCATTCTAAAAGTTGTAACTTCTTCCTGAGTCTCTCCATCAGTGTCTGACTCCGGTTTATACAATGTAAGGCTGAACATCGTTACTGACAAACGTCATTTTGGCTGCGTGATTCTCCAGCTTTGTTGTTGTTGAGCAACCAAAGCGTGAGCTGTTAAAGCTCTGCCCTCTTCTGGAAAGGGGACCTGGAGCAGCAGCTCATTTGCATTTAAAGGGACACACACAAAAAAGGCGTGTTTTTGCTCACACCCAAATAGGGGCAAATTTGACAAGCTATAATAAATGATCTGTGGGGTATTTTGAGCTCAAACTTCACAGATACATTCTGGGGACACCAGAGACTTATATTACATCTTGTGAAAAGGGGCATAATAGGTCCCCTTTAAAAGGCAACACACTAAATTACGTAAGTAGATTAGTAGAAAAATGCTTGCTCCTGAAAAACTCACCGCCACAAAGTTGCATGTTATACGTTTGCTAAGGTATTCTAAGCGGTTGTTAGCATGTTATTATGCGGTTGCTAAGGTGGTTTAAAAAAAAGAAGAAAAAAAAAACACTCTATAATATTCTGGCCTTTGCAATACTAATGCTTGCCTTAGCTAGCGCCTATAAATATGAAATTGCTGATGGAAAAAGTAAGTGCATTTCTGAGATAATGGTCTCATGAAAAGATGGTAATTGGAATTCAGGTGGGTTTGATTTGACCTGCCATATTCTATTAGGGCCTATATATAAAAAAATTGTTAGATGCTCTTTGCGCTAGCAGAATTTTGTTCAATTTCAGGAGACATTTAGCTGCTTTTTTAGGAGTGGGCTCCCTGTAAAGATAGGTGAAAAGGCACTCTGAAAATGGATCTAACATTACAAAAACAAGAAGGTGGAGGTGTTCATAGGAAACTTTTTTCTTACATAAGTTTCAGCCCACGACAAAGTCAAAATGTGCAAGATATTAAGACTTATTTTCAGATAATATATCACTGGCAAATTGTTTTGCATAAACCTAGCTAAATATAATAAGATTCCCTNNNNCCTGGGTGAAAAAAAAACTTGTAGCAAAATGTATTTATATATACATCTAACAATTATATATATATATATATGCAGGGTGTTTATATTAAGTACATAAATATGTAAATGTATTTGAGGTATACTTACGACAATACATTTTGGTATATTTATTTTTCACTAGAGTCATAGTGAAAATAAGAGGAAAAAAATATTGCAGATGCCTTAATGTCTTCTGCCAAGTAATTTGATCTTTTATGTTCAGATTTTTTTTTACTGGAAGAGATCCTCAACTTTGCTAATGAATACCCAGATGCACTGGAACAATGTTCCATGTATAAATGAGACAAAAATTGAACTTTCTGGCAAAAAAGCTTTACGTAACAGAAGTAGAATAAAGAATCCAAAATCAAAATCAACTGTGAGTAAAACATGCACAGGCAAGATGAGCAAATGCTTCCAAATATGCGGTGCCACATTCAGATCTCTTTTGGAGGGAAAAACCAGGAACGCCAGCCATAAAACTGTTTTATGACTCGTGTATGTATTGAGCACCATCTGTTTGGGCTAGCTGAGTCATTTAGCTCAACAGCTACCACTCTCTGTCACATTCCCTTCAGTCCAACGGGCACATGTTTGTCTCAATCCACTATCTTTGTTACCAGCCGTAATCCCATTAACCTTGCAGATAAATAACCCGACCGTAGTTGCCACGGGAACACTGACTGTGTGGAGATTGCCTTGTCATGTCTGTTTTGTCCCCCCTGAGAAAATGGGACGTGTAGCGCACACTTTGGCAGCCGTCACACTTTTTGGCACAGCTCCGCTCACCAGTCGTGTTCAATCTAACCCTCGGTGGTCCGTGGACCGCGCACGGTCGACAGGAAACAAACATGCGACGCTGACGCGATTGATAGTGACAGTGGAGCTGCTTGGGGTTTGGACGGGAGGCCTGCGGTTATTGCCACTTTTCCAGGGTCATTGATAGTTTCAAGTGATGCGAAAAACAGGCCAGATCAAATCTAAATCTGGACAAATATACCTACAACTAAGTTACAAATCAATGAGATGCAAATTATGAGGATTATGATTTGTTCACCAGAACTATAGCATTATTTGTTGAAAGAGGCTTGTCATTCGAAAGCCTACTATATGAGCTTCACTGCAGGAGTGACTCGCAAAATAAATGAGCAAATGATTGTTACGCTTCAAAAAAAGAATTAAACATGTTAGTCATGGGAAATAAGGAATTTGGAAAGTGTTTTTGAGAGCAGATTATAGATATGCATATTCAAATGGATGACTAGAACTAGAAGTATCAATATTCATGAAAACATATGCTAAATGTCCCTAATTCAAAGAGAAATGAGAAGCAATAAACAATCTGTCTTAAATGATTAGTTCACACAAAAATGAAAATGCCCTCATTTCAAGATTGTACAGAAGTGTCTTTCTTCTGTAAACCACAAAAAGAAAAATGATGGTATTATTCTGAATATTATTTAAAGTATCAATAAAATAGTCTATACGACTCAAAAGCTATAAGACTTTTGAAGTCATATGATATGATTCATTCGTGAATTGGACTGATTCAATTTTCTAATTCAACTCACTGACTCAGCGATCTGTTTGCAGCAAATTAGCCTATTCACACAAGCCTACTTGTCACAAATTGCTTTGGAAGTCTTGAAATATAACTCAAAAATGTTTTTTTATGATACTTTAATGGTGAAAGAGTTGGAAAAGAGTGACTAATACAATTCTTCAAAACTTCTCTGTTCGTGTTTCACAGACTGAAAGAAAGCCACGTGTTTGGAGCAATGTAAGCTAGAGTAAAATGAGTAAAGTATTCCATTAATGCAGTGGCGGATCCTGGCATAGGCAATATAGGCAGCTGCCTTGGGCAAGTAGGTATAACTGCAGACAGGAGATCTCAAAAATGGTGCGTGAACTCCAAAAGTGGGCAGAATCTCCAAAATGGGGCAAGGTATTTAAATTTAAAGACTTTCACCATTGGCTCTGGCTTTAGTCAATTGTCACAGAGCTTGAGGCCAGTGGCGTTCGGACTGGAGTTTGAACCTCCATTCAATTATATAAGCGGGCATAGTTCTACAATAAAAGCATGTCAACGTATGTGTAGTTGTTGCATCTTTATTTTATTTTTATTTTTTGGGGGGGGGAGTTGAGGGGCAACATGTCTGATTTCACCAAGGGCACCAAATAAGCCAGAACCGCCACTGTATTAATGATTCAATTCAAATGTACGGATCAATTTGATGGACTTGAAAATTAATATAAGCTTAGTTATTCTAAACACAATCATCTTAAAAAGTTAAATTCTGCTGTTAAAAGTTATTAGTGCTGTTTGGATGCATTATGACAGCAGAAAGTCAATTTTCTTTAATTTTCTCACATTTATCTCAAATGTCTTCAATAACTTGAAAAAAAATGAGAAAAATACACAATAATGCCTCTTTTCTTGCCATAATTGTTTGAAAATTGCATCATATTTTAACTACTCTGAGCTGTTTAGTCACAGAAAATTGTTGGAAATCTATTTGGAAAGAAAAACACTTTTAGAGTATCACCAGCATTTAAATGAAAGCTGCCAATTTACCTTTCACATTTGAGGCTTATAATTAATTAAATCTTAGGACAATAAAAAAATGAATGAATTAATGAATGATACTTCAAAACCTGTGGATTATTAAGGAAAATTACTTTTCTAAGTAATTAGACTTCCGATTTTCAACTAGTGGATAGTAAACACTGAAGAAGGGACCTAAACCAGATCTAGAGGCCAGAATATTACACTTACGACTTGGTCCAGTAAGCAACCATGTAGCAACCATCCAAAACACCCTACTAACTGCATAGAAACATCAGCAATATAGGCCAAACATTATCCTGGACCAGTCACATCATTTGCAAGTATGGAAAGGCTTCTGCATTCAAAGCCGGTTCTTTGTGACTGAATCATTTTTTGAACATTATGTAACCTTCATTAGAGTAAAAAAATGTGTAACAGGAAAATGGGCTTTGCCACTGTTGGGTGAGATAAAACTGAACTCATTAATTGATACCTTTCAAACTGAATTACACCCTATCTCACTGTCTCCACCCACTTCCTTTGGAATGTGTACTAGGATTAACCGTATTTTGCAGACGATAATGAGTCTAGAACATATACACACACCCCAAACTACACCTCAAGGCTCCTCAAATGACTCTAGCTTTTAGATAAAAAACATCCTCTCAAAAATGAATGCC
Organism: Anabarilius grahami; assembly: GCA_003731715.1. Lineage (NCBI taxonomy): Eukaryota > Metazoa > Chordata > Actinopteri > Cypriniformes > Xenocyprididae > Anabarilius > Anabarilius grahami. The sequence goes on from RJVU01019434.1 coordinate 5,951,660, forward strand.
TTTAACGACATGAACTGCACTTACAATACCATTCAATTCAATTCTATTCATCAAAGAATCCTGAACAATGTGTCACGGTTTCCACTAAAATATTAGGCAGCACAACTGTTTTCAATATTGATGATAATAAGAAATGTTTCTTGAGCACCAAATCAGCATATTAGAATGATTTCTGAAGGATCATTTGACACTTAAGACTGAAGTAATGATGCTGAAAATTCAGCTTTGGCTTCACAGGAATAAATTATATCTTAAAATAATGTTTACTGTTTTACAGTATTTTTGATTATATAAATGCAGCCTTGGTGAGCATAAAAGACTTCTTTCAAAAACAAAAAAATCTGACTGACCCCAAACTTTTGAACGGTTGTGTATTTTTCACTCTTGAAAAGAGAGGCGTACTATATTCATACATAATGGGTCTAAAAGCTTCCTTTATATCAAGAATGGTATGTTCTAGAACACTAATCTTTGACCCATTCTTCTAAAGTATCTCGGCTGCGTTCCACTTGCGTGGTGAAACGGGACATGTAAGGAAATGATAAATCAAAGTCTATTTGCGTCTAATTAGCTGGCGAGTGGCGTTCCAGACAAAACAAAGTTCGCCTCCGGTATTATCAGCTTCCATCTTAAGGTACTTTGCTGCGTAAAAAAAGTTCTTTCCTGTTCTGAGTAGTTATACGGAGAGTTCGAGTGAACTGGATGTTGTTCCACACCCAGCGAAACTTTATAGAGGAGACTGAAAACAAGAAACTTTGGGGTTTTGGGCCAAGATGTTTAATGGTTTGGAACATTCTGTTTTATTTTACAATTCCCAAGATCTTTACATTATTCTATAAATCTTGCAATAAAAAATGCCCTGTCACATAAATTTTACACAAAGCATACTTGTTTACACCAAAAAGCATAAAAAAGTATTTGGAAGTAAACAGGAGCAGTGAGTTTTCAGGGCATCAATAATAAAATTATATTCTTATGTATTCTTCTATTATTCCGGCGAGTATGAATTATTAATAGCCGAGGATATGGCTGTAGCCGCAGGTGCTGTAAGAAGGATTCACACGGAAGAAAAACTACAACAAGAAACTTAACTATGAATTAAAATTAAAAGGTCAATAATTATCTGGTATTTTCTGGTAGATAACTATCTAGCATGTAGCTGCATGTTTTACAGTCCACCCTCCAATGTGTTCATTTCCTCTCCTCCTGTTCAGACGAAGAGATATGATCACTTCCATTGTACGCAGAGGCGATGTTTTGGGTGGGGAGGAAAGCTTCACCAAACAAACCCCTCCTCACACAGGGACTCGATTACAAAACCCTAGTGCCGCCAGAGAGGGTAACCTTAAATCTCTCTTAGCCTGCCAGGCTGCACGTAACTGCCTAAAATCAAATGCCAATCTGAGCTTTTTTTTTTTTTTTCACTTGTGGCTACAAACAATAAGATGATTTTTCTTTCCTGCCAAAAAAAAAAAAAGTAAATTCATACACATTCCAGGGGAGATCTCAGCAAATGACTCAAACTGTGCTCAGATTTGACAGATATCACTGAAAGAGGTGTCCTAAGAAATTCATTTGTTCCTGTAAATAACCAAAAAATGTCAAGGGACTGGCCTGAACTCTTTTTAGCCAATCAGAAATGCTCTATGCCTGTCTATCATTTTGCACAAATAATGCGTGATAAACTGCATTCTCAATTCAAGTCCATCTCAAATGCTTAATTAATATATCTCAAATATTTAATATATGATGGATATAACAATGCCTTCAGAAAAATAACTTGACTTAACTTTTTAATGCAGATACTTCTATAAATATCCAACTTTTAAACCATTTCATTATTTACTTTCATTATTTATAAAACAACATGGTAACAGGGCTGACATTTTTATATCGTCTCTTACTGAAAGGCTTGTCTTGGAGAGTTTAGACTAGAGTTGTCAAAAGTACCAACTTCGGTACCTAAATGAGACACTTTGAGAGCTGTTGAGCGAACACCTCTGATTGGCCATTGTGTTCACGGCTCTTTGGATATGTCTGTGATTGGCTTCAATGATCAACGGTGTAAAAATATTGTGAATAGACACCGAGCGCTTACACAGATTCACACGGGAGCTTTTGAAAGCAGGCATCTATCGTGGACCAGTCCGCTGATAGACGCCTGCTTTCAAACGTTCCCGCTTTCAAAACGCTTTCAAATTCAAACACTTCCGTGAGCTTTCAAACGCAACCGTGCGTTGGTTGGACATATTTGATGAGTGCGTCAACACAATGGCCAATCAGAGGTGTTTACGAATCTGCTCAACAGTGCTCAAAGCGTCACATTTTTTAAATTTCAGTACCAATAGGTACCGAAGTCGGTACTTTTGACAACTGTAGTTCAGACCTTGAAAGAATGCTGAAGTTTATTACTACTATTATAAATTTATAGTACTATATCCTATTTAATATATTAAATACTTCAATACTTTAAAAGGAAAATGAAAGTGAAATAGTGAAAATAATCTTCATTTTGCCTGTATTTTTTATTACATTATTTACATTATTTTGTTGCATTATAGTGGATATTTGCTAATACAGCATGAAGAAAACACAGATTTTTTTTGTGTATATATAGTATGATACAACAACTTCAGAATCATTTCATCATTTCTCCGACTGCATCATTTCTCCAAAAGCTCATTCACTTCCCTCCACATATATACAGCCCAGAAGACAAATCCTCTTTTGGATGCTCTACATGCTCCTTTCTCTGAGTAACCAGAGAACATCTGAGATCATTCTAAGCATCTCCTTCTGTTGCGCTATATTCCATTATGTTAAACAGATCCTATCTAATTTGAATTCTTAATCAAGCTTGTTTTTCCAGCGAAGACAGGCACTTTGCCACAAAAAGATTCAAGGATGATATAGGAGCTGGATTTTTCACACAAATTGGTTCCTGTCTTAGCGATTTATCATTGCAAATTATGAGGGCTCGTCTTGCATTACCATCTAGGTTGGCTATCTTGACCCATCAATCACGGGAGGTTGCCAGGGACACAGAAAAATGATGCTGGGGAACGTCAGAAATCTGACTTTTTTAGCACCCAACCACAACAGGCTGCCATAGTGCTACATTTATATCTTTTAAATGACTAGGAACGACCATTGAAATCGTAAGATGGCTCATAATCCTGCATTCAGAGTACACATTTTTTAATTATGAATAGAAATGCCCCAGTCAACCGGCCAACAATCGGAACTGTTTTTTGATGGCTTTTGCTCCAAACACACGATCGGCTGATCTCAGTTTCTGACTTGCCCACAAACTGCATTACAATTTAAATAAGCCATGAAAAAAAATCATAATCGGTGCATCACTAGTTTAATAGTTGAACTATTATGCAGTTAAAAATGGATCTGAAATGACCCAGAATTTACCCTAAACTTTAGAACAGTTTGTGTAAACAAAATACGCAAACTGTTCCTGTAATAATAGCATGCTGGGACAACGATGAGCTGTCAAACACAGATACTCTCTTTTTAGCACAAAGTGAATATTTGCTCAGATATAGCAAGAGGAAAAGGGAGGGAAAGAGATAGGCAGGGGAGTGAGAGAGAGAGAGGGAACGAGAGAATACTGGAAGAAGAAAATGAAATCCTGGCAGAATATGAGGGGAAAAATATGAGTAATGATGCGTGCCCGTACCTCCTGGGGGAGACCCTGCAGTGTGGCATATTATCTGTCCCTTTTGAAAAATACCTCACACACACGCACATTTTAAATAAACCATAATCAAATCTCACCTTGCAAGCTCTACAGTCAGTTCTTGGGCTTTTTCCTCAGCCAAATCCACACCTAGCTGTGCATATAGTGTCTTTTTGGCTTCTTAAATAAATCTAATTACATTTAACAACTACCTTCACATACATCTGAATTTATAAATGGAATGAAAAGAGTTTAATTATGAAGTAATTTACAAATGCAGCTGCAAAGGTGGGTCACATTATGTTGACAGGCAATTAGCGGTATTGTCTGAGCAATTGAACAGACCTGACAATTAGCACTTTTATGTGTCATTTTTATAAAGCAACACGTGGTACTGAACCGAGTTCCAAAAAAGATCATATTGCCAGTGCCAGAATTGCAGGCGCATCTGTCACAAAAATAGCAACTTTATTTGTTGTCACATGGGACAAAGTAGAAAATTATAATGTCAAACATGGACAAATTGCATCAGCAAAAGGGGATAAGTGGTCCAAGCTCACACATACACTCTTTAAAAAAAAAAAAAAAAAAAGGTTAAATGGGGTTCTGTATAGAAGATGGTGCGAAGAATGTGACAGCAGCGCAGGCAACCACAGTTACAGTTACGCCAAATAATATCCAATACGTCCATAGAAATGTGTTTTGCGTTTGACGTAAGTGGATTAAAACAGCGGCCAGTAACACACCTACTGTATGTGAGTTTATCATTTGTGCTGTGCATTAGTGTATGTGAAGAATTGCGATAAAAATAACCAGTGAGTTTTGCTTGTGTCATGTAAACATCTTACTGTGATTAAGTCCTTACTCTGATTTTTAAAAAAATATTGCATTATTGGTGCACATTTAAACAATCACTGTCTCATCATGCCATATTCTGTAGAGCTTCATATAGAGAATCACCTCCTGGAATGAAGTTCTGGAGCTCAAAGCGAGAAATAAACTTCTACTTTCTTCATCCTTCACAGAACTGGAGGCTTTTCTACTTTGAAGGATTGTGCAATATTTCACTCGAGATTGTTGGAAGCTTTTCTGAAGGCAAAAGTTGGACCTGCTCTTTATTAGGTTCTTGAGATCAATATATTGTTAGGTGGGTTCTGTTATTTTATCCACCCTCCAATAGCTAACAGGATCCTTTATAGGTCATTGGCATTCACATAAACAATGCTGATTTGCACATTACATGCCTAAATTGGGAAAATTACCAACAAAGACCTACTTATCCTGTTTCCAAACTGAATAATGTCAAGCTAGAATACTTGAACTAGAGAATACAATTAGGTCGGCCATCCTTTTGCCAAGCAGAAAGCAATCCATAGCATGAATAATGATTGCCAGTGTCTCCTGTACATTTTTAACACTTATTTTTCATACTTACTGCATTAACTTATTGCACATAAAAGAAAATGTGTCAATCCTGAAATAAATTTTAGAAGGGCTTTTTTGGGCAATCTGTAATTGTTTTCACACCTGTCAAGCTTTGATTTGCTTTTCTTGTGAAAATGGGTTTAAAGGAGGGAATAAGTAAAGAGGTAAAGCCTGCAGAATGCTTCTGGCATAGAAATTATTGTGAGAGCATGAAAGGTTCGAGTGCATTTTGGCTCAGCTCAAAAGAAGCACAAACACGGAGACTAAAAACACTTACAATACTTCACAAATTTTAAAAGAACTTTAAAACCTTAGCAAAGAAAAGCTACTGAACTGCTTTCATGGACACAGCCTGTTAGCAGTGCTTGCTGATATTGGTGGGATTGTCCTAAAGATGACTTGTAAGTTAAAATTTCCAATTGAGGAACTGTTAAAGACGACGACTTATACTTTTTTTTACATTTTCAACTTTTTTAGTGTGTTATGTTGCTGTGAAAAAGTTCTGCAAATTTACAATGCACAAAATCCACTCACAGGGATTTATTCTTTATATCAGTAAGCACTGTTTCCGATCTCCCTGAAATGCCTCAGATGTAGACTTAAGTTTTCTTCTGGGAACATAATACACAATATTCCTAATTTAAATAATTCCCGCCCAAATCTTTGCACATGCAAAAAAAGGGGAATGAGGCCTGGTTGAGTTGGGTTAGTAGTGTGTTGAAAATTACGGTTATGGTAAGGGGCGTGACATTTCCGAAACACGTTTGAAGTGGTTGACCAATCACAACACACTGGTCCAGCTGACCAACTACAGGAAGTGCGATGTCTAGTATAGGGATCGTTAATCTGTACGGACCAGACACCACGGTTTGAAACACATGTGATTCTCGGATTAATTGCAAAGTTTAACCATCATAGAGTTCATCATAAAGTTCATCATTTGCACGTGTTTTAGGTTCTGTCAATTGTGTGCGCACACACAGAGCTGTGTAGATGCACATGAAAACCGAATCCGTTCACTTCCACGTCTATTTGTGCTTGAACGGACACATACACGCAAAATTAGGACAAAATGTCCGTCTCTGCGAGTATGCTTGTAAACAGTTGCTTATGGCTTAGGTAACGCAAACAAAGAAAACAGATGTGTATTATTATATTGGAACATTCGGTCTTAAAGTGACAGCAGGCTAATATTCTTACTGCTTTCTGTGTCATGAATGTTATCAAACAACAAAATACAAAGAAGAAATCACTTTTGCAGCTTTAACACAGATTCATTATATTTAATTTATACAGTGAAGACTATAATTTACATTTGATTATTCATTTTCTGTACCTGAATACTTACCTGAAAAATATAAAGTACTGTTTAATTCATTTACATCACCCTAATCATTTTAGAATTATTCATTCTTTCCAAATTGAGCTATTCAAGTAATCTGGTTAATTTATTTCATATCGCAATACATATTGCAAAAAAACTAAATATCGCAATGTCAGTTTTTTCCAATATCTTGCAGCCCTAATAGAAACAGGAACTAAACAGAGCAGTACTGACAGTATGGGAAGACAGGTGCTGCAACAATGTAAAATATGTGAAAAATGTGTTTTTTGAACAGTCAAGCATGAAAACCTATTCTAGTAGACTCCAAAAACAAAATAAAGACTTAAAAGGGCATAACAGGTCCTCTTTAAGAAAAGCTTAGGCTAGAGCACAGAAAACATTAAGGCACAGACTCAGGCCCAGAAGTCTGAGAGTCTGCTATGTTTTGCTTTCTTTTCAAAATGAATACAGTTCATTACAAATTATATTAGCATAAATATTTGATTGAAAATCATGAATATGTACATGAGAATGTCTCACAATTTTTTTTGGTCACTTTTTGCTTTAATATTTTAAATTATATTATTTTTTTTAAAATCCCATAGCCTTACAATTTTCAAAATCCTAAAAACTCTGCTTATTTTTTAGGTTAATTTCCTATTTAACCCCACATTTTCAATAGGGTCTAAGGCTTTTGAATCGCACTATGTTAATGAATTGATCAAATTTTATATTTTAGTAGTAAAATATAATGGAATAAATAACTTCAAATCAATTATGTGGTCAACTAATTAAAAAAAGGTGCCAAGGCGATAACATGGCAAGTCATTTCAGATGGAAATATAATGGTACTGTATTTTGATATACTGTATATCATAATACTGAATGACACTATATTCATGAGACATTGTATTTACATAATACTCTGGGTAATACCTTGCTTTTTGGACATTATATGAAACACTGCACAGTACCATGTCCAAAAATCATGGCAGTACCATGGTACTTTGTACAGTTTTGTTAGTGCTGTTTAATAGCTCTTCCAAGTTGAAGAAAACCTTTAAAAACAACACTGGTTGTTGAAGACAGAGATCCAGAAAATTAAATAATTTCTTCTGTAACATCTGTAATATGCTTTTATAGGCCTCATAAAACTATTTTATGAAAAATTGGATGCAACCTTGTTGAAAAGAGAAAAGCTTTTCCTACTCTTCCTAAATTCCACAGAACCACATCAGCTATTGTGCTGTCAAACCACCTATTGACACTGGCATGGGTTTTACTTGACAGTGAGAACAACACCAGTGCTCTGACATGGACAAGCTACAAAACAACGAAATTGATTCAGAGAGAGAGAGAGAGAGAGAGAGAGAGAGAGAGAGAGAGAGAGAGAGAGAGAGAGAGAGAGAGAGAGAGAGAGAGAGAAAAAAAAGCTATACCTGAGAAACATCTGTTCAAAACACTCATGGAAAGGTCTACAGAAAGTCTAACACTTTACAGTCTGCTCTACAGTCTACAGACAAGGTTTCAAACCAAACCTAGAGGAAAACTGTATTAAATCGGTACTCAAACCCAACATAAGTCCTAAGATAAGAGAGAGCAAGTTGCTCTCTCTTATCTTAGGACTTATGTTGGGTTTGAGTAACCGAGCAAGTTGCTCTCTCTTATCTTAGGACTTATGTTGGGTTTGAGTACCGATTTAATCTCAGATGTTTCTCAATTAGGAGGTTTAAAAACAAACAAATTAAAGAAGTGTTGACATACTAAATTTATGTGAATAGCAGCATTTCACATTCACATTAAATGTCTTTTAAAATCCAATTCAATTCCAAAATGTGCGGAAACAAACATGATGCAGACATGCAATTTGAATTTGAATGTAAGGATGTCGAATTAATTAAACTGAACAAAATAATAACTAATTTTTAACTAGAAATAAATCAAGAAATGACAAGTTTGTCAAGATAAATTTGTAATGTTTTGAAAACCTTGAAAAACGTTTAAACTGCCTTAAAGTTTCAACAGACAGACAGAACGACAGACAGAATGATAGATATACAGACAGACAGACAGACCGACAGACAGATAGAATGACAAACGGATAGATAGATGATAGATAGATAGATAGATAGATAGATAGATAGATAGATAGATAGATAGATAGATAGATAGATAGATAGATAGATAGATAGATAGAATGACAGACGGATAGATAGACAGACACAGATAGAACAATAGATAGAACGATAGAACGATAGATAGATAGAACGATAGATAGAACGATAGATAGATAGAACGATAGATGGACAATCTTAATTCTAAATTTTGCACAACTCTAGTATCTTGGCAAATCTGATCAGGTTGTGGCTCTAGAGGAGATTCTCAGGAGGGAAAAAGAGTTTAAGAAGCATGAAACTTTAGAAAATATCTCCATTCACTTTACACTCAAACACACCCCAGATATTGAGATATTAAAGAGATATTAAAGAGATGTCATTTGGGGTTCTCGTTCCTACAGAGAGATATGAAAAGCAACCACACAGAAAAAAAAACGCCAGTATCTCAGAAAACAGTATCCTCTGAAATAGATCATTGGATCATGGAAACGACATTTGGAAAATGCTGCACCATCTATTAGAGCGGGCACACTGCGGAAGAAAGCCTCGCAGGGCTTAACGCACGACTTCACATGGTAAATACACATATATGGCTGCCAGCAAGCACAAAAGAAAGGAAAAAGCACCATTTAAAGATCATTGCATGCTAGAGGGCTGCTGAAACTACAGGCATAAATGTTCCTCATCCTTCTGAGTACAGACACAAGTCAGAATGCTGGCAAAGAACAAGCCGGCACTGGTCTGTCAGAGCTGATGAAGCAAACAGTTCAGACGCCCAGAGGAACGAGAGAAGGAAAAAAAGTCAGAAATAAAAAGATAAAAGATCAGCTGGAAATACGAGCAGAAAAAAAAGAGAGTTTGAAATGAGATAAGAGCAGTTGCTGTTCACGATTATTGACTGTATGTCTGCCAGAGGCCATTGATTGATTAATTTTCATAACTCTCAATAAAAGCCCTTCAATTACGGAATAAGAGCAATCCAGCAACTGCTTCCAGATTCTGCTGAGTGAGAGGAGTTATAGATTATGTAAAAATTCCCTCTCTGAGACAAAGCATTTCCAATTGATTTCACCAAGTGGTCTTCTATTGCTGTAAAACATGTAAAACTAATAGACCAAACCCACCTGCCGCTTTTCAAAAGGAAATATACTCATTAAATTTCCCAATAGGGTTGATTCCCCACAGACACACTGGCTTATGCTGAGTAAACATTGTTGCTATTGCTTACCGATGCTGCGCACACATCATCATTGTTTATTGGTCGAAGGAGAGAATGACTCACCTGAATACGCCCAATAGGGTTCCTCAGACGCCCTCCGCTCTCGTTGAGTGGCTGAGCTCCCACGATGCTCTGTTTCCACATGTGAAGCTGTCAGGGATAAATTAGATGACACTATAATGACTTTCCTTTAACAATAAATGCATAACATTATCAATACAATATTGTCCACCTTAGAAAATGCTCTGCCTGTAATGCAACTCATGTCTATATTTGTCTCAGGTTTATTCAATGCTGGCTTAACTTCATGAAGTGGAGGAAGAAAATCTCACCTCCATAGCCTGCTTCACTAGAACTGCTTACATGCCGTGTCTCTTGATAAAGTAATCGAAAGTAATAATAACACTCAAAGAGTACTCAGCGGGGCCTCCGAACCTGTGAAAAACCTGGCACTTGGCTCCTCTCATTAGAAACACTCACACCAGCTGAAGCTCCGGTCGGCATAATTACCAAAGAACGGCATGATTTGTAATTCTGAATAAGTAGTAGTAGGAGGTAATACTTAAACAGAAAGTTTCTTTTTGATTATCAGGCTTCTTTTACTCTCACTTGTCGAGAGAGAGTTCATGATTTGAAAGAAATGGAACCAACAGAAAAACTTTCTACTTTAAAATCGGCATGCATTTGTGCTTATCTTCTGCAGTGCTTTGTGAAAAGTACAATTTGTCTTTTACTCTATTGAAATTTTGTTCTACAATGGTCTAAAAAATTACCTGGACACTTAAGTCACCATGTAACATTTGGCAACTAGAAAGTGCTCATACATTTTGTCTTTATTTTTAACAGTATTACCATTCAAAAGTTTTTTTAATTAATATTACATTAATGCGTTTTTTTTTAGAAAGGGTTTAGACTTTTACATTGTTACAAAAAAATATAAATTCTATTTCATTATGCTTTTCTTTAGAACATGCTATTAAATGGTTAGATCACCCAAAAATGAAAATTCTGTCATTAATTACTCACCCTCATGTCGTTCCACACCCATAAGACCTTCGTTCATCTTCTAAACACAAATTAAGATATTTTTTATAAAATCCGATGGCTCAGTGAGGACTCCATTGCCAGCAAGACAATTAACACTTTTTGTGCGCCAAAAATAACATGTAATAATAATAATACAAAATAATGACTTTATTCAACAATATCTATAGTGATGGGTGATTTCAAAACATTGCTTTATGAAGTTTCAAAGCTTTATGAATCTTTTGTTTCGAATCAGTGGTTCGGAGCATGAATCAAACTGCCAAAGTCACGCAAACCATTGAAATTTCGAAACACTTATGACGTAACGAAGCCTCTTTTACTGAAATCATGTGAGTTTCACGCTCCGAACCATTGAAGATTTGAAACAAAAAGATTCGTAAAGCTTTGAAGCTTCATGAAGCAGTGTTTTGAAATCACCCATCACTAGATATTGTTGAATAAAAAGTCTTTTTTTTTTTTTTTTTGGTGCACAAAAAGTATTCTCGTCGCTTCATGACAATAAGGTTGAACCACTGTAGTCACATGAACTGTTGTAAATATGTCTTTAGTAGCTTTCTGGAAACTGAAAGTGTTAATTGTCTTGCTGGCAATGCAGGCCTCACTGAGCCATCGGATTTTATCAAAAATATCTTAATTTGTGTTCCGAAGATGAACGAAGGTCTTACGGGTGTGGAACGACATGAGGGTGAGAAATTAATGACAGAATTTTCATTTTTGGGTGAACTAGCCCTTTAATCAAATAATCCTGAAGAATTCCAAAAAAACATGTATCTTGAGCACCAAATCAGCATATTAGAATGATTTCTAAGGATCATGTGACACTAAAGACTGGAGTAATGATGCTGAAAATTCAGCTTTGCCATCACAGGAATAAATTACATGAAAATATATTCATATAGAAAACTTTAAATTTCACAATATTACTGTTGGCCTTTCAAAATCATTAAAAAAATCTTACCAAACTTTTGAAAAGCTGCGTTTAGAGAAAAGTTATTTTGTGAAATGATTTGCCTGAAAAATATGCTTATACTATCATTTTTTAAAAGTTAATTGACACTTTGGTTTATATTTTTGTTATAAAATGTAATTAGATAAAACATAAATACTAAATAAGGGCTGCAGTACAGGATTTTTAATATTTTAAAGCACTGCAGTTCAAAAATGTAAAAAGCATGTAACAGCATTTTAGATTTTATAATGTTTGGTCAGTGCAAATATTGGTCTAACAGCTTAACTTTGGATGAAAGCGCTTGTTAAATTAATATATGTAAATGCAGAAATATTCTTATTAACAACAACAAACACTGTATAAGCATTCAATGTCAGCATTCTGATTTTTATCATCAATGACAATGGCTTTCATCTTTTGTGGCAAATATATACAGTACTTACACAAATTGCTCCAGGTTGTTAAACAAATTTCAATGCTTGCAAAATAGCACCGCAATATTAATTCGGCCTAATATTTGAGATCACTGTATTGCTTAAAGATTAATGATTTTATAGCAAACATAAACATTCCAACAACAAACCATTCATCCATCTGTGCCATCATCCAAAATATAGGCCAGTGCTATACAGAGCTCTTTATATGGTTGACTAGTGCACCTTTATTCCGTTCTCAGCTACTGAACTCTGTAGCTGCTTCAAAGTGATTATTCGGCTCTTTGTGGCTTCTTTCATAAGTCTCCTTCTGCATGCAGGGTTTTCAGGGACAGTCTTTTCACAGCAGCAGTAGCTGACTTTCTGATAACTGAACAAAAAGTGCTCTCTGGGGCATCTAATCTACATGGAGATTAAGGGGGATTTTTTTTTTTTTTTTCACATATATATGCCTTTGTTTAACTTTTCCTTGATAGTTTTAGTCTTCATTTTCACAACTGTCTTACAAATTCACACCCCTAGTAATGATTGCTTAACTGTGGGTTTCTGTCTAGAAAACGCTTTAGTTATTTAAATGATACACAGATCGTTGGGGTTATTCTAAATCAGCTATAACATATAAGGAGCCCCACACATGACATGCAGGAAAAAAATTTATTGTGCGCACAATTTACTCTTTGTTCCCTCAATTTACTAAATTGTGCACTCAATTTATTATTTCGTTCCCTCATTTTGCTAAATTGTGCACACAATTTACTATTTTGTTATATTTATTATATNATGAATGGAATAATTAGATTAGATTATGGAAATACAAGGACAATGAACTGTACAGTACCTTACTGTAAAGAATAAAATGTAATATTTACGCACTTCCACTTCTTACGATGAAACACGTTGGAGAGGTTGGCAAGGACTGCTGGGGACGATGGGATGGAATCAAATGTATTGAAGTGTACATTTCCTGGTGTGCATCAGAAAGATGCATTCTGGGGCGTAAAGGATAGGATTTCTCCTCCAGACATATTAATATTTCAAGCAGCAGTACCCTAAAAGTACAAGTTTCCCCAGCTGTGCCTGGTATACCCTGCTATTCTCCCTTTGGCTTTGTAAAGACACTGCTTATCTTGCTCTGTGTGTATCAAAGCCTCCTGGTGAGAGACCCCTATGTCTCTTCGAGACAATTAAAGAAACTCTGAACAACAATACGCCTTTTCATGCTCAACTTTAAAGAGCTTCTTTTCCTGCTTTATTGAACCATATGGCAGATCATATGTCAGGAAGAGACTAGCGGTTTAGTGCATTTGTAAGTGCATCTAGTTATGGTTTTCTGAAATAAATAAATAAATAAATAAATAGTGATGTACAGTTAGTGTCTTAAGGAGCTATTTATACCTCACTCGATTTTAAGAAAATATTTACGTTGGTATAATCTAATGTAGTCAATTTGATTAATTAAACAATATTATAAATAATGATCATATTTTGACTTGAATAAAACAAGTTCATTTAGATTTATAAAATGAAGCTTAATGATTTCACTTAAACTGTGCTGCCCACTTCATCTAACAAACTGTGCATCATTTTTTTCACACTACCATATATTTAGTTAAAAAAGGTATCATCTTATTTGGCTGCCTGTGAAAACTTGTAGCTGTAAGCATGTGAATTACTCAACTATTAGTAACAGTAGTGAACTGAAACCTTAAGAAATCATTCTGTTATGCTGATTTGGTGAATAAGAAGTGTTTCTTATTATTAGCACTGCTGAAAAGAGTTTTTAATATTTATAACATTAAACTGCTTAATATTTTTGTGGAAACTGTGATATATTTTTTTCAGGATTCTGAATAGAAAGTTTAGAAGAACAGCATTTGTTGTTATATATTTTGCTGAATAAAAGTGTACATTTCTTAAAAAAAAATCTTGCTGATGGTAGTGTATGTTTCCATTTCTATTTCAAATGTGTTCACTAATGTGAACATACGTCCCTATCCTATGGAAGCTTGTTTCCACCACTAAATAAAAAAAAATAAAAAATAGGTAATTGCGACTTTTTATCTCACAATTCTGACTTTTTTTCTCAGAATTGCGAGATCAAATTCACTATTACGAGAAATAAAGTCAGAATTGCGAGATATAATGTCAGAATTGCATGATATAAACTCACAATTGCAAGAAATAAAAATCACAATTCAGACTTTTTTTCAAGCAATTACGAGATATAAACTCGCAATTCTGACTTTTTTCTCACAATTCTGACTTTTTTCAAGCAATTATGAGATATAAAATGCAATTCTGACTTTTCTCTGAATTGTGAGATATAAACTCACAATGGCGAGTTATAAAATCCAATTCTGAAGACTTTTTTTTTCTCAGAATTGTGAGATATAAACACAATTCTGACTTTATAACTCAATTGTGAGTTTATATCACACAATCCTGACTTTATAAACTTTTTTGTTTGTAAATTTTAAATTGTAAATTTTTTACCAGCCATATAGAAATGTGGTGAGTAAATGATAACATTTTCATTTTCAAGTGAACTACAGTTTTAACAAACCATTCCCAGATGTATAGTTCAGCACATTACGTGCACATATGTTGTGAGCTCTTAAACAGAGCATCCTGTCAAGCAGGCATCAGATCTGAGAACTGAAGTGCAATTCCTCATTTTATCTCACTTCAAAGTGTCTTAAAGTGACTCGGTCTCTGGGGCGAAGACACCCTGGTGCTGCTACTCTTGCATAAACAGATTTTCCAATCCTTCGCTCCGCTCTTGCCCTCACTTGCATCATTACTTTGGAGATTAATTAGTGGCTTCACTAAGTCGATTCCCTCCATTGCAGCAATTACGTCCACTCTTATTGGTTAGTAAGCAATTAGAGCTGCTCTCATTGGTTAGCGACCTGTCTAGGTCTGTTTATCGTTTAATCCCTGATGGACAGCAACAGACTACGTAGAGCATTGTACTGGCATGGCAGACAATTAGCAACTGTGAAAGCTATCAGAAACCATTCAAAGGTTATGAATAGGGAACACTAACCTATAATGATTTTCTCATCGCTCGTTACAAAGGGTAAACATTAGGTTCCGACCTAAAATAATGGACTCAATACCGTAGTGCTTGCGCAAGGCTTGTTTGAAGTCTTTTCCCATGGGCATTTAAAACAGTAGCTACCAGCCAGCAGGCGCCACATCAGCAAACCAGTCCTCTGAGGAAATATGTTTGCATGTCTGGCATTTGACGCGGTAAGGAGATGGCAAATAAAGTGAATGAAAGGTGGCTTGCTAAAGGAGAGCTATGTGTCTGCCTGTAGCGGGCTTGTTGTTATCAGGCGGGAGGTATACAAGAGACAGGCAATATGTGCACTAGCAGATTGTGATGCCAGGTGCATTTACGCAGTTGAGTGCAGCTAAACATGACATTAAAGAGGAACTGCTGCCTCTGAACTCACAAACATCAACATAACGGGTAACCTGGGCAACCTACACATGGGTAAACACGAACACGCAAGGACACGCAGGTGTTAGCAGATGTGAGGTGCTCTCTAACACACAATTGTTACATCTACCATCCATGATTAAGTATGCAATATAGTTGTTTGCTGATGAAATAACATGCCTAGCTCTAATTTTTACATTTTATAAATAAAGTATGACAGGTGTTTGCCCATGCAAAACTCTGCAAAATAATGCATTTCTATGTAGTTGCTAAAGTGTTGCTGGGCGGCACATTAGACACTCTCATGGTTATTTATTTAAGATTTCACTTATATACAGTCAAACCAAAATTTATTCAGACACCTTGAACATTTCATTCATTATTAGTTTATACACTATAGTTTAAAAAAATGGTAATAAAATATGACAAGATCTCAGAGTTAAACTCTGTCAGAAAAAAATAATCTTAATTATGTCAGATAACACTTCAGATAACACTTATAAAACTGCCAAAGCCATGCCCCCCCCAGTGGTGAACCATTGAAATTTCGAAACACTTAAGACGTGATGAAGCCTCGTTTACTGAAATCACGTGACTTTGGCAGTTTGATACAAGCTCGGAACCACTGATTCGAAACAAAAGATTTGTAAAGCTGCGAAGCTTCATGAAGCAGTGTTTTGAAATCGCCCATCACTAGATAAGGATGAATAAAGTCGTTATTTTGTTTTTTGGTGAACAAAAAGTATTCTCGTCGCTTCATTAAGGTTGAACCACTGTAGTCACATGAACTGTTTTAAATATGTCTTTAGTAGCTTTCTGGGCATCTGAAAGTGTTAATTATCATGCTGTCAATGCAGGCCTCACTGAGCCATCGGATTTTATCAAAAATATCTTAATTTGTGTTCTGAAGATGAACGAAGGTCTTACGGGTGTGGAACGACATGAGGGTGAGTAATAAATGACAGAATTTTCATTTTTGGGTGAACTAACCATTTAAAAAAAAAAACTGTCAACAACAACAAGATCTTTATAGAGGACAAAATCCATTTAAATATGCTATCAGAACTAAATATTGCAGTTAGTTTTGGTCATTTGTTCCATAACCCACATATAAAAGGACAATATAACGCTACTGTTACCATGCACATATAAGCTTCTCAGCAGACTCCTCAGCATAACACATAAACAACCCATACTCCCACTAGGCGTGCTGAAAATAGCCCGTCACACTTTAACATGAGAACTCAGAGGTTTAATTAAGCCGAAACACCCACTATGGCCCTTTTTTGACAAATAAACATAGTTAAAATAAAGACACACTAAAATGCTGATGCTGTCGTGACACGGTTCTCATCAACCATAATGTATTGCGATGGCTAAGTGATATTTCATTTCAAGAATCTTTCCATCAGGCTGTGTATTTTTGAATAGCCACTTTAATAACTACAGAAAAACATGCAACCTTTACAACACCCAAACAGAAACAAACTGTTCACATTAATTAGCATCAAAAACAGAGACATCTGGGTTTGTTTATCACTGCTGATCAAATTCTGTTTTGCACAAACTACACAAAAATATGTTGTGGCATTTGTTTATAATTTATGCTTATACAAAATAGGCTCTATAATATGTTTTAAAGAGGACCTATTATGCAAAATTAACTTTTAAAAGGTGTTTGAACACAGATGTGTGTCCACAGTGTGTATAAACAAGCAGCCTATAAAAATCCATCCACAATTTTCTTTATAATCCCCATAAATCATAAACAGTTTCTCCAAACGAGCGGTTCCAGATTTCCTCCCACTCTTATGTAAAAGTAGCCCTGCCCATGACTGGCCACGGAATCAGCCCTATTAGCTTAGCTCCTCCCCTGAGTGAGCTGTACACAGTCCGCCATGTTTATCTCCTCACTAGAGCATTTAACAGCAGCATTTAAGTAAGAAATTTTTAAATGTAAGCTACTAAAGTTATTTAATCAAGAGCAGTTTTCTTTTGTTGTTTGGTTCATATTAACAACATATACAGTACTGTATATTATGCTGCTGTCACTTTAATACACAGATCTAATGTACACATACAATTTCTTTCCTTACTGTTTGCGTTCACAGACATAACCAACTGTGTTTGTGAACTTTGTGTGTTTTTGACAAAACCTTGCGTGTATTTGACAGTTTAAGTGCAATAAAATGTGTGAGAGAAATCAGTTTAATACTCACAGGACGTGCCGTCTGACAGCCAGCTTTCTGTACATGTGCTTCGGATGTGTGCGTTTAGAAAACCATATATCAGAAGTTTAAACTGATATGGTAAATAATAAACTTTCATGATGACAAAGAACTGCAATGTCTTGTGAGCGTGACCACGATAGATATGATAATCAAAACCAACCAGATGTTTTGTTAGTTTTTGGCACAGTATCTGAGGCACGAGTTGTACAGGCTCCGCCCTCTTCTGGAAAGTGGGGTGGGGAGCAGCAGCTCATTTGCATTTAAAGATAAATGCACGAAAACGGCATGTTTTTCCTTCCACTCAAAAATGGGCATTTACAACATGGTTACAACAGGTATTTTGAGCTGAAACTTCACAGACACATTCTGGGGACACCTAAGACTTGTATTACATCTTGTAAAAAGGCGCATAATAGGTTCCCTTTAAGTGTAATGGACTTTCAGTAACAAGCAATCATGCCCTTTCAGGTGCAAACAATTTTTAAGAGGTTTAAAAAGGTGAAATAGGAAAAATAAATGCACTGATGACAGCATGATAAAGTATTGCACTCTTAACAACATATGCATGCACGCATGGTTAGGCAAAGAGTAAATTAACATGCGTGAGGTGTGTTTCAAGGTCCAGGCACGTTCTAATTCAACACGCAGGTCACAGCAGGTGAGTCTATCATCTGCACTACTCAACTTCCTTAACAATACCTCTCTTTGTCGACCTTTACTGATCAAGCTCTAAATCCGTGGTACAAACATCCTTAAATGGCACAGCGGACATTTACACTGTGTTCCAAAGCAAGTCTTCAAAGGGCAAACATGGCACGCACAGACCTAGAAGCGGAAAAGGTCAGAAAAGCATAATAGATGCGCAGCTCCTCCCTCCTACCTAAAGCACCTGATGTGCATGGAGAAATAAACGGCAGCGATAATCCTCAGTCGGTGGTTTGTTTAGTGCAGACAATCCTTTGATAAATGACTCGGCGTGTGAGTGATTTATTTTTGTGTCCACAAAGAAATATAATCTACTTTTGTTACAGCGGCTTTTCAAAGGAAGAATCGAGAGCCGACCGTGAAGCTCTCTTGAGTTATATTTAACTGGGCCTCTGCTTCCCGCTCCGGCTTCATAATCTATTTTTGCGGTTAGTGTTTACATTTGCCTGTTGACCCAGTGGAGATCATCTAAAAAAAGCTGTCAGGTTAAAGAGCTGACCCGAGATTATGTGTCATTGTGTGTGAAACCAGCTTACAAACTGTGAAAATCGCTTTAATAGGAAGATCTTAATTACTAAACTCTTTTCAAATTGCGGATGAGAGCTTTGTATGGCATTAGAAGGGTGTATAAGTTGCATCAGCAACATCTTCAATGTGCATATTTTCTTAAAAACACAATAAAAACTCAATTTTATAAAAATAAAAAAAAAGAGTGGCACCCATGCAAAAACTTCACCACAATGCCTGACAACTTACCCACTATTGTCTAAGCAAATTATAAGATGTTCTGAATGGTTTCTAAGGTGTTGCTAGTGGCTGCTAGGTGTTCTGACTGAGCGCTAGGCGTAAGGCTTATTGTCTTCAAATCAAAAGAGCCCACTCCCATGACTACAAAGCTGGAGGCCCTCTGTCAGCTTAAGTCTATGGGTTTTTTTTTATGTCAGACACACACACAAAAAAGTGTCAAAATAGTGAGAATATCAGTGCAAAAAATATATAATAATTATGCAAAGTCATTGCAAATATGGCTTTCTGAGTGGTTTCTTGCATAGCTAAAGTATTAAAGGTGGTTGCTATAATGTTGCTAGGTAGTTTCAAAGATTTATTGACTGGCTACCAAAGTTCTGAGCAAAAAATTATAGGCTACAGTACGCAAAGCAATTGGTGAGGTTTTCTGAATGGTTTCAAGGGACTTACTTGATAGATGGTTTATAACAGCCTAAGTTCAAAAGAGTATAAACACAAGTCTATATGATATTCTGATTCCCTAGTAGTGGTTAAACGGATCGCTGTTGATCTGTGATCTGTACGGACCAAGTCCCACGGTTCGGCACGCATGTGATTCGCGGAAAGAGTGAAAGGTTATCATTTGCACATGTTTTGTCTTGCTAGTTTACACATTAAATAGATATAAAACCATTCCAGCGCTAGAAGAGGCAAAAGAGGATTTAATTGGGTAGGCTATCGCATGCCACTCTGTTATCGGTGGGCACAGACGCACTTTCATACAAGGCTTGCGCGAGCACACATAGACAAAGAGGCGCATTTCAGCACGCGAACTCCAAATTGATTTCTCTTTCGCATCTTCAATGCACTTGGATGGACACATACATGTATTATGTCAGTCAAAATACCCCTCTCGGCAAGTATTCTCGTAAACACATTCGGTTATGTCTAAAGTGAATGAGGTGAGAATTCGGATGTGTATACTATGGGATGTGTGCTTGCATGAGGTCTTACTCTTAAAGTGACAGCAACCTATAAATACCTGCTGTTGTCTGTCATGTAAATCAAACAACAAAACAGCTTTATCAAAGATTAATCTATATTAAATTTATACAGTGAACAATGTCATTTTACATTTAATTATTACATTTCTGTACACAAAAATTAATACTACAGTTACGCCTGTGTCACACTGCAAGCTTAAGCGGCGCGTGAGCGTAACTACATCGTCACTGCAGCTGCAGAGAAGCGCGAGTATTCACACAGGAAGCGTTTGTACAGCGTCACAGCAGCGGCTCCAAGCTGCATACAAAGTGAGCATTTCTTTACAAAGACAGCTATAAAATAGTTTTTATAAGGTGGTCATTTATAAACTTGATAGTCTTGAAAGTTTGTTAACATGGGGAGGTGTACAACATTCGCATATAAACGTAAATAAATGAATAAATAAAAATAAATAAATAAAAGCCTCTTGTCATCCATTGCTGCACACAAATGAGTTAAGCTTTGTGTTTTACATCATCTGCAGCGTGCACATGTTTACAAGACAGCAAACTCGGCAAAAAAATCCAGCAAACTCGTGTTTGATTTGGGTATGCTGCAGCCTATATATCTCTCTGTGTAATAACTAAAATAATGTTTATATATATTATATTTTCTGGCTAGTTTACTTTAGTTTTTTATATTACACCATACTTTAACCCAAACTGAATAATTAAAAACGAGTTTAAATGGGTAAATCTTCTATAATTATTTTTGATTCTTAAATTTTCTTTCCTGTCATACTCAAATTCTTGTTAAAACACATTAGACATGCTTATTCTGTGCATTTTGAACACTGTTTGTGTGAAATTATATTTATTTTGTCCATCAAAAGTGTGCTTTCACTTTAATTGAGCGTCAGCAGCGCAGCAAAAATAGACTCGCCGCCGAAACCCCCGCTTCACTGCTGCTTACGCGACGCTCCTGCTTGACGCTTACACGCTGCTCCTGCTACCTGTGTGAATGCATCCGTTGGTTAACATGCACGCCGAAAAAAATACGCGCTGCTTACGCTTGCAGTGTGAAACAGGCGTTAGACCTTATACTTTATTTGTAACTTTATGTTGTATTTATCTATTCTTGTAATTAGTGTAGAGTATTTGTTATTTTTACAGTCTGTTCACTTGCCTTTAATAATGTATTAGTTAGGCTAGTAGTTTCTGCTGTGGTATCGGAGTAGTTTTTTTTTTTTGTACTGATCTGAAAAATGATCCGATCCGTGACTTAATAACCGTGATATGATCCGAACCGTGGGTTTTGCGATACGTTGAACCACTATTCCCTAGAAAATATGGCTGAAAGCCCTGTGTCAGTCTAGGAGATTTTTTTTTTTTTGCCAGACAAAAATGTGAAAATGTAAAAATAAGAGTGAAAAATTTACAAGAAAAGTCATTGCAAAAGTGTTATAAATTGTTTCAAAGGTATTGCTATATGGTGTTTCTTCACAGTTTTTAAATTTCTGGCCGATTACCAAAGTATCTGAGCAAAGAATATACAGTAAGTATGCTAAGCCATTGTTGTTGTTTTTTGAGCATTTTCTATGGCATTGCTATGGTGTTATGGGTGGTTGCTAGGTGGTTGTTAAGGTGTTCAGAAATGATTCAAAAGAGCCCAAACCTGAGTTTATATGATATTCTGATTGCCTTGGCTGAAGGCCCTTTGTCAATCTAAGAGCCCGTCCACAAGGAGACGCGTTTAGCTGTATACGCAAATATTTTGTATCGTATAGGCGTTTAGTCCAGACGGATCTGGCGTGTTGGGAGCCTGAAAATGATATTTTTTGAAACCGGGTCCCTGAGTGGATAAATCTGAAAACGACACCCTTAAGTTTTCGTGTGTACAACAACTCCGTATATTTTGTGAAACGATGATGTCATCACCCCACAAAATCTTATTTCTAAGCTTTACTAAAGTTTGTATACAGAGTGCAAGGTTTATGCGCATGCTCCAGGTCTTATTCTCCATTTTTAGTGTATCTCTATTGTAGAATTACAGTGCCACATACTGATCTGGCATGTATACTACATCATTTTCAGTCGGTTTCAGTGGTTTCATGTGTACGCAGATATTTCTTGAGACGAGGGGAAAAAAAAGATCGGATAGGGAAAGCTCTGGCTTCGTGTGGATATGGCCTAAATCTATGAGATTTTTTTGCCCGAATTATTGTCTGCAGAGAAAAAAAGTGAAAATATCTGAGTGACAAAATACAATAAATTTGCAGTCATTGGTAAAGTGATCTAAATTGTTTCTAGGGTATTTTATGGTGCTATGGAGGATTCTGTGTCACAGTTTTGAATGAGTTCTGACTGGTTGCCAAAGATCAGAGGTAAAAAAAACAAACAAAAAAAACAGTATGAAAAGGTATTCTGAGTGGTTTCCAGGGAGTTGCTAAGCTTTTACTGCTGGTTGCTAGAGTGTTGCTAGGTGGTAGCTAAGTTGTGGGTGGTTGTCATTCAAAAGATCCCAAACACAAGTCTATCCATCTCATTTTTCATGCAAGAACGGGCGCGGCCATTTGTAAATTTAATGTGTCTGCCTTCCGGTGTCATTTGCTTCCAGTTATTTTTAGCTGTACAAGCTTGTTATGCTGCCTGATAATGCAAACTTCTGTTAATGGAAGTCTATGGGATTGTTTTCCTCGTTTGTTTGTCAGCCAGATGAAAATCAATTTTGATCACTTAAAAATAATAGCACACCTGTTTAAAAAACAAAACAAAAAGAGAGGGCAGGAATGGCTTCCTTTGCCTCACCATTTACAGAGATGGCCTATTGTAACTTAATCTGTAAAATCTCACATATAAGTACTAAACATTTATCCTCATTCATTCGATCAATGAAGATAAATCAATGGCCACACGGAAGAAAAGATCCTATCTATAGTATTAAAGCAAAAGGCAGGGGACAAGGTGGACCCCGCACCATGAAAGTCTGGAGTCAAAGCAAGCCAGCCCACATTGTGTTCGCACACCACTAACATCCTGGCTTTATCCTGTATTTATGGAACAAGTGATAGCCTATTGTTTCATTGTTTAGTAGAAGACTGACCTATTTTAAACAGCAATACAGTACAACTTCCTGTGTAGAAAAGCCAAGGGTTAAACAGGCACCGCAGACAGAGAAAGCTCCGCCGGGTTCCACTGGAGAATTACGTGATCCTTCATGAATAAAATGAAAATGGCAAAGTATACTGCATAATGTAAAATTCCATTGAGGCTATTAAGAGCAGAGAATGCCTTAACATCTGCCCGGTGTGAAAGATAATTACAGTGTAATTAAGATCCCTATAGACGGAGTCTCTCAGACCGGTAGCCATCACTAAAGCTGCCAAAGCTAACACTGAGGACTTACCAGCTATAGTAGCTAAATGCTCCGCTGACTGAGTCTATCAAAAGCTTGGGCACATCCATTAGCTGGATTAATCATATGTTACAGGTTTGAGGAAAGGGCAAATACATTTTCGCCATTAATTATCAAGCAATTGAGTGAGTGTGTAACAACCTTTACAAGGACACACATAATCACAGAACCATAAAGGTTCCATCTACTGATTTTCATCTAGCTTTCTAATCAAAACTAAATCCAGGTTTTCCAAGACAGTTCATAAATAAAAATGACAGTTGTTAAAGAAACTAATTAAAATAAGAAACAGATTACATTTTAGCTGTTAATCTTATGTGTTGTGTTATTTTAAATAATTTTAACCCATTCTGCGACCCCCTTGGAAATTTGCTGATGCCGCCTAATGGGCCCCGGCCGTCCGGCTGAGAACCACTGGTCTAAAAGTCTAAAAAGTGTTACTTTTTAGTAAAAAAAAAGAAGTGTAATTTATACATGCAAGTCTGGTTTTTTTTTTGTTTCTATGAATATCTCAAATGTTTTAAAGTAAACTCAAACTAGTAGGAGTATGCAGATCTGAGGGGATTTTAAAAGTGCAAGAAAGTCATGGAAATTAATAAAATATTAAAAAGTCATGAAAAATTCAATAATTATGCATTTTATTGTAATTTAAGCTCTAAAATATTTTAATGGGCAGAAATTGCTATTTGTGAGCAAATAATAATAATAATAAACTATAAAACCATGAACAAATAGATTCATTGGTAATAAAAAGCGTAAATACTAAAGAACATACAGTTATTGGAACATCTGGAAATTATGGAATTTAGTCATTTTAATTTATAATTATTTTGTTTAATTATTTTAATGTATTGCCTTAAAATTTTCTTTGAGAATGGGGGCCTTGAAGTCAAAAAGTTTATGAACCACTTCTTTAGACCTTGCACTGCAGAACTCTGGCCTCTCTAATGTAAAGTTTCAAGCTACTTACAGACATGATGTAAACATGCAAGGACAAAATAAACCTGAAATTTTCCACTAAATATGGTTCATTTTTACCCCAAAAAAACTTGTGTAGTGCACCTTTAACAATTCAAATTCACTTTGATGTTCTTAACTAATTTCACAATATTACAATGACCAAAACAATGGTCTAGTCAGTGGTTAGCGTACATGGTCTAACACATTGAGCTATGGTGTTCAGGTGGCAAACATGGGTTTGAGTCAGACATTTTTCATTTCCTCCATTCTGCATGATTGTCTCTTTTTTTCTCTCTAAAAACCAAAAAAAATGAAGAAGAAAAAATAAATCAAAAATTAGTTTTCAAACATTGCTCTGAGAAAACACAGTTTAGGTATTCTGTTTATTCTGTTCTTTTGAACTTATTTATTGATATTTGTTGCTTTTACAAAAAAAAATGTCAATGTAATGTGATGCTTGTTGAGACGGATTGTGTTTTTATCCCCTTAGAGAAGCTGTAATCTTGTAATTTGTTTTCTAAAGTCTCTTAATCAAATTTAAAAGCTACTCAAAAAGCGGCTCTTAAATCACGACTTGCCTGCTCTTAAGCACTAAGTATAAAAGGCAGGCAAAACAATCTCAGATTAGCAGGTTTAAGACGAAGTGAGACAATGATGTCATGATATCACAAACACGGTTTCGCAATAATCAGTGCTCAACAATAAGGATAGGTCAATGACGTGGGCCCTGGTTTCGCACCACTTGCGCGCATNTTATTCAATCGCACCATTTAGCGCTCTTTTATTCCACATCAACAACCGCTACAACTGATAACACACTGCTCAAGGTCATCTTGAGGTAGTAAAATATGTCAAATTAATATTTGATATCTATATATATATATATATATATATATATATATATATTATAAAAATCAATAAATTCTTATTGTTGAGCCCTGATCATGTCTGCACTTTATAATTTGACTTAATGGTTTTTCACTTCATGGCTTTCAAAAACTACAAAAGGTTTTTTTGTGGATGTGAACATGGGAACAATGTGTGTGTGTTTTGTGCACGTCCATCCACCTCAGCACTATCTGTAATACATCTGAGAAAAGGAAATTACCACTTCTCTGAGCATTTTGGCTGTGCTTCCAACAAGTCGAGGGGCAAGATAACTCTCCCATACTTTTATATCTCATAAGTATTAAGGTCAGGAAAGAGAGTGAGTGAGAAGAAAAAGAAGGACAAAGTGAATGTGTGAGAGAGAGTGAGAAAAACATCCACTCCAAGGCTTCAGAAGCTGTCAGGCTATTAAGGCCACTAATCAATCATCATATTAAGATAATATAACCTCTCTCTTAAAATAAAGCATAATTAACAGAATCATTGGTGAGAGGCTACATGGACCGACATCCAATTACTTCCATCAGATTATTATCTCTGAAAATCTCAGTTCTTACAAACACAGCTATTAACACATAGCTGCGAGTTTTATCATTTTAATATGTCTGCTATACATGTAATTAGATTCTATACAAGTACCACGCACATAAAATGATACATTTGAGACCGCCTTCCAGCTAAGTAGCTCGCTCATGCGCTACAGTATCATCAAAGGAGCCTATGAACCAGCAGAACCACATCACAGTCTTTCATTCCTAACATCCTAAGCCTTTTTAACATGGTTCGTGGTGTCATTGGTGTGGGTGATTGGACAGTCGGCTGGGAATCGATATAAGGATGCAGCAGGTCAAGGCCCTTCATCAACCACACAGGAGATCCAAAGCGCAGCATGTGGCAATTGGTAACATATGATAAAAGACTCACAGAGAGCTTGTGGCTAAAGAATCTCTGACCCGAGCCCTGGCCTCCAGTTGTGTGCTGCACCTCAATAAAAATGTAAATATCTCATCTGCTCTGGGCGATTACTCACTCAGCTGGTGAAGAAGTCAAGAAAACTAGGTCTCAAATAGGGAGCGGGTTACACAAATGCTCTTTTTCTCATCTTTTAAAGTACTAATTAAAATGCCGTTCGTGTGGAGAACAGAAAACAGAAGATACTTTACGAGAAAAAGCAGCACATCTTCAAAAACCACAACACTGCAATCATTAAGAAGAAATATCTTCAAGACAAAGATCACTGCACTGATTTATGCACTGGTGGTTTCTGATTTTTAGAAAATGCGAGTGTATAAACTATGATATTAGGGTGCTTTTTTGA
>RJVU01019434.1:5996349-6010825 GCA_003731715.1 Anabarilius grahami
CGGCGTGGATGTGATGGACCAGATGGTGCGGGAGTACACTGTCCGCACAGGGACACGGCGCTGGCCAGTTGCCGTGTTCTATAACATGATTGACATGGCAGCACTGAATGCACATGTGCTGTATCAAGCATGCATTGGAAGGCAGGAAAGACAGGTGGACTTCCTGGTGGAGCTTGCAAGAGAGTTGGCTAACTCTCATATGTGTGCGAAGAAGGCAAGAAAAGAACAATTGCTTCGGACACAACCCTCCACACCTAGCCCTGGAAAAAGAGCCATGTGTCAGGTCAAACACCAATGCAAGAACAATCATGCCACTGTGCGATGTGTTCGCTGCTACAGATACACATGTGGTAAATGCAAACGGGAGATACCATGGCAGTGCCAGGATTGTGAGTGATTGCTGGAATGTACTCACTCACTTTTTAATATTATTTGTAAATATGTGTACAAATGGTTGGTTTCTTTATTTTATTTTGTACTATTTTTATCAATAAATCTCAGCAACAAAGGAAAAAAAACATGTGTGTTGATTTCTCCCTAAGATGGCAAAGTGAAACACAAGTTTCATTGAAGTGGCTCAGCATGGGCCCACATTGTTTACATAACAAAAGCAACTGTTCACAGCTGATTAAGGATATTAGCCTAAAGCCTTCCAGCCCATCGGCTGTCCTGCGGGTTTTATAGGTAGAAAAGCCAAATGGCTGCTCTCTGGGACTTCTAGTGTTAAAACACTTACTTATACTTAAAATTTGCACACATAACTGCACATACAATTGTCTATATTATATATTGTTTTTTGCTTTTTTTGCACTTTGTCTATCTTGTAAATTCGTATATTATTATTTTATTCCTTTTATTATGTGTCTTGTCTTGTCGCTGTCACTCTGTTGCACTGTGGAGCTTCTGACACTAAAACAAATTCCTAGTATGTGTAAACAACATACCTGGCAATAAAGCTCTTTCTGATTCTGATTCTGATTCTGAAATAAGCGCAGTTACAATAGCAAAATATGTGGGAGAGCGTTGCTATAGTGTGACAATACTGTATTGCAATAGGGAGCACATTAAAGTTAATACTAAATCAAAACTAGTTAGCACATCATTTGTAATAGAAAGGGTTTAATGACAATATCTGATTATGGTTACACTTAAAATAATTACAAAATAGATGTATGAGATGATAAAATCATATACCATTAATCGTATGTAAAAAGTTACCTGAGAGAGAGAAAGAGAAAGAGAGAGAGAGAGAGAGAGAGAGAGAGAGAGAAAGAGGGCCAGAGAGTGCCCAAGAAAAGCCAAGAATCCAAGAAAGAAGAGCATAGAAAAGAGCATAGAAAAGAGAGCAGAGCATAGAAAAAAGAGCCAGAGCGATAGTTACCATCCTCTTTTATCCCTTCCTTGACCAAAACCCAAATGTGAGACATTCAAACTGACCAATCAGAAGATTAAAACTTCCCCCACTGTACTAAAGGTGTGACCATTTGTAGACCCCCGATGTACACACATCTTGGCCTACAGGGCTTGATCACTATCAACACCTTTGTGTCTTCCAAATGGCCCTTGTAGCAAGAGAGAGGGGGTTGAAACAGTAAAGCAAATGTCTTTGTTCATTTTAAAATATCTTTAGATATTTTCAATTCTTACAGTCTGTTCTTCTTGACAGCAATGTGGCCTGCAATTAAAATGCTAAAAAAGCTTTAAAAAGACAGAGAACCTTTTGAAGACGAGCATTCGATGAGGATGAGCAGCGATTCAACACTAAGGTCATTATACAATTGGGAATGGCTCAAGTCAACCTAATAGAAAGGCATGTTAGAAAATTCTTAATGATGTTCGGATGATTCTGAAACCAAAGCGGAGCGGCTTGTTTTTTTTTCTCTTTCCATGAATTATTATCTTGCCTTTCCCTCAGTGCTGATACTAATCAAAAACAGACGTGAAACCCTTATTAAAGACTTATCTGAATGTATCTTGGCAATCAGTCTGCCTCAACTCCGAGAGGGATATTTATGCAAATTGGATGCTTTGTCAACACGGTTTGTCATACATTATTTGTGAACTTCATAAAGAGTGCGGTTGCGGATGAAAATGTCTATAGCTTCTGGACGGCTGCATAATAATAACGCAGCCTATTTGTGAAGCCTAAGGTATCACGGCCAAAATATGCATTTTTTCTGGTCTGAGATATGCACCCCATATCAGCTTATACGATAAAGGCTCCATTTGCATATATATGCAATTTAACATCTTACATCATCACACCAGTGCTTTCAATCCACAGGAAAATCTACTTATCAGAACAGCATCCACAACCCGAGACACTAACCTGAGGAGGCTTGTCAAAATAAGTAGGAGATAAGAATAGGAGCTTTTCCTCTGCTTTCACATGCCATAGCCCATAATTAGGCCATTTTGGGATTAGGGAATTTGAATTTCAGCAAAAATCTGCTGTGCCACTGCTGTTCCAAGACTGTTTTACATTTCTGCTTCAATGTGCCAATAGCCCTAGGCAGTGTGAGTTAAACATTTAGAAGGTACTGACTCCCAGGCTTAGTCGTGATATCATATATAGAGAGAGGTTGACCCAAAGAAGAAAGGAGGGCCAAAAAAGATGGCCTGTAAATTGAACAGTAATATACTGTGTCAGTTTAAAAGCTGTGTATTGGCATGGTATTACTTTTTTTATACATAAAAATACTTTGTTAACATTGCAACAAGCATTGCTGCAAAGCCTTTTTGTAGTCCAAACAATATAGCATAGCTCTAGCAATGCCAAGTTCATGGGCTTGACTTGCAGTGAATGCAAGAACTAATACAAAGTCTACCTTAAATGCACTGCATGTCATTTTGAATAAAAGCATCTGCCAAACAGTGTTGGGCAAGCAACTCAAAAATGAAAATTGCTAAGCTAAAAAATTACTATATAGAAACTTTAGCTAAGCTGAAAATTTCACTGTATCTTGTTACTTTATTTTATGTGTGATGTATTAAATATAGCAAGATGGAATTTGTTCACATACCAATTACAGTGATTTCATTGGTCGGGTCAATCATACTGCGAACTGCCTACACAACACTGAAACAAATCTACCCTAACCTAAAGCCTAAACATAGCCTTAGTATAGTGCTAGAAGCACATTCTAATAGATCAGATCAGATTGATTCTTGTCTTTCCTGAACTTTTGTTGCCAGGTGACTGAATTATTGAGTTGACAAATGAAAATGGCTAAAGGGCGGGGTTTGTGCTTAACTGATTTGGTGAGCACTAGCCAATGGGATTAACATTTGCGCCTTGGTCCCACCCACTGCTCAAACAACCAGCTGTCAGACGCAAAATAAACTTCTTAATTATAATTACCATTCCTCAGAGTGGGGGGACGAATTAATTTCAATTCTAATGGTTCCTGCACACAAGATGTGCATGTAATCATCATGCAATGCGCAAAGAAGTAGTCTGGAGGAACCACCCACCTGATTCATTTGAATGAGTGAGTCGTTTGCACTGTCATTAGGCTTGTTCAAGATGCACTGGTGCTCCGCAGACCGATCGGCGTATGACATCAAAGTGTGCTATGATGACACACGCCGATCGGTCTGCGCAGCTCCAGCCTATTAACTGATGTCGATGATTCAGACCAGTTCAATTGAATCACTACTTTATAGCTGATTTAACTAATTTTGACGAATTTTGAAACATAGACACTTTTATTGAAACAACATTAAAGGGAACCTTTTATAAGGTGTTTGAACACAGATGTGTATCCTCGGTGTGTGTAAACAACCAGCCTATAATTAGGCTTGGGTATCGAGTATCGAGTATCGATTGGAACCGGGACTAGCTTTTCGATTTTCCCGGAATCGTTCAAAAGTTTAAATTTCGATTCCTAGTTTCGATTCCTAGTTTCGATTCACAGTTCGCCGACTGGAAGAAGAAACCGCTGAACACCAACGAAGAAGCGTCCATCGGAAGTGTTGGCATAACCGAGCGAGTCGAACATGGATAGCGTGCGTCGGCGTTTCAAAGTGTGGCTTCACTTTTTTTAAACAGAACGAAATCTCGCCAAAATGCAACATTTGCGGCAAGATTGTTTCGTGCATAGGAGGGTGCACGTCGAACATGATAAAGCACCTCCGAGTTCATGACTTCGGTAAAGTTGGTTTTATATTCGCACATTCGGGCATCCGTATTCAATAGCTTTGTTAATCACACTACATCGGACATACAGTGGACATTCACAAGTAAATATGCCATTAAAACAATACTTGCCTATTTTGATCGACTGTGAAAAATGTTGTAAGTTGACAATCGTTGGTTGTCAATATCATGTCGCTGCTTAAAATTCGCAAACATTAATTTATTGCACATTTATTGGAAAGTCTGAATTTATCAGAAGTCCGAATGTGCGAATATAAAACCAACTTTACCGAAGTGAGTTCATGGAGTAGAAATAAATGTGTGCGCGGCAGGAGATACTATCTGTCCAGAACGCTCACGCATCCTGCCTGAGAAGGCAGATATGATCATTTTCCTAAACAAGAACTGTTTCTGAATTTATACTGTACCTGCTGCTAATCTGGACTGGGTTTACAAGTTGTTTCTTATTGTTTATTTGCTATTCTGCACCAGGTTAGCCCATCAGTGGGAGCACGGTAACATGTTCAAGTACCTGCAGCATCATACACTCATGTGTAAATGTGTTTTCATGGTTTTCAAAAATAAAGCTCTCTTGAGGAAAGTGTACCCCTGTGAAAATATGTTCATAATTTATAATATTTATATTCAAGTTCATAGATTTGATATTTAAATTGTAGTTGAAAACAGCCCTGTGAGAAATTCATAGTAAAGTTCATAAAAAGTAAAAATTTCATAGAATTAAAATTGATGGAGAAGGTCAGACTATTTCCTTCCAGAAAGACCGTTGGTTAGCTAGCTCATTTAAAATATCCTAAACTTTTTTTGACCCTGCCTCTTAAAAGAATCGGAATCGAGAATCGTTAGGAACCGGAATCGAAACAAGGAATCGGAATCGGAATCGTTCAAATTCAAACGATACCCAACCCTACCTATAATGGTAAAAAATCTATACCCACACATTTTTTTTTATAATCGCCATAAATCATAAACAGTCTCTCCAAACAAGCGGTTCCAAATTCCCCCCTACTCTTACGTAAGAGTAGGGAAACCCCGCCCATTACTGGCAACGATCTGCCCTATTAGCATAGACACCGCCCCGAGTGAGCCACAGCAGTCCATCATTTCTATTTACTCGCTGTAGCAGCTAGAGATTTACATGTGGATTTGCGGAAAAAAAAAAAAGTAGTAGTTTAGGATGGGTCAAACGCTTTGTGCTCCAACTTCATATCCAGAACAAGTATGGCACTTCATATTTTTGTAATGTTTCCAAATTTCCTTTCTGAATGAGGTTTCTAGAATGCTGTACAGCTAATGTGGCTAAAGTTACCATTGTCTCTGACTGAGACCAGAGCTATGTTGTTATTTTTAACACGAAAATGGTCGCCTTCTGTACAATTCATAAATGCAACATTTTACTTCTTAAAAATAAAACTAAGGAGATAGATCTGGTCTCTGTGAACACAGACAGAGACAATGGTAAGTTTAGCCACATTAGCTGTACAGTGTCCTAACAAAAACATTCAGAAAGGTGATTTGCAAACATTCACAAAATAAAAAGTGAAATACTTGCTTGCTCTGGATTTGAAGTTTAATCATGAACAGTTAGTATTGATCATTGATCCATCTTTGGGAATTCTATTCACTGTCTGAGTTTCTCAAATTCTGCTGTTGCCATAGAAAGCGTGAGCTGGAAAGGCTCCACCCTCTTCTAGAAAGACGCGGGGAGCAGCAGCTCATTTGCATTTAAAGACACACACACGAAAACAGCATGTTTTTGCTCCCACCCAAATACGGGCTTCTAAAACATCATATAATATATGATATGTGGGGTATTTTGAGCTGAAACTTCACAGACACATTCTGGGGACACCTGAGATTTATATTACATCTTGTAAAAGGGGGCATAATAGGTCCCCTTTAAACTGACTCAAAATTAATAACGACACTATTGTCTTCTGTAGAGCTGCTTTTAGCTGAATCACACTCCTTTCATAATTGATAATTGAATTGACTTTACATAGTTATTGAACTGAACTGAATCGACACTGAACTAAGTTCAACTGAATAATGACACTTTTGTCTTTTTTTTTAGAGCTGCTTTACAGCAGAATTTGGATGTCTCATATTTGATAAGGTTTGCATCATTGATGGTTATATACTGTTTATCACTGTAAAGCTGCTTTGTATGAACTGTATTACTGTATTGAATAAAGTGCTATAGAAATAAAGGTGACTTGACTTGACTAAAAGAATCGATACAAAAGAGTCATTCATCCCCACAATCTGATTCTAGACACCTGACAGAGAATGCTGTATGTGTATCCAAAGACTATAGAATAACACTTAAAGGGACTTTGGTGTATCTTCATTGCTTAAATATTGTGCTTCATTGCTTAACATTGAAGCATTTCATAACACTATCCTGCTACTTAATCAATACAGTAGCTTGTATCCTGAAAAGACACATGATTCATAAAGTAGCAGCTACTGCCAATCACATCACTGCTGCTACATGCATAAATGTACAATGTACAATACAATAAATGTACAACACATTTGGCAATGCACCATGGATAACTTAAAATTGCTACAGTAAATAGCCAACTGTGATAAAGCGAGAAATTAAAAATAGGACTATATGTATACTTTATTCTTTACAGTGAATGCTTCGCTCACACAGAACACATTTAGCTGGTTTCAAAAGGTCAGAGGTTTCAAGAGTGGAGGAACATCAATGAATCTATAAGCTCTGTCAGTGTCATCTCTTCCGAACACCCTTTCCTCTCTTTTCTCACCCCTCGCCACCCCTTAAGCAATCTCTCTGTTTGTCAATATCTGTAACCATCAGTTCTCCCAAGGACATGCGAAAAGGAGGGTCAAATGCTGCCGCTCAACCTAATTATGCTGATGGCGGCAGGCAGCTAAAAGCCGGAAGGTTGTTAGCTTCCAGAAAAGTCCCTTTACTGTCCTCTGAACGGACACTCAGCATTGAGATTTCAATATGTTTGCTGTGCCAAATGGGCCCGCTGGGGCCGATATACAGTTTGAGACAACATCAGAATCATCAAAGGAAATGTCTATCGAATGCGCAATCAAAAATGCTGAGCTGATTTAATCTGATTAACTTGAAATGCTGTGATATACAAATGAATAAATCAATATGCATGTAAATGGAGCCATAAATATAAAAAACTACAGTTACATTTGCACATTTTGAAATCTGCGGCTCACACTCTCTGATGAAAAATGGCCCATTTAAAAGAATCAGAGGCATTTGATACAACTCCACTATAAATCAGTTTAATAGCATGTGACTGCTTGACCAAACCTTTGATATATGACTACAGGGCCTTAGCCACAACTCCTTCCTGTCTACAACGGGGTCAGTTTTCTGGATCTGTAGAACTGCATCGACACCATTACCATTCAGAACAATAGTCTGAAATGAGAAAATAAATAATTCAGTGGAATTACAGTGAGTCTAAAATTGAAATAAGGTCAAAATGTTACAATAAAGACTAGTGTGGTAGTCTATAGTTTATATATCGATATATAAATCATGACAGACATCACTTGGTAATGTCAACCCCCCAAGTAGCTAGACCAGATTCACCAGAACATAACTCATGTAAAAAATGAATAATGAAGATGAATCATTCGTTTGAATAATTCACTTTTCATTAACTGAACTCAATGTCTGCAATTTTGTGATGTTATTTGCCTGAGTGAATTGGATCTTGCATCTGCAGAACCCTTCTATTTTACCCAGCCTTTTCCACTTTATCAGTGTATTAAGCTGAACTGATTGGAACACCTGCTTGGAGGTTGCCAATGTCACCCTGATCCGGCCAACAAGGTCATATGAAACCGTCAGTACTTTTCCTCCAAACACGACTCAAAGAAAGTTTAGGAAAGCCATGGTTATGATTTTTCTGAATCTAGGACATTATGCATTGTTAATGTGCAATCTATATTTGTTTATGACGGCACTTGGAGGAAATGAATAATGGATGTTGTACTTTTATTCCCTATTGGAAATAAACAGCACTAAAAACAATTAGCACCTCAAGTAGAGATGAGAATAAAATAGCCTGAGGGACAGTCATCACTCACCACTGATTTTTATAAATACTTCTTCACTTTAGTTTAGCTGATATATTCCAGTACACTCACATTTATTTTAACTAGTATGTGATCAACATCCTTATTTCATCAAAGCAATCAAACAATACAATTTTATGGCTAGGGATAGGCTTGAATTACTGAACAACAACCATTTCCCTCCCTATTTTCCAGTCTAAAAGTCGCCAACCCATCTGTATGAAATTTCAATTAGATTTTTTCCTGTTTTATTGTCTACCAGGCTAATACTATAACATAATTCCCATACACCATTGCATTTGTAAGTGGCCAAAATGGAAGAACTTTGCTCTTTATTGTTTAATTTGTTACTTTAAACATCCTCCAGCATCCCTACGACCCTACAGGACAAGCGGTTTGGAAAATGGATAGACTTTAAACACCCAGTTTATCAGCAGAACTGAGCTTTTTGGCTCCATTATGGCACTCATGCAGTTTGCAATAACCATTTTCTACCCAGTATCCATCCACTTTATTAATTATAAAACTCTCTGACTGTATACTTTGAGAAAAAGCACCACCTGTTCTGATAGGATTATTTTGTAGGCCAACACATTCTAAGACAAACTGTTCATCTCTGAACATTAGCCATGGCAGTTCTTCAATAAGCTTATAATTATAATGGATGTGTTTGTCTGTTCTGAATCAATTGATTAGTGAATTGTGGCGTATTGTATTAACGCAGGAGTATGGCAGATGATAAATCATTGAAACCAGATCATACTTCAGGTTTTGCAGCCATATTTCCTCAGCTGCAAAACCGAACCGGTGCTTAACAGAAAATTCAGCTATTTAATATCAGTGCTGCATGGTTAAATATGAATGATTACATCTAGCACTTTAATATTGCTGTTAGAACGTCATAACATTACCCTGTCATTAAGAAGATGAAATTTAGGATCTTAACTTTTGATGCGCTGCAAGTACACTGTTTCATTTGTGATCTGACATTTTACTTTTGTTGTAAATCAGCTGCTAAAATTCAGCCACCTATAAATGAAGAATGAAGCACCTGGGTGAGAAAGAAAAGAAAAGAAAACCTATACATTTCCTTCTAGCTTTAAACTGACAGAAGAGCACTTCCCCTCTACCCCCATCTTTTAATCATCTAATTTCTGCCAGACTCTCAATTACATGTGACAGTTGGCTTTCTGTATGAACGAGGGCCACTTTATCTTTGTATGTCACGGTTTGTTAATCACATCTTTCTTCTATTCATGTCCAACCAGTTAAAACAAAATCAAGAGGGAGGTCTACACAATCAAGAAAGCTATTTTAATATTTAAATGGATTGTTAAACTGAATTTTTCTGGCTGATACTTTTGCCCCTTTTGCACAGGAGTCCATCACACCACTAAAGCAATAGGGCGTTTAAATTACTTGTGCATTTTGAGTGCAGAAACAGCAAATTCATTGTGCATTTATATTGCTTTTATACAACAGTTCAGTAAACAAGAAGTTAATACTAAGAAACTTACACTTTAGACACAAATATTACCAGTTGCATTTAGTTTTTGCTCCATCAATGAAAAAATGTCCAAACAAATCCACAACAGAATTAACTATATCTATTCATACGTGCAGTATATTCAGCTTTAAAGAAAACAATTCAATCAAATGTCCTAGACAAATTAGACATGTTTTAATATGCACGTGGCATCATATTTTTAACAGCACATTTCTAAAACTTCGGTTCCCTTTTTTAAGTCAATTAATCAAATTTATGATATTAATGTAACATCTTATTTTAGGCTACATTTTGTTGCAATATCTTCTAACAACACACACAGTGGTGGGGTTCTTGAATGAATCAGTGTGTTTGAATGAATTGGTTGAATGATTCAATGACTCACTTATGAAAACAGTCTCTTATTTCCTTCCCAAGTAAATCAGGTTATGATGGAATGAATCGGTTTAGTAAATTATTAAATAAAAACAGTTACTTGTTTCATTCCTAAATAAAATGGAATCGATTGAGTTATTCACTAACTCACTCATAATGTTTTATTCTTAAAATGAATGCGTGTTCAAAACAAATCGATTCAATGACTCAAGATATCACTGGTCGCCACCTACTGGTGTAACTATGTAACCAGCAGAAAGAGTCACTGGCCCTCTCCCAAATGGCACACTTCATATGCACTTTAAGTCTTGTGGACTTACAATGGCTGTCGCATGCACGTGTCAGTTAAGTCCATGGAGCCATGGGGTGTCCCATTTGTCATTTTACGTTTTAGAAGGGTGTCCGCGAGCGCCCCCTTTGTGGTCGATATTTGCCCTCGATGCTCACTTTTGCAGAGCCAGCACTGAAGCGAGCTTCAGTCTTCCGACAGTCAAAGTGGCCTTACATCACAAAAGTGCGGACTCGTAGGAAGTGTTTAGGGTGGCATATGGGAGAGGGCCAATGAAAAATCGAGAGGCTACTCACTGCAGAGCCAACAGGTGGAACTTGACGTTCAGCTCCCCCCTCTCTGTAATGGGTGGAGCTTGAAGGTGGAGCTCCAGCCACACCTTAACCCTACTCATAATAACCCTATCCCTAAACCTAATTAGGTGAAGCTCCACCCATTATGTCCAGAGAGGGGGAGCTGGATGCCATTTGGCTCTGCAGTGAGCCCCACTTGGAAAAATCCCCAGCACTAATGCACTGACTGAGTCAATTTTTTGCTAGGTTTTTGCTTACTTAATGAAAAGAGCCCTCCCCAAGTCTCTAGCTCAAGAACCACTTAAATATATTTATTCTTGAATAGATATTAAATACAAATGCCACAAAAGAGCATTGCTTAATTATTGTAGTGCTAAGAACAATATATTTCTGGGATGTGGTAAAAGTGTCACAACAGACATTAGCTGGTCCATGTCAGCTGGATACTGGTCCATAGACCTCTGCATCTAATATCTCCTCAGCTTTTTTAAATGCCCTTGCTCCTCAGTAACCAGCTCATGCTAATCTAATTCTACAAGCTCAATGTCTTCACTGAAGTTTGTGATATGCTGACACAGCATGCTGGTAATGATTTATGAACATGCCTTAATTGGAACCTTCGCTTACTCTGAATGTGCCACAAATTCTGCTGGCATAAGCACATTTTAATCATCAAAACATGTATGAGTTGTCTGGGACATTTGATTGAATTGTTAAAGCTGCATATACTGTAAATGTGAATGCACTGTATATAAAAATGACTAGTAACATATCAAAAATTGAATCACTGTTGTTTAGAAAAAGTTTTCACTTGACATGAAAACCATTGAGTTTTACCAGACTATGTGCTGAATTCGTTAACTCTAGCATAAAATCAATATTTATGGCTGATCTGATATGTACATTGTATTTTGAAACACCTGACCTTTGGGCTTATGAAAGATGTAAGACATAAGAGAGTTCTTTGCCTGAACAGGAGACTGAGGCAGGACACGTTTATGGTTTGTCCTAAACACATGATGGATTGATGGGTAATGGTTGTGTTCACTTATTTTAGTCACTTAAATTCATCAGATTTATGATATCATTGTAAAATTGTAATTTAGTCTATATTTCTTACCATTGCAATATAAGTCTAACTTCAACTTTAACTTTTCTTACTAAAACCCCATTCGTGTTTATTACCATGGTCGAAACGTTGGGCATCTTCTCCAGTTCTGATACTGATTGATGGCATTCAAAGTTATTTGCCAGTAAAATTGGTTTCCAAGATTACATCATCATTCTTAATTACACAGAGTCGTTCATGTGAGGTGGCAACAGTTAATTGAAAACTAATTCCCTTAAGTGGACAAGACTGATTGCTGCCGAAAGTGTAGGTCAGCAGAACTTCTAAAACCCTTTCTGAGTACAGCTGCCTTTGCCTTCCCAACTCACTTTTTAAACCAAATACCTAAAATATAAGAGTGAAACTGGGTTCTGCAAAAGCTTTTTGGCGAATCTAGATTCTGTGTAGTGATGTTTTGTGTTTTGTTTGTAACAACCCTTAAATGACTAACTTGTTAGTTTGACAAAGCTTAAAAAGATTTAAAAGCTTTGAATTATAGGTGGTTGTTAGAGACGTCACTAAGTGGTTGCTAAAGTGTTCTAAGGGCCCCAATATAAGTCAAGTGAAATCGAAGAAGCAACTTTTGTAACACCATTTCAAACTAAATCATGCAGGCCAAAA
The DNA here is from genome assembly GCA_003731715.1 of Anabarilius grahami. Taxonomy (NCBI): domain Eukaryota; kingdom Metazoa; phylum Chordata; class Actinopteri; order Cypriniformes; family Xenocyprididae; genus Anabarilius; species Anabarilius grahami. The sequence goes on from RJVU01019434.1 coordinate 6,008,782, forward strand.
TGAAGTTTGTTTGGAGTTCTTTTTGGAGTTTGAAACAGCGTGCCAATGCCTTTGAACTATATTGGTCTACGACATTATGTAATAGTTGTGCTCTGAGGCTCCGCCTTCTTTGACGAGTAAATCTTCTTCGGACGCACCATTGGTGTTGCTAAGTGGTTGCTAAGTGAGTTGCCGGGAGGTTGACACCCCAATGGTGTTAGGCTATTGCTAAGATGATGGATGGATGGATGGATTGATGGATGGATGGATGGATGGATGGATGGATGGATGAGGTCGAGGGATGTGGGTTTATGCACTGATAATGGACAGCAGCCATGGACAGAGGTGATCTATAGTCCTGCCTGTTTGAATTTATGAGCATTAAGTATGGAACTGTCTTGTAATTTCAAATTTCATAAGATATATGCACGGAACTATAATCCTGCTCTAAGTGATGGATTTTTATGGTCATTCAAGGATTAGAAAGAACCAATTTATTTTCAAGGATATGAATAACAGAAATGTTCACCCATAGAGAGACATAATTGGTGTCTTGTTTTCACCGCTAAGCTTGTGAACGACCAAAGCTGAGCTTGAGGACATAAGACACGGCCAGGAAGGGTAATAAATGAGACATCTTACAAATGTACAGGTACATTTTTATGCTTTATTGACAATTTGACTCGGAGGCATCCCTTACATGGGGTGGAATTAATTGCATGGATTATATTGAGACCAAAGTTAATTGGGGACGTATGAATGTGACTTATCTTTTTTGAAGCAGAGGAAACAAAACCCTCTATCAGCAAACAAGTCATGAATTGTTAGTTTAAAAAAACAACTGCATGGATTCAGGGCAAAATCAGCACAGATCGCTTTCCTAGAGTACATAATAAGAATAATAAAATAAGATAAATAGAAAGAAATGCTTGAGTATCTAAGTGTGTAATCAGACAATTCTTAAAATAACAAAGAGACAGTCCATCATCTTCTTGTCTTCAGCCTCTCCTCCGTTCTGCATCAGCAAGACAGCCAATGTGGGAGTATTTGTTCTGTTGTCCATTTAGATTTTCACAGTGAGCACTTGGTTGCTCTGTCTTAAGTCAGTGTGGCAATTATGAGGTTGTCTCACAGAAAAACTGAAGGCGGTGTGAGAAAAAACTTTCTCAGATATGGAGCCACAGTAAAAAAGCCTGTTGAAGATTGTTTTCCAGCTCTTCTGAGTCAGCCATGTCGAAATGTCATTGCGATATGGTTATTTAATGCCTCATTGTGATTTTTTGGCAGTGCATTTTTCTTCACATTGGATGCTTATTTATGATGACTGATTTCAGACCATATGTCTCAGCTGTTAATGATCTGCATAATGCACAAAGGCAGAATATTATGACATAATGTCTAGATCTGCTAATTCTGGAATTGTAATTGGGATTGTCTATGGAAAGGTTGTGCTTCCCCGTGGCCATATTAACACGCTGAGTATAAATTACTTTAACAATCTTCACAAATAACTACCATTTTAAAATGGGTCAAAGAACAAATTGTTTGATGTAAAAATAACTGTTTGGGATGAGGAGCTCATTAAAACAGGTGTGCTGATAAATTACAGTTATGTCTTTTCCGTTATCCAGCACATTAGGCAAACTAATGCTCAAGCCACTTTTCCCAACTTGGGTTTCTTCCCAAAAATAATATTAAAGTGTGACGGTAATATAAGAGGTTAGTTATTTTACATTTAATAATGAGAAATTGACCACCATGAATGCAGAGTATTGCAAGAATTAAAGCAAAAATAATTGGTGTGCAAACATTGGTATATTTTACCCATTATTAATCCTGTTAGGGTTATGACAAATCACTGTTGTGAAAATCCACTGTCTTTTCTCAAAAAGAACTGAATTAGAACAGTGCAGTTAAGGGGATAGTTCACCCAGAAATGAAAATTATCCCATGATTTACTCACCCTCAAGCCATCCTTGTATATGACTATCTTCTTTCAGACAAACACAATTGGAGATATATTTAAAAATATCCTTGCTCTTCCAAGCTTTATAATGGTAGTGTG
>RJVU01019434.1:6010857-6023578 GCA_003731715.1 Anabarilius grahami
ACAAGAGTAACCCCTAACGCGATGTATGACGTAGGATTGTAGGAGTATCGTTAGCTTAGACGTCTCTTGTGGTTTAAACAAATATGGCTGGGCAACAAACTCAAGCTCCTCTTCTCTTCTATCGAAATCCTCTGACATTTCTCTTTAAAAATTATCGTTTTAGACTTCTAATTCATGAACAGTGTTTTGTTTTGCTCTATCTTCTGTGCTTCCGTGTTCATCGTTACATCATGTGTTGGGTCAGAGGTTACGGCCATCTGTCGGAAGCTAGTTATTATAGTTAATAAAGTTAAGATGCATTTTTTTTTTGTCTTCAACAACCATTATAAAGCTTGGAGGAGCAAGGCTATTTTTAAATATATCTCTGATTGTGTTCGTCTGAAAGAAGATAGTCATATACACCTAGGGAGGCTTGAGGGTGAGTAAATCATGGGATAATTTTCATTTTTGGGTGAGCTAACCCTTTAATTCTGATTATTTATAGCAGCAAATGACACATAATGCAACCTTCTAAAAAAAGTTTTTTTTTGTTTGTTTGTTTTTTTACCTTTTACCATTACTTAACATTACTTGAAAAACTACACATTTGAAGAATATCCTGGTTTTGTAATGCAAGTAAAAAAGGGACTGGGGCTGTCAAGCTCCAAAAATGGCAAAGAATGCACCATAAAAATAACATAAAACAGTCCATACACCTTGTGTGCAAAATTCCACATCTTCTGAAGCCAAACAATAGCTTTGTATGATACTTCTATAGTACCTTTGTTGTCACTTGCGAGCTTGACAGCCCTAGTCCCCATTCGCTTACATTATATTGAAAAGAACAGCCAGGGTATTAAAAAAAAATGTTCACAGTGCCAAGAAAGCCAATGATGGATGAAGTCTATTTAAAATAATGTGATTTTTAGGTTACCTTTGAAGATCATATATTAAAAAAGAAGGCTATGAAATTATGTGCTTACAGATCAAAGTTCTCGAATCAAAGATCTTATATAAGTCATTCAAAATATACTGTATAAGGCTACATTACTAATTGTGAAAGCACATACATTTGAACACATTCACTACACAACTATGAGTAATAAAAAAAAAGATAGGTTGACAAAAATATTGCCAGTATTCATTTTCTATACCTATCAATAAAATACATTTATCTTGCTTTTCTAGTCAAGGCTGAAAACAAAATATGTTTTCAATAAAAGCAATTATTTTTCTGAAAAACAGCATTAATGTATGACTCAGGGTTTAACGTGCCATGTATTTTTGCTAGTGTACAGCTGGAAAAAAAAAATCTGTCAAAAAAACCCCCCAAAAAAACAAAAAAGCATTCTCATTACTGGAATGACCATGAGCTGTGTGAGCTTTGTGTTAAAGCCGATCAAATGCTTTGGTGAAGAAATCCAAAGGCAGTATATGGGTCATCAGCAAGTAATTAGAGTGTGAAACAGTCCCTGAAAACAAATAAGGACTGTTGATCCTGTTCTTGCAAAGCTACATTTCCAAACCAAGGTCTTTCATAATTGTGTTCTCATGAAAGGAACATCAAGTTGTTGTTTGATTGAAAAGCAGCAATAACATCTTTTTTATGAACTAGAATTTAATGGCTTGCTTTTATATATCAGGTTGCACAAAAACAAGATATTGAAAACTTAGTTGTAGTCGATTAAATTGTCCCAAAATTGTAAAATGGACAAAAAAGTACAGTAGTTCACCCAAAAATGAAAATTCTGTCATAATTTACTCACCCTAATGTTGTTCCAAACCTTTGTGACTTACTTTCTCCTATGAAACACAAAAGACTGTTTTCCACACAGTTACAATGATGGAGGCCTAAGGCTTTCAAGCTTCAAAAAGGGTGCAAAAGCACCATAAAAGTTTCATAAGTGGTCCATTTCATACAATTACTCTGTGTGAGAAACAGACCGAAATTTGTGGGGGGAAAAAAGTCCTAAAATGCCACACTCTTAAATTGGTGAATCTTTTGGAATTTGTTCATTTAAAAGAATTGTCCAAACAAACCAATTTAAAGGGGTGGTTGATCATGATTTCACTTTTTTAACTTTAGTTAGTGTGTAATGTTGCTGTTAGAGCACAAAGAACATCTGCAAAGTTACGACGCTCAAAGTTCAATGCAAAGGGAGATTTAAGGACTACAACAAACAGCTGTAGGGACTACAACAAGCTTCTTCCTGGGTTGGTGAAATCACTAACCCTAAAATTTACATAAACCCTGCCCCCGAGAACACGCAACAAAGGGGTGAGGCCATGTTATTGCGATACAGTAACACAAATGCAATAGCATGTCATAAAAGCAAGATGACAACATAAGTTATAACCGTAATTAAACTAAACTATACCTGTTCTATCTTCATGCAGCATATATTCTCTGGCTCTGTAGGCATCTTACAACAGTTCCCACACGAGTGATTTATAGATTATCATGACAGAATATGCTAATCAATAACTTTAAGACAGTTAACTCCACATCAGCTACATAAATTCATCAACTAACCATTCAGAAACGTCCTTTTGCATTCAAAATGTTGTCACTTCTTCTTGAGTCTCTCCATCATTTTCCGACTTCGGTTTGAATATTAAAAAAGGCTGACCAGTTTCTAACATTTTCAATGAGTCTTCATGAGGTAATCGACGCTGCTAACACTATGTGCTAACACAAGCTCTTGAAACCCCGCCCACTGCTTAGGAGCAGTAGCTCATTTGCATTTAAAGGGACACACACAAAAGCGGCGCATTTTTGCTCACCCTCAAAAAGTGACAAATTTAACATGCTATAAAAAGTTATCTATGGGGTATTTTGAGCTAAAATTTCACATACACACTCTGGGGACATCAGAGACTTATTTTACATCTTGTAAAAATGGCATTATGCCACCCTTTTTATAGAACTAATTCCAAACTTTCCAAATAGTTTGAATGAGGTTTACCAGATCGACATACAGTACATTGTGAAGTGAAGTGAAGTGACATGTGGCCAAGTATGGTGACCCATACTCGGCATTTGTGCTCTGCATTTAACCCATCCAAGTGCACACACACAGCAGTGAACACACACACACCGTGAACCCACACCCGGAGCAGTGGGCAGCCATTGCTGCGGTGCCCGGGGAGCAGTTGGGGGTACGGTGCCTTGCTCAAGGGTCTCACCTCAGTCGTGGTATTGAGGGTGGGGAGAGCGCTGGACATTCACTCCCCTCACCGACAATCCCTGCCGGACCTGAGACTCGAACCCATGACCTTTGGGTTACAAGTCCGACTCTCTATCCATTAGGCCATGACTGCCCCTGTGTATTGTGAGAGTGAAGTTGAATGCGCAAAACAAATGTGACAATAAAACAGTCAGTAATGGACCCTTTTCACATTTCCAGAATTCTAAGGAGCGGAAATCGTCATAATTGGGTAAACTTCTATAGTGGTGAAAGGGAGATGACAGCAAATATAATTTTATGTATTCCAATTTGCTTCAATAGCAAAAGGAAAAAAATCCATGACTTTCTAAAACATAGAGAGATTGATTACAGCAGTCAAAAGAGAGAATGATATGAAATTTGCCATCACTCCCCCAGCCATTTTATCAGAAGCACCCTCACTGCAGGGTTAATTCACTTTTTGTAATGGTAATATACAAAGTATAGTGAAATAAATGTATATTCAATTTCTTAAAAATGAAAATATGAAAAACTTGACTAGATTTGTGATGTCGATAACTGTGGAAATGCATCATGTCAGGCTCTGAAAAGGGTCCACTGTTTGGTCGCTACATTGCTAATAGTTGGAAAAAGTTGCTTGTTGCTGAAAAAGCTACTTTGTTCTGAAAGCAGCTGAGTCACTGTCATGCTACTTATTTATGTGGTTGGAGTGTCACTAACTATCAGTTTTGACAAGCAAAGTTAACAAAGTAGTACTTTGAAAGTTTTTATTGGGTGCATTTACATCAATCCAGATGGTACTTTTATAGTGCTTTTAAAGCTTGAAAGCTTTAATTTCCATTCACTGTAATTGTATGCAAAAGATCAGCCTGCAAAGTCTTCAGAATTCCTCTTTTTGTGTGCTGTGGAAAGTCAGTCATACATTTTGGAAAGAGTGCACAATAACAGAATTCTCATTTTGGGATTAACTACACTTTTAATTCTATTCATTTTCTAATTTAAAGTGACTAAAAGTACACTGTAGTGCTCATCTTATATACTGGATACAGCTCTGATCCAAGGACATCTTTGGCACAGGTTTTACAATAATCCTCAGAAAGAGGTGGTCAAATGCGTTGCAAGCTACTCTCAAACCACTCTAGCTGCCAGTCATCTAAAGATTATTCTCAAATAAAGCATTTACACTGAGCTGCAGTTATGTCTTTGTTCAAGTACTTTGGTTCTTTTAAAACACTTTATACCCAGACGAATGTACCGTTAATTGTTCGTTAATCTTGTTCAGTCTGCTTTCATATTCTAGTCTCAGTTATTTTCTGAAATGAACCATAATCTTATGCAAGTCTGGCAAAGAGTGTTAGGCCTTGAATTTAAGAGCATTATCTCCTTAGGTGCATACAAATTGCGAGGAAATATTTAAAAGTTTTCACAAGACAAAATATTGCAAATATAAATCATAGGTTAAGTGAGATCCACATACCGCTCAAAATAAAGCAAATGAGTGACATAATGAGACCGTCAATAATAGGCTATATCTGGCAGCAGTAAACACTCTGACCTATATATTGCATATTGAAAAGTGATAAGGCAGAGGCGGAAATAACAGACCATGAACATCTCATGAGAACCTGGAACCCCATGAGATTGAATTTGCAGTTCAAAATGTCACTTTATAAAAACTATCACACCTCTGCGGCAAGGCTGCAATAAGACACTGCCAACAAAACCACATTTACAGAAATACAGGCTATATATTATAGTTTCTTTGATTTTGATTGTTTATTTTGAGGTAATGCAAAACTGATATTTAAGTATTTATGTATATTTCTATATTATTTCTTGTTTATTGTGACATTTAACTCCGGTTATGTTTCTCTATTAGCTCCTACCTTTTTAAATATACCAATTTATACAGATTGAGATTTATGGAAGCTTGTTTACACCACTGAATAAAAAGTAAAAAAGTTAATTCTGACTTTTTATCTCACAATTCTGACTTTTTTTCTGGCAATTGCAAGTTTACATCTCGCAATTCAGACTTTTTTCCAAGAATTGCATGATTAAAACTTGCGATTGCGAGTTATAAAGTCAGAATTGTGTGATAAAAACTCTCAATTACGAGTTATAAAGTCAGAATTGCGAGATATAAACAACTGCGAGTTATAAAGCCAGAATTGTGTGATATAAACTCTCAATAACGAGTTATAAAGTCAAAATTGCGACTTATAAACTAAATTGTGACTGCAATTTATAAAATCAGAATTGTGTGATATAAACAATTGCGAGTTATAGTCACAATTCCTTTTTTCTCAGAATTGCGAGTTTAAATCTCACAATTCTGAATGTAAACTGATGTAAGATGTAAACTAGCAATTGTGAGATTAAAAAGTCACAATTACCTTTTTTTTTTATTCAGTGGCGGAAACTAGCTTCAAAAGTTATCTTACCATTTTCCGTCAGACTTTAGGACTGAACTTGTATTTAAAATGTATAAGACAATGCAAGTAAAAAGTATCAGGTGCATATTAACATAGGAGTAAGGAATTGAAAGATTTTTTTTATCTATTTTTTGGGGGTTTTGTTTTGGATTAAAATAGAACTTGTTCACTGATTTCTGACTGACTTTTTTGACGAGTAAGAACTTTTTCTCCTGCCTCAAGAGAAAAGGCCATTTGGACTTTGATTTTACAATATATATGGCGCCAAATGTAAGGTTATACTGAGCATTGTCTGCAAAGACTATACAGAAATCATTAAGGAACAAATTTTCCCTAATGGGCTCCTCAGGAGGCCAGAGGTCAAATGGACCGAAATGTTTCCATGTCAGCTGTGCTGTTGTGAAGCAGCTAACTGGAACAGAAGGTAACTGAGGTCAAAAACATTCTGTTCTTGTGTTTCTGCTTAAAATCACAAAACGCTAGTAAGCAGCATCTACACTGGAAGCCAGAGATGAAGGGTAGAAAACAGGCTAGGACGTACAGTCCCAGAATGCATGGGGCCAGTTGCATCATCCATATTCACAATGGCAAAATTTTGTTTTTGACATCAGTGGGGACATACTGTGAAAGCAGAAATCCCATGATCCCTGTCTTAAGACATTTAATGAGGGCATTTTAATGATGCTGTACATCATTTGTTTTAATATTTAAAATGAAAACGCTCTGTGACCCTACTTTTCTATAGAAACTAACAACTTTCACATTCACATGCATCTGATAAACTGTATGCTATTTCAGTTGTTTTGTGGATATTTCAGCAAACAGTTTGCTTCTTACATACTGTTTAAAAGCATTAAATTCAAGAGGGTAAACTTTATTATTAAATTAAACCGTGCATGTGCATTTTAAACATTTATGTAATGTTCTTGCTCCTTCCATGCAATAAATGTACATCCTTTAATGATCGGGGGTTTTCTAGTGCATTTACTTTAATAATGTCAATGGTATGACCCATTTCAGGTGCGGCCAAGCCCTATTAGCCTTATAGCAAGCCTTATTTAGGGAGGACGTGAGTAGAGAATGAGATCTGAGCCTTGAGATTCTCTTGTGAAAGATTATTAATCCCTATGAGACATTTTTACAGGTTGAATAAAGAGTAAATAAAAAAAAATAAAAAGCACAAGACATGGATGGACAACAGGTTATACAGGTATATAAATAAAGGTTCTATAATATGATGTCATGTCATGTTTTTGTTACTCTTGATTTCTCACATTCGTGACTCTCACGAACAGGAACGTCGTGCAGCCATGCAGAGAAGTCCAACAGCCAAGGTCAAGAAATAATCTTTATTTTTCTAGACTATCCCTTTAAGTTTCTATATAGAACCTTTTCTTCTAAGAGTATAGTCGCTGGATATTGGTAGGAACGTGTCCCTAGCGTCCCTACTAAATTGACGCCCTTGCATATTCAGATTTAATTAGAACAGCCCCCCTCACTGTGGTGTAAAATGGTATTATTGGCTGTTGACTGATGTAATCGGCCCAGTTGAATGTGCTTTTGCTGAATTCCACACATTCTGCACCATCTCAAATGGACTGATGGGACATTTTAGAGCCTGAAGGGATAGTTCATGAAATCCAATTAAGGCCATGCCTTAAGGAGGCGGGCTGGGGTAGTGGTGGTCACGCTCCAATCTTAATGTGCGTTTTTCTAGAATAAATGTCTGCAGGTGGTGAGACAAGACTTCCCTTGTGTTTCGTGGAAATGGCGTGGTTGGTTCAATCACGCCCATGGGCAAAAATGCAAGAGTTAATTTAAAAGCCAAGAAAAAAATCCTGCCGATCCGAACAGCATAGAGACTTAATCTACATTTGCTGTTATATTTACAAAACTTCACCTGTTGCCTTAGAATCAACATATTCAAATTAGCTGCCTCGCTCCTAGCAACAACGCTTTTTAGAAACAGGCGGCTGCATACTGATTGGCTCCCTCCACAGCGCTTACCTTAGGTGAGTGTATATTTGAGAGGCTTCGGAGAGGGATGCGATTTGCATGTGCGGGCCATCCTCAGATAGACTCTAAAGACAGGTGCTCCACTGGCTGCTATTCTATTACTACAACAATATAGCACTCCCCCATGGTGTCAGCTTCTGAAGACTATTCATCTGTGCCTTACAACCCTGCATTTTGTCAACAACACTTAGCAGTCAGCTCCCAAAGGGCTTTCTAGCATCAAGCTATTATTAATCTTGTTTGTTCCATTCTTTCTTTCTTTTTTTTCACTCCCTTCCCGGTACCACTGACGTTCAATTCCCAGAGGTCCCAGGGATCCATGGATCAGTGTAATCAATGATTTATCTGCATGCAGATGGTGACTGCGACCGATATAGGACATGCAACAGAGGGTTACGCTGCTGTCCTTCAGCTCTAATGGATTCCTTGTTGTCTGTGATCCTTGTATCACTCAAAGATATAGTAGGGGAAACTGGGGCCAACTGTAGCGCACACTAAATTTCTTCAGTCGTGGATAACTTAAGAGTTCAAAGTATTATTTTATTTTTATGTTGTTGATAAAAATGAATACAAGATACACATTGGTGTTTTTTTTTTACTTTGTAGTTTTGTTTTTTGTTTTTTTAAATGAAGTTGAGTTAGGAAATATGACTGAACTGATCAAATATGACAAATGAATATGACTGCTTTAAACAGACATAAAACCATATACTGTAAAGGTGAAAACCTTCAGCTGTGTGTGGTCTTTTTTCAAAGAGAGTTCATTAATATAATTTATTCTCAAGTGGAATAATTGCACTACTCTAAGTCTTGTATTAAAGGCACAATATGTAAGATTTTTGGATTTAAATAGTAGATCCAAAAAAACACTTGAACAATGTTATATATTTTGTTGACTTGTGTACTTTCATTATCACAAATGTTTCCAACAATGTTTAAATCCAGAGAAATCAGCAATTTTAACCCGTGTAATGGCCCGTGTCATTTCGTCACCTGTCAATGACGTCATATCCATGTTACCCTTGATTTCCGGTTTTATTTCTATCGAAACCATGCACACCAAATATGCTTTAATATGTGTTTTATTAGACATGTGAGCAACTGTTTGGATACTTTTATCAACAGAAAACTCATTGATTTACATTACAAACCATCTGAATCTCATTTCATGGCAATTTTTTGGCCATATAAATATCAGCAGTTGCATCAAATTGCATTTTTTTGCTGAGTTTGGGACAAATTTGAGGTGTTTTTTCCTCCTTGAGTATGAACTCCATATTCTCCTATATCATACTATACAGCCAAAAAAAGCCTGATGTATGAAATATGATACTCAAAAAAAAAAAAACGCAGGCAAACTACTAAAAAAAAAGATTTTTTCAATATTTTGTCTAAAGGCTCAATAATACATTTCATTTAAAAAAAAAAAACAGATTTTCTTTCTGACTATTATTTCTTATGTCAGGCTTTACAGGCTGATATGCTTACGGTTTTTGCATTTCCATATAATAAAACAGACTGAAAGCTGATATTTACATGAAGACACATTGTAGACATTTTAAAGTAAACATTTATTTCCAGGAATCAAACACTATCTAATGTAAAACATTCTGAGACAACATGTTGGATGGCTGAATATGTGTATTCATTTTTTCAGCATTCATCTCAACAAGAATAGTAAGCTATACTTCGGCACATAATGCAGTCGATGTTATCCACCCGTTGCAGTTGCCATTTGAATACACTGACTTAATTTAAATATATTTGAATAATACATTCCATGTACGCATTTGATTTGCTGCTTTTACAGTGGAGGAAAAAAACAGAATCCACAGGCTCATGGATAAAATTGGTTTTCAGGTTCATTATAGTTTGCCTGTCACATCACTAAAATTAATAATGTGTATAATGTAGTTTGCTTATTGTTTATTATTCCAAACCCGCAGAACTAACAATACACAGAGGAGGAACTGATAAAATGTGAGACAACAGTCAACAGGTTGATTAAACTTAATTTTACAGCTAACACATAATGAAGGTGTGATTCTAAAAACAGTTTTATGTACTAGAAAATTTCTACAAAGCCTCATATAAAATGTGTGGAAAAAATAAGCAACCAAATACAGTATAATTTTCTGCAAAAAGCAGACAAATTGCTCCAAATCAATATTCCCTGTCTTCATTACAAATAAGTTTAAGGAACAGTCCACCCAAAAATGAAAGTCACCCACATGTTGTTCCAAACTCGTTGTTCCAAAATGATGTTTCTTTCTTCAATGGAACATAAAACTAAATGTTTAGTAGGATGTTAATTCTGCTTTTTTTCCCATACAAAATAACCAAAAGCAGTGAATAATTGCATAAATGTTGGGCTTTTCTTCACACAAAAGCATTTGTATGGCTATTAATAAATAAATAAAACATCATGCCTGAAACATGCATAAAAGATATTGGTTTTGAAATTATATGAGGGCAGTGCTGAGTAGATTACTTACAAATTCTAATGATTTAGAAAAATTAATGATAAAAATTGTAGTTAGTAAAGTAATCCACTACATTATGGATTTTAGGTAATACAATCTGACAACTTTGAGTATTTTTAGATTACTTTTGATAACATTGAGTTGAATAGGATAATATTGTACCATATTTTTTATAAAAATAAAAATACAAAGAGAAAGAAAATCTTCCATTCTTTGTTATCAACAACATAAAGAGCATTAAAGGGTTAGTTCAACCAAAAATGAAAATTCTGTCATTCATGCAATTTTCATTTTTGGTTGAACTAACCCTTTAAACTTTACATTAAGGAAAGGGGTTTGTGAAGGAACTGCAGGGGGTTTGTGAGTTTAATGAAAAGCTAATAATGAAATAATTCATAAAAATTTAAATGAAAATAAATCATTTTAAAATAAAATAAAAAATAAAATGTAAAATATAAAACATGTTTGAAAGATAAAAATGTGTTTTAAAATGTAATATAATCTAATTACAGGTACTTAATTTTTGGAATCTGATTACGTAATCCAGATTACATGTAACCAGTTACTACCCAGCACTGCATGAGGGTAAATTAATGATGGCAGATTTTTCATCTTTTGGGTGAACTGTCCCTTTAAATACTGATTCCACCATGAACAACACAATTAATTAATTAATTAATAGAAAATATTGACAATCATTCTCAGTTTATTTCATTATACAGCAATGTGCATATCATAAATAAACAATGCAAATTGCAAATTCACAAGAGAGTTACAAGATGTCACAATGTTCCAGTAAACTCTAAGCCCATCAAGGCACAAGGCTGTCTGTGAGTCAGTACTTCTAGTGAGGGCTTTAATTATAGCATTATGGGGGGAAAGCGGTTTTGATAGTCTGATCTAAAGGCAGAACATGACAAAAAGCACACATTTATTAAAATGTGTCTGGCCCCAGAGAGAGCTCTTATGCATGTACATTTAAGTTCTTGACAGATGCTGTCATCTCATCTTAATGATTTAATTGAATTGCAGAAATACTGTAAAATTGCTACATACAAGTACCTCTATCGAAATAAAAGCAATTAATGGGGATGTGGCCGTCATTATCTGTTATGGTCACAATAACAGCCAACAAGAGGCCTATTGAAATCAAAATTGCAGAAAAGCAAAAGCAAATAAACTCAATGCATATTAGGACATTTCCAATGCTGTGGCCTTTCATGTCCTTCTGTTCTTAGTATTTATTATAGATAATTACTGATGGAATTACATGATATGCTGATTAATCAATCAAATGAATCACAAATATTTGCTTTGTTATTATTGCAGAATATGTACAGGTCAGAGGGAATTATTCCAAAAAAAAAAAAGTGATATTTTTTAAATCACATTTTTTGAAACCAACCGCACTGTTAAAAAACCCTAATCTTAATAAAAACATCTCAGTATATTTTTATCTAGTCCGACGACCAACAAATCACAATGTTGTGTCACTCCAGGTTGGGGAACATTCCCGGCTGACCCTACACCTCTTACTGGGCTGCTAAATAAAAACCAAAGGCTCGTTATCAATCTGCACTTAATTAGTCTCCTTCACACAAAATCTGGCATGACAGATTGTGATGGGTAATTATGCATGCTGATGAACAAATATCACGCATGCCAAGATACGAGGAGACAGAGGAGCATGTCTGTGTACGAGACAACTCAATGAGAGAGCGACACGACACAAGGATCTCACAATGGCCTATTCTCACAGTTTGCTTCGCGAGCACTCTTAACATTATTCCAAAGAAAAAGCTTTCATCAAAATATAACAACTTGCTTCACCTTTGAAAATACTTTCTGGTTTGGATGATAACACCTAAGCTGAATAATATAATGAATAATTTTATGACAAACTAGCAAATTACGGCAGAAGCGTTACCATCTCAATGCTCATGGGTGAGTTTGACCTTCAATCTCCACGTCCAGGTCAAAAAGGCTTTTGCACTAAAATGGAACAAAACTGCTCCTCAAAGACATGTTTGAATAAATTCACTTTATGTAGAGTGATTTAATAAATGTCAACTTAACCTGGCGGCAATATATGTTGGTATATCATGGTGAAACGAATTAGGTTGAACTGATTTTTTTGACCAAATCAGTTGAATTAATGGCTGCATCCAAAATCGCATACTCTCTTGAGTAGGTACTTATTTTGGCCTCACTGGATAATAAAGTGTCTATCGTATACACACTTCAGAATCTCGCCGGAAGTAGTAGATCACCCGAGTACTTTTTGCCTACTCTTGAGTACTCATGAGTACTGTGAATTTGGACATACTTCTTTTGTCACATACTGTTTTTCGCCTACTATATAGTAGGGAAGTATGTGATTTCAGATGCAGCCATACTGCATCTGAAAGTATCATCACATACTGGAAAAACAATGTAACTTGCAGAGAGAGTCGGTAAAAATCATCACCACTAAAGCATTGATTAACAGTTTGTCTGGAAAGACAAAAAGCTGGCAGCATTATAAGTTGGTATATAATGTAGGTACACATCCATTTTTCTAGCAAAGGTTATTTAGAAATAATAAATATACAAACAATTATATAAATTAATTTAAAAAAAA
>RJVU01019434.1:6023670-6066951 GCA_003731715.1 Anabarilius grahami
TATATTCCAATGCTCGTTCAGAAAATAATGTGACATTTAAATGCTACAAGTATTTTTCTTTAACTGAAGATTGTTAAAATTACATAAAAGAGAAATAAATGGATTAGGAAGTGAAAAGTTCATTTGGTAAAACCTTTTGTGAAAAGCTGTGGATTTTGTTTGATGATATATTCCCTAACCAATATGATTGTTTTGCATCTATCTGCAACACAAAGAACATTGCTACATATTAGCAGTGCATTGAATATAAATTAATGCCTTTCAGACACATTGTTATTCTCGTAACCCATTGTCAATTAATGAAGAACACATAATAGCTATCAGCACATTTTCTCTGCCTAAATGTTTTGCTTCAGCTCAATTTTGCAGCAATTGCACAAACAATCAACTGTGGCCTTCAAATGGCATTTAGAGCTGGCTTTTATTTACTTTGTGCATAAACAGTAATTACACCTCACCACTTCTTCAAATAACAGCGTGGGCAAAGATTTAATACCAATCCAAGTATATAAATAAATAAATAATATTAGATAAATATAATAACTGTAACTCTGAACGAAACAGAATACAGAATAAAGAGATGTATCCATTAGTGAGTTTTAACATTTTAATCAGACTAGCACACAGAACAAGTGACAAAATGCTATTTGCACTTCTTTCGTTATTCATTTGGTCATCTTATATATTCGGTCATCTTATATATTCTGCCTGAAAAAAGAAAAAAAAAAAAAACGTCATGAATCATGGCTGTTTGAAAAACTGACAGAGGTGTGCAGCATAGATGTATGAACTTCACACAGCTTGTGTTTCAGCTGAATGCTCAAAGTTGCAAAGAAGTAATTCATGAGATCTACAGCTCACAGTGCTAAACTGCGCACACGGCTGCCTCGCGGCAGATAAGTCTTATTGATAATGTAATCCTTTAGAGGTCAGAAGCATGCATCCTGGCTAAGAGAGCTGGTGTATCCATCATGTGTGCACCTCAGATAAATGATCTAAGAAAGAGGCACGCTCTAATGACTGCTTTTAATGGGAGTTGTCCCCTCACTTGCCTAGGAAAAGCCTAGTACGAATAAGCATTTCTGAACAAATTTGTTGAATGAATCATTCAATGACTCACTCACAAAGTCCACTTTTTATACCCTTCCCTCGCTATCGTTCGTGCACTCAGACGTACATCATTGCTTATGCTGCACAAGTGCCTACTACTAAGGGTAGAACCCTTCCCAGATAGCAACTTTGTGCTGGCCCAGATCCTGCCCACATCTGCCACGCGTGGTATGATGATCTGGGCCACATGTGGCGTGGAATGATGGCACTTGGGTGGACCACTCCTGTTTGCCAGATCTGAGCCACAAGCAGGCCACAGCTATGCCACGTCAACCAAGAGCAAAGAAATAAACCAGAACTGGACCTTATTTGAGCCACAAAATCTTTATATATTTTTTATAGAATCATCTTAGCATTAACAAGCCTGTTAACTCTCTGAGGTCCGAAAACGCGCCGGCGCGTTTTCAGGATTTTTTTCACATTGCAGCAAAACAGACTTAAAATACTCCGTCATTTCTTGTCGTAGAGACATAATATATCAATTGAAACTATAGAATGTCTTCTTTTATTTGTGTACACTCAGAGTAAAAACACAATGTTGTGCTTTTTGTAAAATAAAGAAAACTAACATGATGCGTGATCTCTTGTCTCCCTCTGAACGAAGTCCAATCTGATAGTTCTCAGAAAATGAACTGTAACTTATGAATACTAATGACAAAAAAATGACACTTGTGTCTAAAGAAACGTTGAAATGTCAGGTTTTAAATCGTGCAAGTCAAATCGAAAACAAACAGTCTGTGTTTATGTAATCTGTATGAAAAGAGAGCCATGTCAGAAGTCCGTGATTCAGCTCATTATCCGCTCATTATCTGGGGCAGTCGTGGCCTAATGGATAGAGAGTCGGACTTGTAACCCAAAGGTCATGGGTTCGAGTCTCAGGTCCGGCAGGGATTGTCGGTGAGGGGAGTGAATGTCCAGCGCTCTCCCCACCCTCAATACCACGACTGAGGTGAGACCCTTGAGCAAGGCACCGTACCCCCAACTGCTCCCCGGGCGCCGCAGCAGTGGCTGCCCACTGCTCCGTGTGTATGTTCACTGCTGTGTGTGTGCACTTGGATGGGTTAAATGCAGAGCACAAATTCCGAGTATGGGTCACCATACTTGGCCACATGTCACTTCACTTCACTTCACTTCACTAATGCGGCCACGCCCACGGAGGGAGCGCTATTCAGACGCAAATTCAGAGGCAATACTTGTATGCATTGTCTCAATCGTGTATTTATTGTCTTGAAAAGTGTTTATTTGGATGTTAAAGCCATGGTTAGCGATCTCTAGAAGACATGCCGTTAGTTCCTGGTTCCTTTTCTTCTTTATATGAATTTGTGGCCTAAAGGTGTACAGAGCGCCCTCCGGCTGCAAGTATGAATTGAAAACACCAGCGCTCATAGTAATGACAATGAATATTAAATAAATATAACTCCTCTGTATAGAAAATTGACAAACATATGAGAATCCAATATTTCTCCAAATGTGCATGCTTAAAAAAAAGTAAACTAAAAGCCTATATTCAGACTCTTTGCATCACAGAAATACATTATATTTTAAAGTATATAATATAAAACCATTATTTTATATTGTAATAATATTTTTCTGTATGTTTCATATACACCATGATGAGCTTGAGACATCACAGAAGGTTTTTTTCACAGCCTACCTGACTGAAAGAGCTCATTATTATGCAGCTCATTAGAGCTTCTTTATGTGCGATTCTTTTGTCTTCTCAGGTGTAAATGACCCATTATTCATGATGATTCACACCTCCACGCATACTGTGTTTCTTGACAAAAAGTGTCTTACAAAAACTAAATCAATATATTGTTTTATATGAACAAGTAGGCATTATAATTTTTACAAAATTTTGAAGCAAAAACTCTAGCCTACAACCTCCAAAACCAAAAAGTCTTGTGAACACAGATTTAATATATATTTTTGGCCTTATTTCAGTGACTTACATTTTTTGTTTTTTCAATAACCAGGCATAAACGTTATTCCTTAAAAAACACAAACATGTACATACATGTTCCTTACATATTATTGTAGTCTAGTTTGTGCTGAATACAGTGTAATGACACTTTTTCCATTAATATGTTTATGAACAACTGAAAAAAGCACAGATGACAGGGCATGTAAAACTTCTCCAGGCCCCAAATCAGCCTCAGACTCCAGAGGGTTAACAAGCAGAATCACTGAAGGAAAGAAGAGAACAGAAAAAAAGAGACAAACAGAAACACAAGAGCTACATCTGACTTCAGCCACAGCCTTAAGGGGGTCGCACAGCGGACGCGAAGCTTAGCGCCGCGCCGCGCCACGTCTTTAAAATTCTATGAGTGTACGCACACCGGCGGCGACATTCAGCGCCTGTCCGCGGCGCCCAGCTATGACTCAGGAAGTTGTTCAAAATCCTGCCGCGCCATAGAGTGCCATGTACATTGTTTTACATTAAATTTCTATTATATTTCTCTCAAATCGTCGTTAATGTACATACTGACTTCACCCTGTGCTGCAAGATACATTAGTTTTACATTCTTAATTTAACAGCTTGAAAAAAAGTCTAAAAATGTACAATAAACATAGCCATTTCTTTCATTTTGCTCTGTTGTGCCATTTTTCCATGTACACTAACCTCAGTGCGAAATATTAAAGCATAAGCATATGTAACGTTTCCCCGTTGACTGAAAACTCACCCATCGTGCAGCTCTTCTATCAGGAGTTGATTCAAAATTGAGCTTGCACGTATATAATGTGCGCGTCCGGTGTGCGATACCTGTGAGTTGTCCGAGACGCGACGCGGCGCGGCGCTGAGTTTCTCGTCCGGTGTGCGACCCCCTTTTAGATGAAGTCAACTGAAGATAAAAAAAAAGACATTAAATCTCTCCAGATCTCAGCAGAGGAGGATTAAACAACTCCACAAACAGCATTACAGCTTCATATATTACTAACCAGATTGACTTTATTTCTGTCATTCATCTACAGAAGTTCTTATTGAGAAATAACAGAAGTTTAACACTCATGTTTGTTTCATTTGAAGTCACCATAATGGTTACTGATGTTTCCATTAGTTGGGCTCTTAACTCTTATAATATGTTTTTTGTTTTCTCTGGCTGCTGTGACAGAGAAAACAGCACCTGCAGTGGTCAGCCTGAAGCTAAGCAGGGTTGAGCTTGAGCCCGGTCTATATCTGGATGGGAGACCTCCTGGGAGACTGGGTAGCTGTTGGAAGAGGTGTTAGAGAGGCCAGAGGGTCCTAATGCCCCAGTACAGTTGCAATAAACTGTACAGTATAAAGGCTTAACATAAACCCCAGAAAATAAGGGGTGTAACCCTGGTGTAAAATAGTCCATAAAGCACATCACATACCGCCCAACGCCCCAGTACAGTCACCATAAACTGTACTGAACAAAGGGTGTAACCCTGGGGCAAAAATAAACCCTACATCACATGCAGTTAGTTAGTTACACATCACAAATGAATTAGTATTTTATTTAGTTCTTGCAACTTACATGGAAGCACTCTATTTTTTCATTACTATTTTGTAATGTTTTTGAAAGAAGTCTCATATGCTCATCAAGCCTGCATTTATTTGATCAAAAATACAGAAAAACAGTAATATGGTGAAATATTATTACAATAATGGCTTTCTATTTTAATATACTTTAAAATATTATTTATTTATGTGATTCAAAGCATCCCAAGGAGGCTAAAGACCTAAAGACCAGCCTCTATTATCCTTTGCAAGTGTGCCTCTTGAGGTCGGGGAGTGAGGTTTACCCGTAAAGCTCTCTACTAGCTGGTCTTCATTACAAAACCAACCATCATTAAAATCTTATAACAGAACAAAACCGTCCGTCTTTGAAATCTTGTAAAGGGAAAAAAACAACTGTCATTGAAATCTCATAACAAAACAAAACAGGCAATCATTGAGATCTCGAAAAAAAAAATGCACGTTAATAATCTCAAAACCAAATAAAACAGACTGTCATTGAAATCTCTCAAAGTAACAAAAAAGACTGACATTGAAATCTCTCAACGGAACAAAACTGACTTTCATTGAAATCTCATGATGAAACAAAACTGACCATCTTTGAAATCTTATTGCGGAAATAAAACCGACCGTCAATGAAAACTCGTAACCAAACAAATCCGACCATCACTAAAATCTTGTAAAGGAACAAAAACCAACTGTCTTTGAAATCTTGTAAAGCAGGGATGGGCAACTTCGGTCCTGAAGGGCCACTGTCCTGCATGGTTTAGCTCGCCCCATGATTAAACTCACCTGCCTGTAGCTTTCTAGTAATCCTAAAACATTGATTAGCTTGTTCAGGTGTGGTTGATTAGGGTTGGAGCTAAACTCTGCAGGACAGTGGCCCTCCAGGACCGAAGTTGCCCATGCCTGCTGTAAAGGAACAAAACCGACCATCATGGAGATCTCACAACTGAACAAAACTGACCGTCATTGAGATATCGTAACCAAACAAAACCGACAATCTTTGAATTCTCGCAAAGGAACAAAATCAACCATCTTAGAAATCTCTCAAAAGAAACAAAACTGACCATCACTGAAATCTTGTAATGAAACAAAACCGACTGTCACTGAAAACTCGTGGCCGAAGAAAATTTGACCGTCACTGAAATCTCGAAAAGGAACAAAACCGACCGTTATTGAGATCTTGTAGAAGAACAAAATCGACCGTCATTGAAAACTCGTAACCAAACAAATCCGACCATCATTAACATCTTGTAAAGGAACAAAAACCGACTGTCTTTGAAATCTTGTAAAGGAACAAAACCGACCATCATGGAGATCTCACAACTGAGCAAAACCGACCGTCATTGAGATATCGTAACCAAACAAAACCGACAATCTTTGAATTCTTGCAAAGGAACAAAACCAACCATATTTGAAATCTCGTAAAAGAAACAAACCGACTGTCTTTGAAATCTCGTAAAAAAACAAAGAAACAAAACCGACAGCCATTGAAAACTCATGACCGAACAAATCTGACCATCACTAAAATCTCGTAAAGGAACAAAACCGACTGTCACTGAAATCTAGCAAAGGAACAAAACCGACCGTCATTGAGATCTTGTAACCGAACAAAACCGGCCATCTTTGAAATCTTGCAAAAGAACAAAACTAACCATCTTTGAAATCTTGCAAAAGAAACAAAACTGACCGTCACTGAAATCTCGTAACAAAACAAAACCGACTGTCTTTGAAATCTCATAAAAAAACTAAGAAACAAAACCGACCATCTTTGAAATCTCACAAAAGAAACAAAACCGACCGTCACTGAAATCTTGTAACCGAGCAAAACCGACCATCTTTAAAATCTCGCAAAGGAACAAAACCAACCATATTTGAAATCTCGTAAAAGAAACAAACCGACTGTCTTTGAAATCTCGTAAAAAAACAAAGAAACAAAACCGACAGCCATTGAAAACTCATGACCGAACAAATCTGACCATCACTAAAATCTCGTAAAGGAACAAAACCGACTGTCACTGAAATCTAGCAAAGGAACAAAACCGACCGTCATTGAGATCTTGTAACCGAACAAAACCGGCCATCTTTGAAATCTTGCAAAAGAACAAAACTAACCATCTTTGAAATCTTGCAAAAGAAACAAAACTGACCGTCACTGAAATCTCGTAACAAAACAAAACCGACTGTCTTTGAAATCTCATAAAAAAACTAAGAAACAAAACCGACCATCTTTGAAATCTCACAAAAGAAACAAAACCGACTGTCTTTAAGATCTGGTAAAGTAAAAAGAAACAAAACCGACTGTCATTGAAAACTTGTGACCGAACAAATCTGACAGTCACTAAAATCTCATAAAGGAACAAAACCGACTATCTTTGAAATCTCACAAAGGAACAAAACCATCCGTCTTTGACATCTCGCAAAAGAAACAAAACCGACCGTCACTGAAAACTGACAGTCATTGAAATCTCATGACCGAACAAATCTAACCGTCACTAAAATCTCGTAAAGCAACAAAATCGACTGTCATTGAAATCTCGCAAAGGAACAAAACCGACCGTCATTGAGATCTTGAAGAACAAAACCGACCGTCATTCAAAACTGACATTCACTGAAAACTCGTAACCAAAACAAATCCAACCATCACTAAAATCTTGTAAAGGAACAAAACCGACTGTCATTTAAATCTTGTAAAGGAACAAAACCGACTGTCATTTAAATCTTGTAAAGGAACAAAACCAACCATCATTGAGATCTCATAACTGAACAAAACCTACCATCTTTGAAATCTCGCAAAGGAACAAAATCAACCATCTTTGAAATCTCAAAAAGGAACAAAACCGACCATCTTTGACATCTCGCAAAAGAAACAAAACCGACTGTCTTTAAAATCTCGTAAAAAAACAAGGAAAGAAAATCGACCGTCATTAAAAATGGTAGTTTCTGGGTCAATGACGTGACGCCCCCTTTTTCTGTCCGGGTTAATTTTATTTTGCAGAAAAAAACTAAAAAATACATAAAAATTTCTCATCTACTTGTTATACCTTCTTCACCTACTAAACCACTCTAACTTCTCCAAATTTCATCATTTTTCTGCTATCCGAAGTGCCAAAACATCATATGGGGCGACCGTCCAGCCTTGACTTTTGTTAGGACAACTGGTTTAAAAACAGTTTAAATCAACTTAAATATATCCCTTTTCCTAGTTGGCATAATTTCAAACATGTTTTACATCCATTGACAAAACTATAAAGCATTTGCACATATATTTCTATCATGATATACAAACGAATGTTGACTACATATTGACTCAGACTTACAATTTTAAAAGTTTTTTTATTTGTTTTGCAGAATTTGAATTGCATATGAATGCCATTTTATGTTGAAATTAAAAGAACTTCATTGTTTTTTCCATTTTACTGATTGTAAGCTTTAAAATCTAACTGCTTGAGGTTGGACATTGCACAGCTAATGTCTTTAATTATTTATCTTAGAAAAAAAAAAATGGGAAACGCACTACCCTTACTCCAAACTCTAAAGAAGTTTTTGCATCTCACAAATGTTTTGTTTGCTTCTTCACCTCTATATTCCATCACCAACTTACTGGGAAAACACAAACGGAACTCATTAACTGCAAAGCCAAAGGTCCTTGAGCAGTAGGCACTCTCTTACTTCTCTGCTTTGTACAGTAATCTAAAAGTGTACAGTAATCCAAGGGAACGGTAAAAGGTCAGTATGTGAGCGGGAGCCGTCACAAAGCCTGAGGCTCCAGACAGAGGGATTAGTCATCGCTATATGAGAGCGAAAGCAAGTGAGAGAGACAGATTCGGCAGCTTGTTTGAGATGAGTGGGGGGGATTGGGGACTAGGAGCTAGGAGTGAGAGCGAGGCAGAGAATGGAAGAGAATTAGAGTGATGGACTTGCCGGCCTGCTTAATTAAGGTGGACGAGTGCAGAGATATTATACAAGCCTCCAGCAAACTGAAATCCTATTTCACACAACTTGCAAAACATTTTGTTCACTTTTTCCTTCACTTACTGGTACTTTAAAGAGCTTTTAAAAAAAACTGTTATTGAGAGATACCTTTCTGTCTATAACAAAGGCCACAGTAGAGTTTGGTACATTACATTTACTGTCTTAAATATTCCTGCTCACATTGTGCACATTTAATCAGGGTTCATTATTCAGAAGAAAAAAAAATGTGTTTTCATAACCTTTAAAAATTTTTTTTAACTTATATAGTCCACCTCTGAAACTAATTTCCACTTTGGCTGATATATACAGTGCTCGGCGTAAATGAGTACACCCCCTTTGAAAAGTAACATTTTAAACAATATCTCAACGAACACAAAAACAATTTCCAAAATGTTGACAAGACTTAGTTTAATATAACATCTGTTTAACTTACAACATGAAAGTAAGGTTAATAATATAACTTAGATTACACATTTTTCAGTTTTACTCAAATTAGAGTGATGCAAAAATGAGTACACCCCACAACAAAAACTACTACATCTAGTACTTTGTATTGCCTCCATGATTTTTAATGACAGCACCAAGTCTTCTAGGCATGGAATGAACAAGTTGGCGACATTTTGCAACATTATCTTTTTCCATTCTTCAAGAATGTCCTCTTTTAGAGACCAGATGCTGGATGGAGGCACGTGCAAGACGATAATTTGTGTTTATAAAGCATATACAGTTGTTGTATTTTTTTCGAAAATAACCGATTGTGTCGCTAGATAAGACCCTTATTCCTCGTCTGGCATCGTTTAAAGCCCTTTGAAGCTGCACTGAAACTGTAATTTTGACCGTCAACCGTCTGGAGGCCATTGAAGTCCACTATAAGGAGAATAATCCTGGAATGTTTTCATCAAAAACCTTAATTTCTTTTCGACTGAAGAAAGAAAGACATGAACATGTAAGACATGTAAATTATCAGGAAAATTTTATTTAAAAGTGGACTAATCCTTTAAATGAACGGAATGGTTGTGAGAAAAAGAGATCCGCGTCATGTTCAGCAACGGCAGCTCTTAAAGTCACAGCAGTCTAATAAACCAGTTGCTGTGATGTTTGTCATTAAATGTTAATCAAAGAACAAAAGGTAGCAGAGAAAATTGTAGCTTTAATAAGGATTAATCTATATTTAATTTATAATTTATGCAGTGCATGCTAATGTTAGACAGGTAGGAAGGCCACAGGTAAATATTACATTTATTATAACGGGTTTATGTGAAGATTGTTTTACGTTCACTTGAATTAAAAGTTGTTATTTTTTAAAGCCTAATAAATGCTTAAATTGATAGCTTTTAGTTATACTATAATGTTGAATGTCTATAATTGTATTTTATTTTTATTTTTTTCAATTTCATAGAGACATCAGTACTATTAGTATCAGTGATGCTGGCCTTCATTCATAAAACGCTGCCATTGAACAAATATTTAAAATATACTCTCTTTAAGTTGTTTCTACAATAATTTGGAGAGTAACTGTGAAATTATTACAACATAACATATTAAAAACTCCAATGTGCGATTAATTTTTTTAATCGATTGACAGCACTAAAAATGACAAACTAAAACTGAAATAAAAATAAAAGGTAAATAGAAAAATAATAAAAGCCAATTCAAAAATATTAATAAATACATTTTAATATAATACTGAAATAACACTGTTCTGAAAACATTGCTACTGAAAAACTACTTTTAGTTTGTTACACCGCAAAAGAAAAAAAAGTGAAAAATGGTTATAATTTTCCAGTTTATTCCCGAGTGCATTGGCAAATTGGGGTCAATCATATTGTTTAAAACACTGTATAACACTATCCTTGAGTAAATTCCACCATTTATGTCCCCTCTGAGAGAACAGTGAGAGCTGTGTTTGTTACTGCAGCATATTTCATGTGAGTGAGCAAGAGTTTCAGTGTGTTCCTGGCCTGCCAAAAGGTCAGTTTAATTCTCCTTGAGAAATCTGTGATTAATGTCCTCTTCCCCATATTGGTTTTTCAGCGACCTTTCCTGTCCTATTTCAGGAACTTACAAAATGAATCCTATATTTAGTGGCCTATTAATAAAGAACAATAATTTGTAACATTGATATGCATTTGTAAAGTTACTCATGTTCATGACTGTGCAACAACATGCATTTGCATTGAAATTTCGACAAAGAAAGAGGAATGATAACAGTCATATTTCTATCATTAGCATCTGGTTATTGTTCTCATGATACTCAACTGTACAAAGGTTGTTCAAACCAAACAACCGGTCTAGAGTGGGAGTTGTACATATGGTAAAAGAGCTTGTCATTGTAATTCTTAAGTTGGAAATAACTTAAAAAGCAGCTTAACCTCCCGTATGTATAAATCGGTCTAAAAAATATTTTTGCCAAGGTTTCTGTGTTTCCAAGAAATGTTGCGTGAGCAATTCAAATAGTCTCGTAGTGCCTACTGTGGATTTCATGTACCGTGTTCAATAATAAATCAAATTCCTCTGAAATGGAGAAACATTCTTGTAGTTCTAGTTTTCCATTCGGAAGGACGCAAACTATTTTAGGATGCTACCATGGGGTGAAATCTCAGTTCCAAACTGCTCCCTTTGTATTTACTGTGTTTTTCCTTGCATATAAATGTCTTTTATAATTCTGAATTTTATACTTGTACAAAAATAATCTTATCTACAGGGTGACTCTGACATCTGTCAGGCAGCTTTCATCTACACTCCTCAAACCACAGAAACCTCTCACATATGTCTATTTATAATATAGATATAAATCTGCATAAACAAACTGCTACATGGGTAAATAATTACAGAAACTTAAAATAAAGAAGTGTTCCCCATAAAATACTTTTATCTGCCTTAAAATTACGCGACAGAACTGTAAAAATAAATAAATAACATGGAAGACTGGAGCATTCCTGATACTATAATTCTCCAATAATGTTTTTAAAGCTTGTATTTGCGTACAACCCACCAGATCATTCTCTGTTTTCCATTATCACCCACAGCTATGTTAGCATCACATATAGTTAAAACCTGAAGAGATTTGAATGCGTTTAATGAAAAGAAACAAACATAATGTCTGTACTAAATGACTTTAAACTGAAGTGGAAGCTGTTTATTGATTTTCTGTGCTTGCCAGACCATGCTAACACAGGCATTTCAGAGCACTTTACTCCACTGGTTGATGCACTTGCACTGCACATTCACTTAAAAGATTCCAGGTAAAACACTTGACTTCTAAAACTGCCATTTTAGCTGTATTTGTTTATTTGATTTGATAATTTTAAGGAGTTTTAAATGTGTAAAATTAAAAATGTTCATTACACCTCCAAAACACCCTAGAAACCACTACCAATGCCCTAACAACCAGAACACCCTAGAAACCACATAGCAACAGAGCCGCTCAGAACACCTTAGTAACTGCATAGCAGTGCCCTGTCAGATAAATGCCATGTTCCAATTTGTTAGTTTGGATTTATTCATTATAGTAACTTGGGCTGTGTAAAATACTGTACATCCATAGGAATATCAGAATCCTTTTCCATAACCTCTCCACAGCTTATGTTTTTGGACATGCTGTAATGGTATTGTCATAACAAAGAAATATCACACACTCACTCAGTGAGAAACAATGTCCATGACATGTGTCACAATTCATGGCAGGGCCACTAACATTGCATGTCAAGGCAGATTGCTTTCTAATGTATTTTTGGCCTCGGAGTTTCACTCCACTCGACTGAACCTTTAACATTTGCAGAAAAGTAGATCCGCTCAGCTCCCTTACCAGTAGGCCTACCAACACATGCTCATATTTACTTAATAAAGAGGACCATGAATAAGGATATTACAAATTAATGGAATTCCACAATGCATTTTCACAGAGCTTCTATCTTATGCTTTAAATCTGAATTCAGAACAAAGCAAAATCAATATGAGCAAATCACATGGCATATAAAACAGAGTATCCTAATTATCTTTTCCACTTTAACACGTCTAGACATATCTAGGTCATTTTTGATAAAGAAGAACAATATATGCTTGAGGAATCAGAAGAGATGTGATGTAGAAGAACGTCTCATTAATACTAGTTAGCACTACTGGAGTCTTGACTTTCTTTTTCATAGTTTCCAACTGCACTCCTACACTTATTAAAGAAACATATTAAAGGCGCAGTCACCTTTACCTTTGTATAGGCGAAAAATACCCCACACTGACTACGCATCGGATTCAAGTTTGTTGATCTTCTAGCACGTGAATTCGCCAGGCTTACAGTACTAATATAAAGCTGCTTAGTTTGGAGGTAACCAAGTGGTGCTTCATACATCACTACTTTGACAAATTGACAACCTACTTAACCAATGAAATTTTGCCCAAGATTCTGTTATTTGACCATGCCTTACGTGTTGTGTTTTTATTATCAGGCAAAAAAAAAAGCAATATAAACTTGCTTCAAGTTTTCGGAAGTTGTGATAGCCTTCTCTTCCCTAAGGCCCTGTCCCAAATGGCACCCTAAACACTCGCAGTCTTCCTAAGAGTCCGCACTTTCGTGACATAATGCCGATTTGATTGTCGGGTAGAACAGCATTATTCAATGTGTTGATGTAATTTCCACTGAAACAGGAAGACAGGGCGGGACAAATCAAACAGCTCCTCCCCTTTTTAAAAATAGCCATAGCCAATATCGTTTTTTATCACAGCTCAGCTCGGTAAAGCCGCAGTTTCCTCTCCGAAACTTTTTTGAGTTTCTCTCACTGTTTCTCCTCCATATCGCTTTAAAATATAACATTTTGTGCAGAATTCAAATGGGTCAGATCCTTTTTCTAGTATGCGCCTATTCGAGCATATGATCCACTCTGTGGTATCGTGTCTTTGGACCGAAGCAGACTATGTGAGCACTGTGTGAAACCAGACTTCATTCACCCCAGTGAGTCTGAATTGTTCCCTATACCCTATGTAGTGCACTATGTGCCATTCACCATGTAGAAAACAGTAAATGTGTGAACAAGTGACCGATTTTAGCTGCAGCTTCAGCATCTATTTATAATGTAAGGGGCGGGAGCCGCAGGACGCTTTAGATTCTAGAGACCATTTGATTGTTGGACAGAAAATCTGATGAGAAGTTTAAGTGCAGAGTGATGTCATCAAAATCATTGATCCATATTGGTGGAAGTGAGATATTGTACGTTTTGAATGCTTATATCAGGCATGAAAACGAGTCGGGGTGAAAAAGGTGAGAAGGATATTACCCCTCTAGGGGGGTCCGGGGGCATGTTCCCCCAGAAGAAAAATTTAAATATTCCATATTTTAAAGCATCAATCTGATGCATTTTGAGATGCTTTTTTTGCCAACCTGGCGAGAGCTGGAGAAACTTAACTTCAGCCATGAGTCAAAAATTATTATGGCCTCCTTACTAAGTATTATGAAGGGGGATCGAGCGGGAATCTTTATTGGTGTCGATTTTCAGTCTCTTTTTAAAGATAGGCTTTACGCATCTGTCAATCATCCCCACTTGCTATTTGGGGGAAGAACCTAGCGCTATGATTGGTCGAACTCTTCTTCTTTTGCGGTTGCGTCACCAGGTTTTTGCGAAGTGACAAATCGTACCAGCGTACTTTGAAGTCAAAATGCGTATCCGCTACGCAAATTGCGTACAGGTTGGCAGGTCTGCTTATTGATAGAACGGTGGACCACTTTACCTTCTGCCTTGTCAGTCCCCTCACCTCAAAATCTACCTCCTCAAAAACGGTAGCGTTAGCTAATAATTTTACACCGGAGCTTTAGCTAGCTGGCTAACGTTGCGTTCTCTCCTGCTGTGTTCAATGACTCAATTCATCAAGCTGTAGCTAAACGTTAGCTAAGTCTATGTCAACAGAGCTCCTGGGTAACTTAACTTCGATATACCAGAAAATATTACAATTATTGAAACCATCACTCACCAAATTCAGTCAGGTAAATCGCCGAGGCCAGGCGTGCTGCACTGGTGATGCAAGGCCCTTCGCGTTAATATTTCCATGCACTCGCGCTCCCTTCTGGCACGCGCACCTGTTCGCAGTTCACTGAATATGAATTACATTTATTTTTAAGAGTGTACAGTTCAATAAACAAGAAGTTAATATAGTAACTTACACAAAATTTGCTCCTCCAAAGAAAATATAGAGTTCAAGCACAACAAACCGCCTCCAAGCAACAAAGTAGTGGTGTTTTGTTCCTGAATGAACTTGTTTTTGATCGAATCCGTTAAATGAATGATTCAATGAATCACTCATTAAGACGGCTTTCGCTCCTGAGAGATGAGAGATCAGTGTTTGAGAGCGAATCGGTTCAATGTTTTATTTAATGATTCACTCAAAAACGCAGTGCTTTGTTGCCACCTAAAGGCGTAACTATGTGACTAAGTTACACTGCTTGTGTAATGTGTTGCTAGCCTACATACCGGCGAAGACTTATGAAATTGGAAACTATGTAATTCTGAATAGCTACATTTTCAGATATGTAAGATACTGTAAAAGACTAATGTGTTGTTTTCCATGTATAGGTCATCAGAAACAGATGCCAGAAATAAGTTTTTCATCATTTAATTAGAGGGAAAATTCACACCTCCATCAGAAAAACGAGACAGTGATTAATTGTTCAAAGGGACTTGATTCCCTGTTAAGCCACTCTCCTATTGCCTTACTGTCAGTGAATAATTTGCAGTTTATTAGCAGCTTGTTTACATTTGTTTTACACAGAGCGGAAAAAACGTACTCTCCACATAACACCAAGGGACGGACATTCTAAAATAGTTTTACAGCACAATTATTTTCTCTATAATTGGTTACTTGGAAGAAAAAAAAAGCTGTTACATGTATACTTGGAAAAGTTGTCAAGCTGTTGCCACACAAAGAAATCTCGAGGTTCCTGTCACATATCCATGACAGTGAAATGATTACAAAGTATATGGCTAAGTTAATTGCTGAGGCCCTTCTCCACTGCAAAGACAACATTTTATAGTCAAATAAGGGTATATTTATAGTTATCACATGCAGCAACTTGAACCTTGAGAGACATGTTTAAGTAGATACAGAGCTGAAACAACAGACACTTCAGTGTAATAGCAAATAGACTTGTGGATTCATCATACAGTGAATGAGATTCAGTATCTTACTAATTAAAAAAAAAATGAGTTTGTGCTTAACTAAATCAAATGGACTTCATTTGTTAAAATTTCATTTGTTATCTTTGCCTTCTGTGGTACTTAAAATGAAATATTAATGAATTACAACCAATAATAACCCCTGTTACATTTTGGCCTTCAGAGAACCATAGAAACATTTCAGCTTTATCAGAGTATAAAAATCAACCTTACACTGAATAGAGTAAATGTAACTATAAGCCTCAGTGCTCTCTGAGGGTTGGCCTTTACATTCCTATAGATATTAGTGATAATAAAAGATGTATGCATAGCAGACAGTTTCTCTTATAACTGCTTATATTTAAAAAAAAAAAAAAAAAAGCTTCATTAAATGCTAAAGGCATGCCTTTGTTTAAAAGGCCAAGTTATTTTTAAGGAATTATTTGAGTAATATTTGAGATTATTAAAAAAAATAGCTTTCTAATCAATATGCAAAAATGCATTACAGAATACACAACTCAACATTATGTAAACACATCCACACCAAAACAAACTGATAATACAGTCACCATGCAATGTTTAATTTATATGCATATATGCTGAAATAAATTAACATCAGCAACAACAGTAATTATAAGTGCATAGTTTATTAGGCACTATATGAACTCTACACATTTATTAAGACAGAAAAATGATGTAAATGTCTGTTTGCATCCACAGGCCTAAATAAGGCATTTCTATTAGATATGAAATGACAGCTCAGTGGTCACCTATTACCGAAGGAATTACAGAAAAATGGGGTAATAATTTTCAGTATTCAACAGATTGCCTACATTCATAATGAAGTAGCACCCTTTGTGGTTTCGAATAGTGTTGTTAGCTTATTGATTGTAATGTGTCTATTCAGGTATGTTCCAAGCTGCCATCAAATTACATATTTGACCTTCAGTGACAATGGCCTTAATTTACATTGCTTAGTAATAGACTTATTAAAAACCTTCCAAAATCCAATCTGGGAATCAGTTTGCAGTTGCTGCATCATTAGTATTGAAATGCATGTAAAGACCCACCATCTGCTCAAAGTAGTTAAACCTTTGTCACACACAAACGCAAGACACGCTTTCTCTCTCCAAATTATCATGGATAGGAACCTAACAGATAATATTTCTTTCTTTCTTTTTTTGGCACATTGTACAATGAATACTAATTCTCTGTTGGTGTCAGTCTCCATAGTCACAGGGTAAAATGCTGAAAGTTTAATCTCTGACTTACAAAAACGTATGCATTTGACATTCACCATTCAACAATGATGAATGATTCACAATGCACTAAAAGCAGTGGGTCTAAGGTGTTGCAAGACTTTGGGGAAGATGTTATTTCTAACACATGCAATTGCACTGTCATTCAAAATTCACTAGTCCACTTTCTGTGTCTACAATATTAAGACATTCTCCATGAGTGAAGAGAGGCATATTTGCCATGACATAGAGACGGTTCAGATAAAATCAAGTTAATTAAGAATGCTACATCACAAGACATGACACCACGGGATAATGCCAATTTAAATACCATGGTACATGAACATAGTAAACATTCAAACTTCCAGTGTTAAATTAACATTACCAGTGTTTGCCAGTGTTTATATAACCTAGTGTGGACCAGTGATGGGGAAAGTTATTTTTAAAAGTAATGCATTATAATAATGCGCTATGTTATTTTTGCGTTACTTTTTCTCATCTGGGCTGGGCTGTTAGTTTGTTTTTAAAACAACAAAGAAGTTCAATTTTTTTGCAAATGTAAAGGCCCTTTCACACCAAAAGTGAAATGAATTGGCCTCAGGCTGAAGGAAATGCAAATTCACACCTGTACAGTAGAGGGCGCAGTTCAAACAAACATGCCTTTCAGTTGTGCTGCTATTCTGGAATACAGAAGAATAGGACGCAGCAGGAGAAGAAGTAAATGAGTAAATGTTGTTCTCATTTAGTCTAGAACTAGTCTAGAATAAGCATCATGTTCACACAGTGCACACAACGCCTCCTGATTTCTCTCAACATGGGAACAGGAGAGCTGTCAGTCTCTAAATGGGAGAACAAAGTAACTTGCGTTACTTATTCGAAAAAGTAACTCAGACATTTTGTTGTACATTAAAATTTTTTGAAAAAAGTAATCTGATTACGTGACTCACGTTACTTGTAACAGGCTACGTTACCCCAACACTGGCAGTGTTAGGCAACACTTGGGGTTTTGCTGTATTCCTGGAATGCCAGGAAGAGAAAATTTAAGTGCACTTAAAAGACATTCAATTCACACATCAGAGGATTTCCATTAGTCGAATAAATGTTTTATAAATCATAAATAATCACGAATAATTATTCCCTATGTGGAAACTGATCTTTTTTTTCTAAGCAAAAGTGCTGAAAATTTGTATTTTCCCAAACAGCATTGAAAGAAAGTTTTGAAAAAAAACAAAAAACAACCTCAGATCCAGAAAATATNATATTACAAAAAATAATATGGACAATTCATATTAAAACAATTAAAAACTACACGTATAGCAATTATATTCGATTTCTATTCAAATTCGCATTACAATTTTGCGTAATGAATTGGAATTTAAAATGCATTCTCTATTCATTCCAGAATGTCACTGTGATAGCGTCCCGTTGCCATAGAAACGACCTGCAGCTGCTCTTGTGTATCAGCTAATAAGCTAACCAACGAAGGTTTTCTAATTAATAAAGCGCTCTAACAATGAACTGGCTAAATGACTAAATGAACCGAGAATTTTTAACACTGTTTTTCGTTCACCTGGGTGAATGTGGTTAAAATATGTTTTGCGCTAGTCTGAGTTACCAGTATGAAGGCGACTGCTACAGGTTATTAGCTGATATATAACCGTCGTTGTGCTGCAGTGGTTATAAATCATCTTTTGTTCGTCTCGAAGAAGACAGAATAAAGCAACCTTCACATTTCAATCTTTGAATCATTTAGAAACATGTTCAGGAACGATTATCAGGTACTGTGAGCACTGAACACGGAACTGTAATTCTGTGCTGTATTCTGCAATACTTTTCATTGTGTGTGTGTGTGTGTGTGTGTGTAGGGTGGTCTCACTGTTGACATCTTCAGTGCACATGGAAAAGATCCTGTGGCAAAATGGAAACTATATGGCAGGAAACCTTCAATAATTAAAGTATGTATGTTTCAGTAGTGACAGATTTTGCCATAATAAAAAAGGGGAAATTTAGTTTTTTAACTGGTCATAGAAAATATATGCATATATTTCAATATAAATTTCAGCATCATCATATTTTGCTGTGCTTCATAATAGTTTTACTCTAAATTTAGCTTAAAAGCCTATAATAGGACATTTAATGAAGGCCTCCCATTTTGCAACTTACCTCATAATGGGGGCATGTTGTCACAAAGACAGCATGAGTTCAATGAACTGTATCTTTCTTTCCTTAGGAATAATGGTGAAAATATTCTATTGCTTTTTTACTCTCTAAGGCATGTCCCTATAAAGAAATTGGCCTTCAAAAAATAAACAAAAAAAGAAAAGAAAAACCTTGGAATAATAACAAAAAACTCTTAGAAAAACAGTATTCACTGGAGTAAAAAAAGGGACATACATTCATAGAGACACAGCTTGCATTGCAGAATCTGCCCTGTAAATAATCTCTTGAATTGGAATGATGGGTCTCCTGAATTGGATGTTGGTTAATATTTTACATTCTCATCTAACTGAAACATACCACAAGTAGCAGCAAAAAGAAGGAATAAACCAATACCATACCACTAGAGAATCCAGCACAATCGCTTACTTTAACAACAGTGTCAGGCATTGCTTTAATGGTATATATACTGAGATATTGTGTGTACATACTAACAGAAATAATACAGAGGAGGATTATTTGAAATATCTGTCTTATTATTGATTTATCTTCTCTTTTTTTAACAGGTGTTTGATAAAGAAGTGAAGGGCTTTGTATACAGTCTCGAAGGCAGCAGTCAAACACACAAGATGCAGTTACCTAAGGATAGCAAGATGGCACGTAAGTGCTGTTAAAATCTGAATAAATCAGAGTCAGTGCACTTATATTTCACATTTTACATTTATAGCTAACGAATGGCTTTAGGGCTTAGATTAATTTTAAAGATTACTTTAGTATTCTATTACAGTAAGGCGGTTTTTTATGTCTATAAAGCCAGATTAGTCAGAGTTAAACTGTATTCAAACATTCATAAAAAAAAAAAAAACAGACAAAAGAGTTGCAAAAACTACAAACCTCGCTGAAAATACAAACGCTTAAATAAAATTTTTGACCTTGGTTGAAAGTCTGAAAATTAAGCACCTTCTTTCACTGACACTTTTTTTTTTTTTTTTGGGACATTTTAGCCTAGATCTGTTTCTTCACTTAAGCATCTTCACAACATTGCTTTCTCTTTGCCATGAAAAGATCAGTTTAATAATGCCAAGTGTTACAGTATTGTCATATAGGATTGATTATCTTGTTGAAACACCAATTATATATGTCTCTTTGTGCGTATATCTTTCATATCTTAAAATCTCATGTTTCTTGTTCCTATAGTTGGTCTGATTCAGAAGTTTCTGATTCTACAGGTCAACATTCCTTTGGGAAAAGACTTTTCCACTGAGTTTCTGTAAGTGCAAGTGTTTCTTTTTTAAAATTCATTTAAAATTTAGTGTCATTGTTAACAGATTCATCCAACATCTATCTTCAAGCTACTGAAAACAATCTTGTTGTTGCACTGATGTAATTTATAATTGAAATTCAGAGAAAGTGTAGAGGGTTTATTACTGTGGAGAGTGAATTAATTCACACTTTCACGCATGCAGATACCACTCCTACACATCTTGTTCAAACACACGAGAAAATGATTAAAGATCTTTCCATCTGCTTCACAGAGCAAGCTATTTAGTTAACTTTTCAATGCTGTCTTCTAGAGTGACTGATGAAGAG
Source organism: Anabarilius grahami (assembly GCA_003731715.1). Taxonomy (NCBI): domain Eukaryota; kingdom Metazoa; phylum Chordata; class Actinopteri; order Cypriniformes; family Xenocyprididae; genus Anabarilius; species Anabarilius grahami. Next base: position 6,044,364 of record RJVU01019434.1, read on the forward strand.
CACCTAAAGAGGAGACTCTACTTGTCGACCGTTCATAAAGAGCTCTCAGCAACCCCGTTACATGCTAGAATACCTCTAACGTCCCTCATACGCAATACTGTAAGTCCTGAACAACATTATGCACTGCTGCATTCTTCACGACTGTCTGCAAATGAGTAGTCAGATCACAGACCACAAAAATGACCTGATAAATGTTCTCGAGCTAGTATGATAAGGTACTACTGTCTGTGTGCAGTGGTGTAATCTGTGTATCGATCTGGACTCCCTCACCACTGAGATATTCAGAGGGAAGCGCTTCCTGTCTCTGGATGGCATCATCATCTCCGCCTGCTGTAAGCTCCGCCGCATCTTCACGATGAAGAATGAACCAGCAGACTGCATGGATGGAGGTTAGGGAAAAATGCATTCTGCACTTTACTTGATGTATACCATTTTGTAGCCTGCTTTTTAAAGGGGTCCTATTACGCTTTTTTACATTTTCAACATTTTTAGCGTGAAGTGTTGCTGTTTGAGCATGAAAAAGGTCTGCAAAGCACAAAGTCCACTCCAAAGGGAGCTATTCTTAATATAAGTAAGCACTGAAAACACTTCAGTTGTAGCCTTGAGTTTTCTTCCGGAAACGTACATGTCACAATATTCCTCATTTAAATAATTCCCGCCCAAGGTATTCGCAAAAAAGTGCTGAGGCCCAGTTTGAGTTGCGTTCGTAGTGTGTTGAAACTCACAGTTATGGTAAGGGGCGTGACATTTCCAAAACACACTCGAAGGGGTTGACCAATCACAACAGACTGGTCCAGCCTACCAATCAGAGCACATTATGCTTTTCGGAAGGAGGGGCTTCATAGAGACAGAATATCAAGCGTAGCATCAGTTCTGGTAGTCAGTAGTCAGTCAAGCTCGGATCAGCTGACTCTCAGCTGATCCACGTCTACCTATATGAATACGACGCCTATCCCAACATCCCTATATATTGTCCATTTAGTGTTATTAGCAGCTTTATCGCATTGCTCAGGAGCTAATCAGACTCATTTATCTTTATTTATGTGTTACATTAAATTATTGTCATTAAGAACATTAATGATATAATACATTTATGTTGGTTCTGTTCTATTTATCCTAAGGGGGTTATCGCTGCACTCTTATCCATGCTAGGCTGCACGGATGGGCGGAGAGTTGTTGCCCAAAAACAGAACTATATACCTCCGATCCAAGTCCTATGCTAATTGTCAATCATCTTTGACAATAGTGGTCCTGACAGACCTAAACAGAGTGTTACTGACAGACTGGGAAGAGAGGTGCTGCAATAATGTAAAATATGTGAAAAATAATGTTTTTTTTTAAAAATCAAACATGAAAACCTATTCTAGTAGACCCTGAAAAATAAAATCAAGACACTGAAAAAGGGCAAAATAGGTCCCCTTTAAAATGTATTGTGCAAGTGGCACTTTCCATGAATAGGATATACATTGGTGTCCCATTACTTTAATTAGAGCACCAGAGACACAAAATCTAATGTTAAATGTAATTTTTAGCTGTGTCCCACATTTTGATTGCAAACATGATACCTGTTAAAAAAATCCATAACATTGTGCCTCCAGAAACTGAAATAAAATCAGTTTCTGCAGCATGGCAAAAAAAAAAAAAAAATCTCATTCCATTTTCTCAAAGATTGTATTATTGACTGCATTAGTAAAGCGCAGCCATTCAAATCTGTAGTTATAGTGAGGAAAAATATCATATTTGTGACATTAATAAAAAAAAAGTATGACAAACATTTTTCTTGAATTTATGAGAAATACGTTTAGCATTAAAAAAAAGGCAAACTAATCCCAAACTAGTTAGTCACTAGTGAATAATGGTTTCANTATATATATATATATATATATATATACACACACACATTTTGTTATATTCATATTTAATATTGATTATACAATTAATGTTAATAATGTTATAATATTCATTCATATTTAGTTTTCACACCAAAACAAACAAACAAAAAACAGTTGAACTGTATTCATATTCACAAAAATCACTGACAACAGAGTTGCAAAAAACATCACAGAAAATACAAAACCTTAAATAATATATTGTGTGACCTTGGTTGAAAGTCTGAAAGTTAAGCACCTCTTTTCACTGACCCATAAACAATTCATGGAAAGTGCCAAATGCTTAGCCTTAATTTTTGGCATTTTCGCCTAGATCGGTTTCTTTACTTAAGCAGCATCTTTGCAACATTGCTTTCTCATTGCCTAAAAACATTCTACTTTTTGCATTATACTTAAGGTTTAGAAATAAGACATGGTCCAAAAGAAGAGATTCCCAGGAACTGCCAGTTTCCTAGTGAAGTACAGCATGTTGTCCAGCTGGTGAATATGAAGACGCTGGGACAGACTGATTTAAAGGGTGGACCTGCAAATTCAGATACTGGTCAGTTCCACATGCAAATACTTCATCGTTCAATGTAATTCCTTTCTTTGCTTAGTTTCTATGCATTTTTTTTTTTGAGCCTTTAACTCAACTGAGTCATAAAGTTTTGTGCTTTTCTCCTGTTCTTTGCTAAACAGAAGGTCAGTCCCCTCTGCAGAACTCTCCTGCTATTTGCTGTCTGTTAGTTTGCTGACAAGAGACACCTCTTGCCAAGAGAGCTCTAATCATCTCTCTTTAGTCACATACCTGTCCAGTCTGCCAGCCCAGTGAGACCTTCATAGCTGTTCTTACGGTTTTTATTTATCCAGACATCTGTTAGCCTCACATCACAGTGCCAGACTGCTGTCATCTCACCCTTAGATTCTAGAAAAAGACTCAAATAATGCCTTAGCAAGACATTAATATAACAAAAGGTCAATCTCTCACAAGAGGTGTTGTACTGTAATGAGATCATATAAAATGTTTCTACATATACACATATTGCATTAAAAGACCGCAGTCTCTCGTTCTACATTAATCATTTTTCCCTGTTTCATCACCTAGCAACAACGTATCAAAACACTGTGGGCCTTGTGTATGAAACCGTGTAGTCGTAGCTTACAGCTTTGGATCCTGAGCTGGCTGTTATGCTGAAATGACAAATGGCAGTATTTTGTGTTTTGTTGCCAGGTTGCCATGACCTTAACACTGCTTTTTTTTGCAGCATTGCACTAAATAACAATTGAAAATATGCCAATTCCAAACCAACAGATGGCAAGGGCCTCACAATTACAAGGATTATGAATATGAAAGCAAACATATTGTCATAGAAAATGTTGTGATATTGTTAGTCTAAATACAAACAATATTACATTTATTTACAAACTGTTTTAATACATCGTCACTTTGCTTGAATAGCAGATGTTAGAATACTCAGGGGTTAATCTGGGTTGAAACAATCCACTTTTGAATTGAAATTTTGCTTGATTTATTAAAAGTTATGCAAGAACTTTACATAAACAAGAACCATAGACATGTCTTTTATTTTATTATGGTTTTATGGTTGATTTCTAGAAAACATATAAGGGGTAAAGCCTGACATATGGGGTAATAGTCAGAAAAATCTCATTTTTGGAAATGGAAAAGTTTATTGAACCTTTAGACAAAATATTATATTTACATCAGGCTTTTATGGCTCACATAATATGATAAAGTGAGAATATGGAGCACATACTCCAGGAGGACAAAAAAAAAAAACACCTCAATTTTATATGCAATTTAATATTCAGTTTGGTGCAGTTATTGATATTTTTATGGCCAAAATGTCAAATGAAATTCTGTAAATCAATGTAAATAAGTAAAGTAAATGTAAATCAATGAGATTTATAATACAAACCCGATTCCAAAAAAGTTGGGACACTGTACAAATTGTGAATAGAAAAGGAATGCAATAATTTACAAATCTCATAAACTTATATTTTATTCACAATAGAATATAGATAACACATCAAATGTTGAAAGTGAGACATTTTGAAATGTCAAATATTGGCTCATTTTGGATTTCATGACAGCTACACATTCCAAAAAAGTTGGGACAGGTAGCAATAAGAGGCCAGAAAAGTTAAATGTACATATAAGGAACAGCTGGAGGACCAATTTGCAACTTATTAGGTCAATTGGCAACATGATTGGGTATAACAAGAGCCTCTCAGAGTGGCAGTGTCTCTCAGAAGTCAAGATGGGCAGAGGATCACCAATTCCCCCAATGCTGCGGCGAAAAATAGTGGAGCAATGTCAGAAAGGAGTTTCTCAGAGAAAAATTGCAAAGAGTTTGAAGTTATCATCATCTACAGTGCATAATATCATCCAAAGATTCAGAGAATCTGGAACAATCTCTGTGCGTAAGGGTCAAGGCCGGAAAAACCATACTGGATGCCTGTGATCTTCGGGCCCTTAGACGGCACTGCATCACATACAGGAATGCTACTGTAATGGAAATCACAACATGGGCTCAGGAATACTTCCAGAAAACATTGTCGGTGAACACAATCCACCGTGCCATTCGCCGTTGCCGGCTAAAACTCTATAGGTAAAAAAAAAAGCCATATCTAAACATGATCCAGAAGCACAGGCGTTTTCTCTGGGCCAAGGCTCATTTAAAATGGACTGTGGCAAAGTGGAAAACTGTTCTGTGATCAGACAAATCAAAATTTGAAGTTCTTTTTGGAAAACTGGGACGCCATGTCATCCGGACTAAAGAGGACAAGGACAACCCAAGTTGCATCTCTGATGGCATGGGGTTGCATGAGTGCGTGTGGCATAGGCAGCTTACACATCTGGAAAGGCACCATCAATGCTGAAAGGTATATCCAAGTTCTAGAACAAAATATGCTCCCATCCAGATGTCGTCTCTTTCAGGGAAGACCTTTCATTTTCCAACATGACAATGCCAGAACACATACTGCATCAATTACAACATCATGGCAGCGTAGAAGGATCCGGGTACTGAAATGGCCAGCCTACAGTCCAGATCTTTCACCCATAAAAAAACATTTGCCACATCATAAAGAGGAAGATGCGACAAAGAAGACCTAAGACAGTTGAGCAACTAGAAGCCTGTATTAGACAAGAATGGGACAACATTCCTATTCCTAAACTTGAGCAACTTGTCTTCTCAGTCCCCAGACGTTTGCAGACTGTTATAAAAAGAAGAGGGGATGCCACACAGTGGTAAACATGGCCTTGTCCCAACTTTTTTGAGATGTTGATGCCATGAAATTTAAAATCAACTTATTTTTCCCTTAAAATGATACATTTTCTCAGTTTAAACATTTGATATATCATCTATGTTGTATTCTGAATAAAATATTGAAATTTGAAACTTCCACATCATTGCATTCTGTTTTTATTCACAATTTGTACAGTGTCCCAACTTTTTTGGAATCGGGTTTGTAGTATAGAAGACTACTTAACATAAAATGCATATTAATATCAGTTGTCATTCTATATCTCTCAATAATATGTCTTAGTAAGATATTTAATTGCTTAGATTTATGATCATAGCTGTGTAGTTTTTATTTTGGGAGCAAAACATGTAATGCAATGTAATACAATGATGTACTTGATGCAATTTAGAGGCCTTGGAAATTTGCCTAGGCTATAGGGTTAAGTATATCAGCTAGGATTTGGTAAGTGTTTTTTGAATGTCTCTTTACTAGAAGAGACAGATGGCATCAAGGCATCCATCACAAGGGGTCCTACACCCCGGGACTCCTCCCATATTGCTTTTGGGTCAAAAGTTATCGGACCTCCTCCGCTCATCGCCAGGAAGAGCAGCACATCTGCAAACAGGAAAGAAGAAAGATTCAAGTCTGAATTGAGCCTCAACATTCCATCAGGCAAATACACATTCTTTTAGTGCGGTGAATGAAAATTTTAGTTCAAATATTAGATTTTAGTACTGATACATGAGCTGATGTAGTCTGGGGAAAGCAATAATTTTTGTACTGTATTATGTTTCCAAATACAGGCCGAGCTGAAAATGTACAGCCACGACCACCACTTGAAAGGCCTTCTGTTGAGAGAATGGGCTCAAGGAGACCACAGCGAATCCAGAATGCAAGGAGAGAAAAATCAAACACAGGTGACTTTATTAAAGTATATTATATACCACCATTCAAAGGTTTGGGGTTGTTATGATGTTGTTGTTTTTTTAAATGTGTTTGAAAGAATTCTCCTGTGCTCACCAAGGCTGCATTTATTTGATCAAATATAAAGTAAAAACTGTCATATTGTGAAATTTTATTACAATTTAAAGTAACTGTTTTGTATTTTAAAATATATTTTAAAATGTAATTTATTTCTGAGATCCTTCAGATATAATTTTTAATAAGCTGATTTAATTCTCAAGAAACATTTCTAATTATTATCCATCTTGAAAACCATGCTACTTTTTTTCAGGATTCCTTTGATGAATAGAAAGTTCAAAACAACAGCATTTATTTGATATATACATTTTTGTAACATTATAAATGTTTTTAATGTCACATTAATGTGTCCTTGCTGAATAAAAGTATGAATTTCTTTACAAAAATCATACTGACCCCAAACTTTTGAACAGTATTGTTCAAAAGTATTGTAATTTGTAATGTTACGTCACTCAGCTTAAGTATGTTGATATTGTATATACATTAAATACATTTTTGGGGACTTTAAAAATGTTGTTTAAAAGAGCACTTTCAGTACTGATATTTCGCATTTGGCAGTCAAAATCAGCACTTATTTTTTAGAAATGTTAATCAGACAGATGATTTTGCCCCTAGAGATTCATGCCAAGAGTTCTCTTGAAATTAATTCCTTGTTGACTTTTGAAGTCTGCTGCTACTACAAAGTCATTGGATTTTATTTTAGTCTCATATGTACTCCCTAAGATAAAGAAGGTGGCAAAATTAGCCTGAACCCAGAGGGACCTGAGCTTCAAGGAAAAATTGCATTATCCTCACTTCAAACTCTGGGCCCTGACTTAACAGTCGAAGATAAATTAACCGATCCAATTCTACAAGGTGAGTAATTATGTTCCTTACATTTTATAGTGGGGATGCTTAATGATAATCTGAAGTAACTCATAACATAAAATGATACCTCAATTGTGTGGTTTGTTTAGGAGAGGTGCTCTGCTTTTTAAATGATTAATTAAATTGTTTAAGTGATTAGTTATTCTCTATATCAGTAAGCGCTTTTTCTGAACTCCCTGAAATGCCTCGATTGCAGTCTTAAGTTTTTTTGCGGAAATGTACACATCACAATATTCCTCATTTAAATAATTCAAGGCACACTCAAAAAACGGGGGGTGAGGCCTGGTTGATTTATCGTAAGGGCCGTGACATTTCCGGAACACGCTCAAAGTTGTTGACCAATCACAACACAATGGTCCAGCCGGCCAATCAGAGAACACTGTGCTTTTTTGGAAGGAGGTGCTTCATAGAGACAGGAACTAAACAGAGTGTTACTGACAGACTGGGAAGAGAGGTGCTGCAACAATGTAAAATGTGAGAAAAATGTGTTTTTTGAAAAATTATGATTTTCATGATCAAATCATGATCAATGATTTTCACCTGATGGGTGATAAAATGGGTGAAAGAAAATCCCATAGACTAGGAGCCTGTAAACATCCACATAGCAATTAACCACCCAAAAAACCATAGCAACCAATTAGCAACACCTTAACAACCATCCAGAAAACCCTAGATGCCACATTGTGATGCCCTGGCAACCACCCATAACACCCTAATATTGTGACTGCGATTTTTGCACAGGAAGGCATCATTAACATTTTCTTAAAGCTAGGGTAGGCAATTTCGGAGAGGCTAGCAATAGCAAGCTAGCTTTGAAAGCATAAGATCCCACCCTCCCTTCAGAGTGCTCTCCAAAGCCACGCCTCTTCCAAAACACATGAGACCACTTCTATTATTAATTGCTATCAGGACGTGAAGAGAAAGTTTCAGCCAGTATAACAAAAAGTGTTAATGAAAAACCCTAGCTTTAATGTACAGATAATTGTAGTTTTACAATAATACAGTTTTAATTATAGAATAGTTTGTGAATTTTGATCAATCTAAATGTAAATAAAACATCTGAATCTAGATTTGTACTCACATCCTAATCTCTCACAACAGAGGTTAGCTCTTGTCTTGGAGTACCAAAGTCCTATCAAACTAAACATACCAAATGAGCGATTCTGGAAGCCGTCTTGATGCCAACACTGAGAACACGAGCAGTTGTTCCACGTTAACAATCCTTTCCTGCGGAGTAGGTCTAACTCGAACTTCCCTTTAGCAGAGGAAAGAGAGTTCATTAGTGGTAATGGGACATTAAGTACACTGTGTAGGTCAGAAAGAAGTCTCTGGGGTTCAGGCAAGCTTGCACCGTGGGCAATTAGAAAAGGTGATTACAATATAAGCCTGTTCAAAAACGTGCCAGGAATCGAAATATGCAAAACCCCTCGGAATGGCAAGAGCGAAGGCAACTCTTGAGAGGTGCTCTGTGAGCGTGCATGCTTTAATTAGATGAAATGATACTCTGTGAAGAGCTTAATAGAGCCTTTACATCACTTTATCTGACATGGCCATTATGTAGCCATTTTCATATTTCATCTTAATATGTAATGAGTTGTTTAGCTGACAACGTCTTTATGATCCATGCATGTGAGCAAAACAAACAGAACAAAACACAGGCCACTCAAAACAACCCATTGGAGAGGAAATGACAAATGAGATCTCTGTTTCTCAGTTGTTTCTCTTAGACAGCAATGAAAATAAATGGAGACAAAAATGGAAATGGATGAAGTATTCAGCTTTAGCTGAGAAAAAGACCTAGTGATAAGTCATAAGTCTCTGCTAGACCTTCAAAAGTGTCTTAAAGGGTTAGTTCACCCCAAATAGAAAATTCTGTCATTAATTACCCTCATGTCATTCCACAACCTGTTACGGTAGCTGGTGTAGAGACGAGGCAGATACGGATTTCCACAATAATGAAGAGTACTTTAATCAACAAAGGCAGGGAACACCAAACATACACGTAAACACAACAGAGAACGGACAGGGAGTGAAGGGAGTGAGTCCATTATCAAGGCAGTGCTGATGAGGAAGTCCAGGTGCAGATGATGAGTGATGATGGGGAGATGACGAGGGAAGTGAGTGCAGGTGTAGAGACAGGAGGATCATGGGTAATGGAGTCCGGGAGACAAGGGATCTGTGACACAACCGTTAGACCTTCGTTCATCTTCGGAACACAGATGGCTTAGTGAGGCCTGCATTGCCAGCAAGACAATTAACACTTTCAGATGCCCAGAAAGCTATTGAAGACAGTTCATGTGACTACAGTGGTTCAACCTTAAATGTTATGAAGCGACGAGAATACTTTTTGTGTGGCAAAAATGCAAAATAACAACTTTATTCAACAATAGTGATGTGCGATTACAAAACACTGCTTCTTGAAGCTTCGAAGTTTTACAAATCTTTTGTTTCGAATCAGTGGTTCGGAGCACGTATCAAACTGCCAAAGTCATGTGATTTCAGTAAACGATGCTTCGTTGCGTCATAAGCGTTTTTAAATTTCAATGGTTCACCACTTGGGGCCGTTACTTTGGCAGTTTGATATGCACTCCGAACCACTGATTCGACACAAAAGATTTGTAAAGCTTCAAAGCTTCATGAAGCAGTGTTTTGAAATCGGCCATCACTAGATATTGTTGAATAAAGTCGTTATTTTGAGGGGTTTTTTGGCGCACAAGAAGTATTCTCGTCTTGTCGAAATGTCCATTCAGTATAAACTCGATAGTTCAGTCTACAATACGAGGACGCGCAATGCTAAAGTAAACAGTAACCAGCTATTTATCCAATCAATGACATTGACACTGCAAATATGCAAATAAGAACGTTAACCAAGGGTTTAGGAATGTGCAGTGTGAAACATCAGGTTATGAATACGATAGATAGATAGATAGATTAGATAGATTAGATAGATTAGATAGATTAGATAGATTAGATAGATTAGATAGATTAGATAGATAGTTAGTTTATTGTCCCTTAACGGGAAATTTGTAAATTATGAGAAGTGTGAAACGTGAAGCAAGATAACCCAGGATTCTGTTTTCGCAGGGTTTAGAATGACCCAGGGTTAACTAATTCAAGTGTGAAAAGCCCTAATATGTTTTTTGAAAAATCAAGCATGAAAACCAAGGCTTTAAAAAAGACCATAATAGGTCCCCTTTAAATGAAACAGCTAAGAATTCTTATGAGCTACAAAAGAGAAACCACTGAGCAATAAAAACATTTATTTGCTGTGATATTATGACATTGCATTCATTTAATTATCTACACAACACTATAAGAAATGTAGTGTCATCAGTATGACCTTTGCATTTTCGGTGGATGATGATAGTCATCAGACGGGGTAATTTCAAGCGTAAAACAATTTGTTCGGCTTTTCAATGCCCTTTCTTTGTCCTTGTCTCTAGGTACAAGAAAGTACAGCTCAGGTTCACAGTTCACACAACTTCACAGTGGTTTAGTCAGACTTTTTGCTGCTGTGCATTTTGCTGAAGTAGATCAAAGCTCTGTACACTCACTCGGCAAATTCATCACTTGGTCTCTGCGGTGTCTTTTGCTCCCTGCTCTCTGGGTGTCTTCTCTTTAGTATGAGGGCATGCAGACCCCACAGGCGCACATCGCCCCGTCTGAATTATGATCTTACTGTACCATTGCTCCCTATCTACTAATGATGCTGTTTTTTTGTCAGTGGGAAAGCCAGAAAGTACCCCTCCCCACCCCCCCTTTCCTATTCCTGAACACACACACACTGGCAAGTTAATGCTATTTTCTCTTTATTCTCTTAGGACCGCACATGTAAATTCCTGCCATCCACATCTTTAAAATATTGTTTTAATGCATCTCCCCCATTTATGTATATTTTAGAGCATAATTAAAGCATAATGCTGCAGTTATCGAATTCAGCACAAATGAAAGAGGTTGGACGTATCCTATAAATTCCTACTCGCTTGCAGTTGGCAAGCGTAGTAGAATTCATCTCAATCTTCAAGGTTTCTGGTTCTGCACTTATTTGCATATGCTCATTAAAATGAACGCAGACGAGGAACATGAGTGCCAGTATAAAAAATGAAAGATGAAACATTATGTTTAGTAATTAGATCTCCATTATTGATCTTTATAGAGACAGTAAGTCAGTGGAAAAAAAGAGGAACAAGTAGTAATTGTTTTCTCAATGTTATTACCATCAGGCCATGTTTTCAATTGGCCTTTTTTATAGAAAGGGTGCACTTAAATAATAAAATAGCAAAATCTCTCTCTTCAAATGATTTTCTGCTTCCTCTCTACTGTTATTGCCATAGAAAGTGAAAAAAATCCCTAGAAATTATATATACACTCCTTTTCAAAAGTTTGGGGTCAGTAAGATTTTTTAAAGTATCATTCAGCAGCCATTAATCCTTCAGAAATCATTCTAATATGCTGATTTAATGCTCAAGAAACATTTCTTATCAGGGCTTGACATTTTTTGCTCACCAGCCACTGTGGCTAGTGGTTTTCCAAAGTTACTAGCCACTCAGCACTTTCATTGGCCACAATTTTGACATCGATACCATGGGGAAAAACTGCCATATAGATATTTTTAATGTTATCTCATAATTTGGCAGCAGGTATATTAGGCTGCTGTCACTTAAATACCTGATGCACGGATCCATTATACTGTTACACATGCCTTTTTTTTCTCAACTGTTTACGTTCACTTAAAACATAACTGACTGTGTTTACTCGCCAATACTCGCCAAGACCAGCATTTTGACATTATTTTTTTGTTTGTATTTGACTGTTGAGCCCAATAAGCAGCGAAAAAGAACTAAATTTAGTACTGAGAGGTGGCTTTATAAAATCTGCAGGAATTAGTAAAATTATAAGCAATATGCGCAATCCTATGCCGAAATTCAAGCCCTGTAACACAACAATATTGAAGCATATCTGAAGCAAATGAAATGAGTGAGTGAGGGGAGGCGGGTTTGTGTGTCAACTCGCTGTTGGAGAGATGAGAGAGTGAAAAAGCGCAGCTGATATCATGTATCTATTCTGCAGAAAATGAGTATTGGAAGCGTTTCAGATATTTTGATATTGTTATGTATCGAAAAATCAATATTTTTTTTACAACACTACACTGCACTTAGTTTATTTCAGATGCCTTTTTAAAAGGCTACAATTGAAAAAATTTGCAAGTTGTAAAGAACAGCATTTGTTTGATGTTTTTATGACTTTTCTGTCACTTCTAATCAATTTAATGTGTCCTTGCTGAGTAAAATTTTTGAAAGGTAGTGTATGCAGTTGTTCAAAAAGTATTGGAACAATTTTGGATGCTTAAATCAGACAAATATATGAATTTCAGTTCATTATCCTTGGTTTGACATCTGTGTCAAACAATATGTATATTGTTTTATCAACCTAACAAACGTCTTTGTAAAGTTGTCACTTGAACAGACATTCATACATTTGTACATGTGGCCTAAGACCTGTAAATCAGTCTAATAAAGCCAGACAGAATGTCAGAACAAGACAAAATACCAATATATACAAAGTACAGCACGTTTAAAATTGCAGCAAATGGTGATGTTACCTGTAAATCTTCCTGTCATATTTCTGCAGACTGTGCTTCTAGTGCAGATACATCTGGGTCAGCCTTCAAGCCTCCATGTGCTGCTTCACCTCCAGAGCGTGTGCTGACTACAGATGATGCTGACCTTTGTGACACAGAAACCGAGCTCTCTCTCTGCGATGAGGAAAACGAAGAAGAAGTCTTCACTTTCTCCTCATGCCCTCACTCAGCCAGACGAAATCAGGCTAGCAGCAACCCAGTTGAGGATTTGACCTTTGGCCTTAAAGGTCTCAAGCTGGTAACAGAAGGAGAGCGCAAAGATGCACGTCTGGAGGATGATTTTGTCTGTAGTGAGAGTGAAGAGGTATGGACACATAGACAACATAAACAATTTAAAATGCAGAGACAATACATTTATGACTTTGAAATTAATTGATTTAACAGGACTCGAGACTTGCTTCTGAAATACAATTAACAGGTTTCATGACATTCAGAAAGTTTCTAAAGTAATTTGAGCATTTACTGTATTGGTTTATCAAGCGGCTAGCAGAGCTGCAAAACAGATAATTAGAGCTAAATTGTGATAAATTGTGTACAATATACATATAAAAATAAAGTTTGGTCTTGTCGTACTTGCATATGAAATCACTAAGAAAAAATAAATAGTTTCTGTCGGATTTGGTCAGATGGTATTACTATTTCATGAGGAATATAAATTGAGATTTTTAGCAGTCATTTAATTTATTATTAGATAGATAGACAGACAGACAGACAGACCAGCGTTACGGGCAATTGGCAGAAAAACACCTTGGGACATATAGCCAGTCCCAATTATAAATTTTAATTCAATACATTATTATTTTATTTATTATTAATGGAGGATGCCGAGTAGTATTTCCATCAAAATTAATTTAAAATTAAATTAAATTAAATTTTGTTATTGTTACTCACCCTCATGTTGTTCCGAACCTGCAATTTATGGAACATAAAAGAAGATATTTGAAAATGTCCTGAAAAGTGTTTGTATAAGATCATTTTAAATTTGTCAATCCTGTACACTTTTTCTAAGACACCCGAAGAAATAATCAATTCTACCTTTAATGCTACAGATGCATGTAGTGTGTAGACATATGCAACCACAACATCAGAAACAATTCCCCAACTCCTTAACACATGTTGCCTGCTTTGTTTTCTTTCCAAGATAATCTCAAGGACGTAAAATCTAGTGGAGTCATCTGTTAATGATACACACACAACTTGATTGTTCCCCCAAGGGTCCCTGCCACTCAGTTAAGTCCATGAAGAAAACCATCAGTTTTCTTCAGTTCAGTTCATTTCTGACAAGGTGCTCCTGGGTTCTGCGTCTATTGAGAGGAACATCATTCATTTATTTACAGTCTGTTTCGTCTCCTCTTGGGAAATCAGTCTCATCTTTGGCATACATATGTTCTGCTACACTTAATTAGAGATTTTTGATTGATACTGCTGACAAATTTATTTGTTGTTTATTTCCCCTTCTGTCCCCACCTTTGATACATTTCCTTATCATCTGATTTTTTTTTTTTTTTTTTTGGGTGTTTCTTTGTTTTTCATCTGCAAAAAGCAGATGTCTGCATTTGTCTTCTTGTTACTAATGGGAGTTGAAAAAACAAATAATGACTTGTTTGAATATTTTGAACATTATGTTTATGTTATACCTCTATAACTTGCACCTGTATTATATTAAATCATTTCCACTGGAAGCAGAGGTGATTATATTCGCCTAATGACTTCCATTAATGCCACAGAGTTGTCGTAAGATGATAGATGAAGCGGTAACATATTGAAATTCATCTGCAACAGAGCTTAATAACCACTAAACACCCTGAGAACATTCACTTTCTTAGATAACCTGCCCAGCTTAAATAAATTCATTGCAAATAGATATAGGGCCGCACCAGACTGATGTGTGTTTACCGAATGTCAGCACTTCTCACAGCGTGAGGAGATGACACTTTTTTTATTTTTAATCCAAAAAAAAAAATTTAAATTGCTGAAATATTAAAACCAGTCCCTCCAGGGGATATGAAGATGGAAAGAAAGAAGACAAAAACTCTGGCTGATCTGATAGCTCGGCTGGCCGTGCCCTTTTAGTGAGGTTGTCATCATTAGTGTGAAGCTTGCTGTTTAAGACCATTAGTGTAGATCAAAGCCTCACTAGTTTAAAGACCTTATCTGTTCCAAAACAGAGCAGAGACAGACAACTTTCTGGGCACAGTGTCGCCCTGATTAATTACAGGTAACTCTGATGTTACTCCGCCCGCGCCAGACTGTCTCGCATTGTGGCTATTAATGCGTTTCATCTGTGACAGCGTTGGCGTTCGTGGCTCTGAGATCCTTGCAAGAGATTTCATCATTCTCTTTATGACTCCATCACAAGTTTGTTGTTAAATTTAATATTTGTAGTTTTAGAGAGAAATTTGATTTATTAATGCCTTTCCTTCCTTGTGTTAATATCCCAGGCTGAAAGAAGATAACCGAGCGGAGTGGTGTTATTAATCTCAATGTGTCATAATTATCTAAGGGAATTTATTTTAATTTTAAATTAAGCCTCAAGTATCAAAATTCAGTGCATAACTATATGCTACATATATGATTAATACCTTAAATTGTGTGGTTTGTTGAGGACAGGTTTGCCATTACATGATTTTTACCTGGTGGATGATAAAACCAGCAGAAAATCATTGAAATGGACCAGAATAACATAAAGTCTTAAAGGAATAGTGCACCCAAAAATGAAAATGAATTTACTCACCCTCAAGTTGTTCCAAACCTGTATGAGTTGCTTTCTTCTGCTGAACACAAAAGAAGATATTTTGAAGAATATGGGTAACCAAACAGCAGATGGGCCCTATTGACTTCCATAGTAAGGAGAAAAAAAAAAAAATTTTTATATATATATTACTGTATATATAATTCAAAATATCTTCTTTTACATTCAGCACAAGAAAGAAATTCATACAGGTTTGGAACAACTTGAGGGTAAGTAAATGATGACAGAATTAAAATTTTTGGGTGAACTATCCCTTTAAGGACCTTTCACACCAAGGATGATAACTTTAACAATAATGATTGTTCTAAAAATAAAAGAATAGCAGAGTCCACACCGCAACTGTAACGATAACGGCACAGAGAAACGATTTAGTTGGAATCCCTTTCAGAAGATATTTTTCCAGCTGATGAACGATAAAAACATTGACAGCCAATCAGAATCAGCATAGAATAAGCAGAGCATTATCGGTCATTGGTGTGGATGGACACTAATATAGTCATTGTTATGGTTCTCTTTATAGTTATTGTTCTTGGTGTGAACAGGCCTTTAGAGCCAAAAAGCAACCTAGTAACCACCCAATCAACCGCATAGCCAAATAATACCTTAGAAACCTTGTAGCAATGAGCTGGCAAACACCTATACATCCAGCATCAGCCTTGACGCTTTCTTTTCTTCTAAAAAAAAATCTAAAAGTGTAGTTATTTCATGCAAACTATTTCTTATAACAATCGCTTCTTTTTTTCTTTCACAGGATGAAATGCATACCGAGTTCCTCCATAGAAGTGCAGTCCATTCCATTACTGTTCCCTCGCCACCTCCTTCAATACAAAAACACACAGTCTTACTCAAGTTCTCTTCTGAGCCAATTAAGACTCAGGCCTCCACAGTCCGGCATGTCTCTGAAGGACCAAAGAAGCATGAACCCATGCGAATAGCACCAACGCGCTGCCTCTCGCCGAGTACTTCCAGACAAGGGAGCAGACTGGACCAGTCCAAGGCTGGCAGAGCACTGCCTGATGGAGATACCAGTATATCTATCAACAGAGCATCTGTGCGAGAGATTTCACTGAACAATTCTGGGCTTCAACAGGTGAGCCTCTTCACTTTGAAAGGATAAAAAAAAAAATTATATTATCATTGAATTACCCTTATGTCATTTTAAGCCTGTATGGACTTCTCCTGTGGAATTAAAAAAAATATATTTTAAATGGTCTTAGGGGCAGTTTCCCGGACAGGGTTTAAATTAAGTCAGGATAGGCCTTAATCTAGAATAGTTAATCGTGGCTTTAAAAAATGGCTACCTGTAACACAGATTTAGTACAGATTACTAAAACCTTTACTATGGAGTCCTGAATTAAAGTAAACTAGATTAATTTAAAATCAGCTGTGCTAATCTGAATTAGCATGAAAGAGGTTGGCTAGAAAACATGGAATGAACCAAGAAAAGCTTAAAATTGCATGGAACTGAGAAGCAAATCCAAGGAAATCAATGGCAGCAGAAGACTGCAATCCAAAAAAAACAAGACTAAACAAGAGACAGTTCTTTTAAAGCAAGAAAAATACATCAGCTGTGAAAAAAAAAAAAGTAATGCCTGGAAATCTGTTTGTAATGAATTCTATTTAAATAGATGAATTCTATATATATATAATAATCCTATGATTATTAATGATTTTGTTTTGTCCTTTATATAGCAACAAACTAAACATAACTATTTACACATGTGATAATCAGTGTTGACAGTCTAGAAATGATACTGGTTTGATCCAAAGCATTATCATAGTGGTTGCTTCATTATATATATATAAAAAAAAAAAAGGCAATTCTCGTTAGCAGGTCCTCAACCCAAGCACAAGCTCAACACTTCACCACAATGTTAATCTCCAAAAAACACTAACATAACAAAAACATTTACATAATGGAACATTAAACAGTAAGAAGTCTCTCCATATTCTCATCTTTCCAAAAAATGCATAAAATAACACTTTATTTCAACATTTACTCTCCCAATTCAGCCCAGTGCAAAGCATGATGGGAAGTGAAAGTCCGGTTTGATTGGGTTACTTGACTGAAACATGTTATTTCATAATGAAAACATCTAGTAACCATTTCAAGTCAATTTAACATAAAGCAATCACATTTTAATCAAAAACAATGGTGTTAAATCAAAATAAATTGTTTAAATAAAGTGAACAGCATCAAAAAAAAATAAAAAAATAAAAAAATTATATATATTATATCATATAATAATATATATAATTTATAAAAAAATTATATATATTATATATATATATATACACACACACACACACACACACAGTGTATATCAATATCGATATATATCCAAGTAATACATGTATCTTCTTTGAAACACAACGTTAATCTGAAATTAAACCTGCCTCCTAGGTTTAATTTAAGCCTCAATTTAGTCCTGGAGTAGCTCTAGTCTTCCTTCAGGAAATCAGTTTATTTAAACTCTGGACTAGACTAAGTCTAGGACTATTTTAAACCATGACAGAGAAAGCAGATTTCTGTTAGTCTGGTTTAAAGGGCCATTTATTCTAGGACTAGGCTTAATCTGTGTCTGGGAAACCGCCCCTTAGTGTTTTTCCCCACACAATAAAAGTCAGCAGGGTCTGATAAAAATCTACACAAGCATATATCTACACAAAAGACGACATTTCTTGTCTATACAATGAAAGTCAATAGGGTCCAATGTTGTTTAGACTCCAACATTCTTCAAAATATCATCTTTTGTGCTCTGTAGAAGAAAGAAATTCATACAAATTTGGAACGACATTCATTGTTCGACGAGGAACTGACAAAAAGTTGCAAGCATAATTTAGGTAAGGTAGGGAAATTGTCCCCAAAATAAAGCAAGCACATGGGTTTTGTGGAGTGAACCCACACAAATCACATGGCCTGTTCATGTGGATGAAATGTTTTTTAACCGTAGCAAGCATGCAGGGTTAGAGGTGATCAAATCAAGCATATACTTCAACTGAATTGGTGCACTCCAGCAGAGTGGCGTGTTTATGAGGACCTCTGTTCTTATTGTAATTTCAGAACTGGTGTGGTTCTTATCTTCCCCAGAGGCTGGATATTTTAATCTGAATCCATTCAGATTGAGGGGAGTGGGTTGTGCCCTTCCATCTCTGATGCATTTGGAAATTGTATTGCAAATGGCTTGGACATGGTGTTCTTTTGTCTGATTTTTGAAGTATATTTTCAGGGGTTTTGAACTCCCAGAGGATTTTTTTTGCTCTGAGGTGACTTTTTTTTTTTAGCTCAGGGGTTAGGTTACAATAAAATTACTTTGCCTCAGGTATTTGTCATATACAGAAATGTACGGAAGAGGATTAGGGCCAAGCAATAATAAAAAAATAAAACCATCTCGAGATTAAAGTCGTTAAATTGCGAGAAAAAACTCGTTAAATTTCGAGAAAAAAGTCGAGATAAAATGTTGAGAATAAACTCATTAAATTAACGAATTTATTCTCGTAATTTAACGACTTTTTTCTAGTAATTTAACGAGTTTATTCTCGTAATTTAACGACTTTTTTCTCGTAATTTAATGACTTTATTCTCAACATTTTATCTCGACTTTTTTCTCGAAATTTAACGAGTTTTTTCTCGCAATTTAACGACTTTAATCTCGAGATGGTTTTATTTTTTTATTATTGCTTGGCCCTAATCCTCTTCCGTAGAAATGAGACAATTGTTTACACAGACTCTAAACTTTGGTGTCTTGATGTAACTAATTGCAAACCCAACAAAATTAAGCTTCATGTACTGTATATATACAGTCATATACATTCCATTTAAATTTTCTGTTAAAGGGACAATTCACCAAAAAAGTGTTTTGTAAACATTTACTCACCCTCTATGTCATTCCAAACCTGTATGACACAGAAAAATAACACAAAAAGATGATATTTTGTAAAAATGTCTGTCCATACAATGAAAGTCAAAGGGGTATAATGTTGTTTTTGACTTCCTCTGTATGGACAAAAACTGTGTACGTTCTTCAAAATATCAGAATTTCAAAATGACGATAATCCTGAGAAAACCTCTATTTGCTCTCCATTTCATCTGATTGTTGCCTAGGTGAAACAACCAGGAAATCAAAGAGAACTCATTAGTGTTCTTACCTCTCTTAGAGGTTGGAAGATGTTTGTTAAAAAGAAACTAAAACTGGTCCAAGCATTCAGCACAACTACCAGACTCTCACCGCAGGTCTGAAATGGTGATTGACTAAATGTGTTAAATGGAGTTTGGATTTACTGAGGATCATTATGGGTGCCCAATAACACTACTTCCCCCCCCATTTAAACATGGCACATATCTTTGATGCTGCTGAAGTTTGCTAAGCTTATCTGGAAGGTCGCTCATAGATGCAGGTAGGACTTCATATAAGTGGATTTCTAAGCAGCAGGCAGCCATCCCTGCTGATGTCTTGGCCTTAATGGGGGTGCCAATTAGCTTGCAAGCTATGATTGATTGCTTGCTAATTAGCTATACCCAGTAACGATTTGTCTCCTTGCAAAGTGGCACTGATGAAGTAATGAGATTTTTGGGCTTTACAGGTGAGTGTCGATGGGAGAGTTCAACCTTTGGGCTCCAGCAGGTGTGATCTGAGTCGAGATGAAGAGGATGAGGAAGATGAGCTACGAATGTTGGCCAGTTTGAAGAGAGAGCAGGAGGAAGAAGGAGATGGAGACATGGGCAGCCCAGGCCTTAGTGCATCACAGGTAGGATATTCATATTCATATATCACCCTAAAATCAATATTATAAATATAATTATATATATTATACATATTTGATCTATTTTTTTATTTTTAAATATTTTAAATATATATAAAATATTTTAATATACACACATTACCGACATTTTAACATTAATATACACACTATTCAAAATTTTGGGGTCATTAGGATTTAAAAAAACAAATATTAATGCTTTTATTCAGTAAGGATGCATTACATTGATCAAAGGTGACAGTAAAAACATTTATAATGTTATAAAATATTTATATTTAAAAAAAATGTTGTTCTTTTGAACTTTCTATTCATCAAAGAATCCTGGAAAAAAATGTCTCACAAAAATATTGAGCAGCACAGCTGTTTTCAACATAGATAATAATAAGAAATATTTCTTGAGCACAAAATCAGCATTTTAGAATGATTTCTGAAAGATCATGTGACAATAAAGACTGGAGTAATGGCTGCTTTAAATTGTAATAATGTTTTCACAATTTTGCTTTATTTTTGATCAATTAAATGTATACTTGGTGAGCATAAGAGACTACTTAAATAAATAAATAAATAAATAAAATCTTACTGACCCCAAACTTTTTGTGTGTATAATTTAAATAATGTATAATTATTATTATTTTTATTTTTTTTATTCACAATATAGACCCCTGTCTTAATGGTCCTAAAAAAAAATACTTTCTTCTGACTTTACCGATATGACACACCAGGTTTCCAGGTTTTGTGAGAATCAATCACATATTAAAAACACAATACCAATAAATAAACAACATTTTATGTTCTGCTAGGTTCACCACTGCAACATAAGTCTGAGTGCAAGCAGCGATGACACCTCAACTTGGACTCAGTGTATTCCTTTGGTGGGCTTACAAACCACACACATACACTATACTGACATTTACAGCAGTTATAATTACAGAAGCCAAACGCATTGCCACACTTGAGTACAGTGCGGGAAAGTCTAAATTACCCTTCATCATTAGGCTCCTCAGTTATACAGAGTGCTCTGTATGGATGAACTGTAGCTAGCGGGCAAATAACAGGGTGAATATTAAAAACTGGTTTCCTATAAAGAAGGGCAATCAAACAGTTTATATATATATAGGCTAAAAAAACACTAATTAGAGTGAAATAAACTCCCATGGCATTGCAATATCAGACCCCATCCATCAGTTGCTGATGTTGTCTTGATTAGAAAGATATGCTGCAACTGCTAATCATGCCTGGTGTGCCTGGTATTGAGAAACGGCAAATAAGTAAGACTGTAAGATTTTGAAAACATAGCAATACTGCCACCATCAGGCTAGAAGAACATGCACAACACTCAAGTGCTTCTCAACTGGTTTTGCTGCAGGACCCAGATTTTACATTAGACATCAAGTGGCGAAACAACATTGTAACAAAATTTATCTTGCAGAAGTAAATAAAAATGTTCTTAAAATCAAACACCAAAATGAACCTCTATGAACTGCATAGGCCCAACAATATGCAAAATTAGTAAAGTGATATGCTAAATAGACAACTGACAATTTTGTAAATGCATAAACAACAGCAGAAGTGTGATTCCCCACATGGCACAACATTAGTATTACACTATCAAAACAGACCTGCAACCCAATTTTGATTTAGGACCCACCGGTTGAGAACCACTGCTCCAAAATATAGAGGCTTAAATCATTATTTTACAGCAAGGAATGCAGTTATCCAGAACGTATTATATTTTCCTACTAGACCGAAGCTAGTAGTGCCCAGATATGGCGCCTGAACCAGATTATAAATACACACTACTTATTTTCTCTGTGGTTCACAGCCAGTGGATCAAGGCCAGCACTATCAGAAAGAAATGAACCCTCTTCTTCACTCTAATCCCAGGTAAGAGAAAAATACAGTACTTTTAGCTTCTCTAAGTCTGTAAGGTACTGTATAACTCTAAGCCATTATTCTAAGCTTGTCAATATCTTAAGTGTTGAGGCTCAGTTGTGAATGAGTAATTTCAGAACTTTATCGTGCAAGTTCATAAGAGAACTCTTGTCAGCCCTCAGGCTCATGCAAGTTCAACATTTTGGACTTCTGAAAAGCGGTAAAAAATGTGATAG
The DNA here is from genome assembly GCA_003731715.1 of Anabarilius grahami. Taxonomy (NCBI): domain Eukaryota; kingdom Metazoa; phylum Chordata; class Actinopteri; order Cypriniformes; family Xenocyprididae; genus Anabarilius; species Anabarilius grahami. Next base: position 6,066,609 of record RJVU01019434.1, read on the forward strand.
AGACAGGGTAGATTTTTGGGCACTGAATATTTTGATGTTTCCATTGACAATTTTATCCAGAGGTTCCAGGGTACTAAAAAGAACTTTTGAACATCAAAGCATAAAAAAGAAAGCAGGTGGTGTGCGCCACAAAATTTGATGCCAGTCTTCAAAAGATTTGGCTGCCATTCATTACATGATGAAACTGCCAGACGGTTTACATAATGGAGCATTGCAACTTTTGTCAAAAATCTCCTCATTCTGGAGGTTTTTGACTTACTAGAGAAATATTATTATTTTATAATATTATTATTATATTATATTTTTATTACTATTTTGTTTATATTAACATTAATTACAACTA
>RJVU01019434.1:6067441-6101658 GCA_003731715.1 Anabarilius grahami
AATTACCTGATCAAAAAATATATATATATTTTATGTACACACTATTTACAACCCCACAGCATAACTATGGCTAGTTTCCTACGCAAAACTTTTCCTGTCAAGGGAAGCTGCCCACACTGCCACGCCTCGGTGATTAATTAAGCATGGTTGTCAGGGACAATGAATAACCAGGAGTTATGCATGTGCTCAGAGGCTTGCATGTGTCACCTAGCTGTCACCGCTGCAGCAGAGCTCACTGGGAGGTCATCATCCACCTCCCTCCCGTCTCACCAGGGAGCCTGTCCATCAACACCACATGGTGCCTTGAAAAGTGTCATGTAAATGAGAGAATATGAAAGAGAGAGACATGCAGAAGGGGGGGTCTTTCATTCACAAGAGGTAACCCGTTAGTGACAGAGCAGGAACTTCGAAAATGGGCGTTGGTACAGCTTCGTACAACGATTCCAAAAGCTTCAGTATAATAAAACTATATATCATAGTGTATATATTTATATATAATATAATTCAGTTTTAGTACTAGGATAGCTGCACATGCCCTTCAAGAGCTGTTTTATATGGTTTAACCCTCTTGTAGAGAATGGATGGATGTCCTTAGCCCTCCGATAGTTCATCCAAATCAACAGATGGCCGATGAAAAAGAAGACCACAGCAAGGTCTCAACCAGAGGTATGACACCAGAAAAATCCCCATAGTGGGCGCATATTCTTTGTTGCTAAAAATAAATCATGATCTAGATTTCACTTGGACAGAGAAGATACATGTGCTCGGGGACAATCACTTTCATGATTGATATTTCCTTCTTCATCTAAAACCCACAGTGATATTTCTTTGACAATACTAAAACTGCAGGGTCTTAAATTGCAATTGTTACTGCCCAGGAAGAAGAGATTTCATCTAGAGTTCATACACTATATGGGGTAAATTGTCACTATTAGAACGAAGTTATTGAATGTTTTTTGTTGAAATGTATTTTGAAACACAAAATAATTGGAGAAATGGAAAGGGTAACAACTTCCAAACTTTCCCTGTCTTTTTATTGTCATTTTTTCCCCCTATATGTAACTCTAAATGAAACTTCTTTTTTCTCTCTCTATGCTATCCACAGGGTCTAAGGTACACGACAACAGTGGAGAGGAAGAGTTTCTCAATTTAATGTACGATCCTTGCCTCAACTGTTACTTTGATCCACAATCTGGGAAATATTACGAACTGCTCTGATCCCGAGATGAGAAACATGTTGATCAGTACTGCCACTATGTATGGATTTAATTCAAGCACTATACTGTCCTTCCTAACAAGGATTTTAATTATTTTAATGGGTGTACATTTTTTATATAACTGTTTCTAATGTGAAATGTTTTTTTAGTAATTAATTCACATTCAAACATGTTTGAGCTCTTAACTGAAAAAGTTACATAACGTTTCTGTACGAAATAAACCATATGAATGAATCCATTTCAGTTCTTACTTTTTATTCAAAATGTAAAACTAACTCAAATTGTAATTTTTTTTGTCTAATTTAATTCACAGGTTTTAAATTAATCTCACTTTTTAATTAAAATCAACATAAAAGTGATCCTACTGTGTAATGTTGACGGAAGTCGAGTCGATCGCGTTGGTACACGATCGACCAATCACACGCCCGTTACTGCTTTACGTCATTTGACAGGTAGAATCACTAGGAAGTAAACAACTATAATGGCCAGAAAGTGTTTGAAGTTAAGCCACTATTCAAATATGTTACTAAATTTAATTTTATATAGTGTTTTTTGGGAGCTCGCCTTCGCTTCTCCGTCATATCGCGAATCCAGACGGTCAGAAAGTTTGGAGAAATCCACCTCAGCACCAAATAATCAACAGGTTCGTTCTAGACGGTTTTGCTTATTCAGTCACTTCCCTATGAGTTTACATAGGCTACTACATATATTTACTATCGCTGGTGTCTTGTTTCGCAGGTTATAAGACTCCATATAGGAGTGATCGCGTCTGTGGTGATCGTTATTGTAGCTGCAATAGCAGCTGCTGTCTTCATCATACGGAAATACTGCTGTCTGAAGAGGTATAGAGATATGCAACACTGTGGTCTTTATGAGATCTTTCAATCCCCTCACCAAAATATTTTTCAATAATTTACACTAAAGTTAATAATAAACGGACAATTAGTCCCTATACATGACAACTTAATTTAAACAAAATGAGCAACCTGGTATTTATATATAATATTTATAATCTATATTTTTTTCTTTAGTAATGCAACTTATAGATACTCAGAACTGCAACAAATGGAAGAGCAAAATGCAGCCAGAGAAGTGGACGATGATTCAGATGAGGTTAGTATGTAAACAGTGGTTTATAATGGCTTTCAAAATATGATACTTAATCACTTTTTATTCTTATACTAGCTTTTCTTTCCACAGGACCTTTTGGACTGAATCATGTAGCACAATTTATTCTTCACATTTCTCTTCCTTTTTAATACTGTGACTTTATATGGCCAAAAGCATCACATGGGTCATTTAAAAACCACCAGGAGTTCCTGAAATATTTATCTCTGTTCCACCATTTTTCAGCACGGATATGTCCACCAACCGGTTAAATTTAGCTGGTTACATTTGGCAGGATTTTTCCCCTACATGAAAGAACTGGAGGGAAGGGGTTCAGAAATATTAAGATGCACATTAGAGATAAAAAATACTGATTTATTTTCAGGCTAATAACTTCTGAAAAGAGCTGTGGTGGTTGTTTGATTAAGGTGCCCATCGCTTAAAACTTGGTCAGTACTTTTTAAATGCACTCCTTGAAGAATGTATTTAGTATTGTTTTTTTCTTGTACCAAAAGCCTGTTGAAATGATTGTTCCTCTTTATTTATTGTGTATGTGTGTGCCTGATCTTTGCTCGATCTTAAAACAGCTTCATGATCTCAGGGTTGTTCCCACTGGATACTGTGAACAGTGCAACTAATACCAGAGGCACTCCTGTTCAGGTGTTTAACTGTAAACCAGTCTTATCAACTGTGATGATGCTGTAGAGTTTGTATTTCAGTGCCTTACTGAAATCTGTTACTGTACAATTTAACTGTGGTATGCGACTGAACAAGTCTGCTTTTCTATGCTGGTAATGGTATTTACTAATGGCAGTGTTTGACTTTACCTGTATGTTAAGGTGATAGTGTTGATAAAGCAATATTATGTGTGGTTCTTGATTTTGAAGTATTTTTAATGATTGAATTCCATATCTTCAGATCTTTTCACCTAATACTGAACTAGTTTCTTTTGAATTTAAGGCTGCAAATTTACCTTGAGGCACATCCTGTTGGGTCAGGTTTCACACACAATAGTCCTGCGAACTTTCAAAAAGGTAACACTAGAGAGAGAGAGAGAGAGAGAGAGAGTGAGTGAGTGAGACATTTCTAGTGATTTCTAGTGATAATCCCAGAGGATTTTTTTGTGCTACCAAAAATGAGATTTAAAGGTACAGAAAACGTTTTTGGCATTTTTTTTTATTATTTTGTGTGATTTGTTTATGTTTATAATGATGATATATTAATTGTGATATATTAATTTACAGATTGTGTGTATGTTCTCGTAACAATGCTGATCGTCTTAATATGGTGTTTCTCCATCAAATGGTCAAAACACCAAGAAGCTGACAAACGATCATGTATGGTGACAGCTTGTGTCATGCATGAGAGCTTGTTAATCCATAACATTATTATAACTATATTTGATTACTGTTATATTTTAATTGGTCTAAAATTTGGGCCTTTATATTCTAGATGAAGTTAATGGTTTTGTGACAAACTGTGATAATCCAGGTAAAATTAATTTGTATGTATTTGAGGATGAGAGGTGCATGGGTGTTTGCAGAATTGCAGTACTGTATTATTATTATTATTTTTCCATGGAACTTGTTTTCATTTCTCTGAGCAGGTCTGTTTAAGTCTCACTTTGATTGCTGTCCTCTGAAACACTGCCCTGTCAACCACTTCCCATTACACATTTACAGCGGTGTAGCCGATGTGGTGGCTGCAAAAATCTGCTTTAACAATACAGTGGAAGTATGTTACATCATGTTGCTTATTCATGATAGACTAACAGCGTTAATGTAAGTTAAAATAATTTCATTGAAAAATGAAAATTCTGTCATCAGTTACTCACTCAAATGACTTGAACTCAAAAGTAGATATTTGCTTAAAATGCTGCACTTTTAAAGCTTACAGTGGTAAAGCAGCTTACATATATATAAATATTTTCAGTGAATACATTAATTCATCGATTGCTTAGTTCAGTGTGAAAACAATTACATTTAATCAGTTAAAAAGTACAAGTTGAACCAGCAAGATTCAGATAGTTAAAAATGTACGAGATTGTAAGAAATTGGATTTATTGATGATAAATTATATAAAACTAGTTATTGTGTATTTGAAGCACATTTAGTTTATTAGTACTATTACAGAAATGTCATTACTTGTTTCATTTATCCATGACTGACAAATATGCATCACATTAAGATGTATTAAGAGTGAGTAAATGACACAGTTTTCATTTTTGGATGAAATAATTTAAGTAATACTTATAAATGCTAAAAGAGCACAAATGTTATTCTCTACAGAGTCATGGGTGGCATCAGGAATAATGCAGGACGAGGGCTAAACATTGCGATTGCAAACGGTTCGATTATTAAAAATAATTATGCCGGATTTTTTTTTCTCACTTGTTTCAAAAATGTGAATTTTGACATTTTAAAAAATGTTACTACATTTTATACATGTTTAAAAACAATTATTAATATTCATGGACATAAAATTCATTTTTATTAATTGACTTCTTTTTCTTAGGTGAAACCGGTGAGGTTTTAAGAAATAGTTACTTTAATACTGAATCTAAAGGTAGGTTTCTTAGTGGATTTGTGCATGCAAGAAATTTAATCTATTAAATCTAAATTTAATCTAACAAATTGACATTCGGAAACATTTATCCTTCAAGATCCTGAGGAATTACTTGCCTATCTAAAGACACTAAAGCCAGGAAATATAGTGCTTGTGGCGTCACACATGGACCCTACTCCAAAGTAAAAATCTGACAGCCTTCACACGCCATCAACATGATTAACTTGGGTTTTGAGTTGAATTATTCATACATGTCTCACTTCCACTGCCACCGTCTCTCTTCCAGGCTGAGTGATGAGATTAGAGATATATTCACTGCACTGGGCAGCACCATGGTCAAATCCCTGAAGCCCAGAGATAGCTGGGTATTCACAGGCACCTATGGAATGAAGAAAGCTATCCCTTTTGAAAAGGTTGGAACATCTTGTTCCTTTAAGTGTAATTGTCTTCCTTTGTGCATCACCGTTAATGCGATTTTGATTGCTTTCACAAACTGAGCAAGGAGTTATTTTCTGTAATAACTTAATTTCAGTCATGACAACTCTCTAGATAGTTTATAAAGCATTTGTTTAATGTAAATGGAATGTGCATAGGTTTGGTCTTGGCGGACTAGATCTTCTACACTGCTGCTGCAGAGCAAGTGTGACTCGCTTCTGCTAAATACTCAGAACATAAAATAAAATAAAATGAATGTAAACATGCTGCTGCTGCTAGAGAGAGGGAGACCCCAGCAGATCTAGGCAGATGGTGCTGGGGAGGTGAAGGGCTAGAATATGAATTTGTATAGAGCGCAGAGTTGGTGTATTTCGTTTGGATGCCTCATGGTTAAAAAGGGAAGTAGTAATGGATAGGTGAAATCAATTGGCTTTGGAAGTCATTGAACGACCAATCAGAATGTAAACAGAGTTTGAACTATTCATTTGAATCCAGAATCCCCTTGAGGGAACGTTAAATTAACATTAGGGGAACGTTAAAATAATGTTAAAATAATGTTAGAATAACGTTAGGGGAACCTTGAAATAATGTTAAAATAACGTTAGGGGAACGTTAGAATAACGTTAAGGGAATGTAAGAATAACATTAGGGGAACGTTAAAATAATGTTAGAATAACATTAAAATAACATTAGGGGAACCTTGAAATAATGTTAAAATAATGTTAGAATAACGTTAGGGGAACGTTAAAATAACGTTAGAATAACATTAAAAACATTAAAATAATGTTAGAATAACGTTAGGGGAACGTAAGAATCACGTTAGAATAACATTAGGGGAACATTAAAATAACGTTCATATAATGTTAGAATAACATTAGGGGAACGTGAGAATAACATTAGGGGAACGTGAGAATAACGTTAAGGGAATGTTAGAATAACTTTAGGAGAATGTTAAAATAACATTAAAATAATGTTAGAATAACATTATAATAACATTAGGGGAACGTTAAAATAACATTAGGGGAATGGTAAAATAATGTTAAAATAATGTTAGAATAACGTTATAACATTAGGAGAATGTTAGAATAACATTAGGGGAACGTTAGAATAACGTTAGAATAACATTAGGGGAACATTCAAATAACATTCAAATAACGTTAAAATAATGTTAAAATAATGTTAGAATAACATTAAAATAACATTAGGGGAGCCTTGAAACAATGTTAAAATATTGTTAGAATAACATTAGGGGAACATTAAAATAACGTTCAAATAATGTTAGAATAACGTTATAATAACATTAGGGGAACCTTAAAATAATGTTAGAATAACGTTATAATAACATTAGGGGAACATTAAAATAACGTTCAAATAACGTTAAGGGAATGTTAGAATAACATTAGGGGAACGTGAGAATAACGTTAAGGGAATGTTAGAATAACGTTATAATAACGTTAGGGGAATGTTAGAATAACGTTAGAATAACATTAGGGGAACATTAAAATAACGTTCAAATAATGTTAGAATAATGTTAGGGCAACATAAGAATAACTTTAGAGGAATGTTAGAATAACGTTAAAGGATTAGTTAACTTCAGAATTAAAATTTCCTGATAATTTACTCACCCCCAATGTCATCCAAGATGTTTTTCTTTCTTCAGTCGCAAAGAAATTACGGTTTTTGAGGAAAACATTCCAGGATTATTCTCCATAGTGGACTTCACTGGGGTACAACTTGTTGAAGGTCCAGATTGCAGTTTCAGTGCAGCTTTAAGGGCTCTACAATCTACGATCCCAGCCGGGGAATAAGGGTCTTGTCTAGCAAAATGATCTGTCATTTTCTAAAAAAAAAATATATATATATATATATACAATTTTGTATTATTTTTTTTAACCACAAATGCTTGTCTTGTACTAGCTCTGCAATGCGCCACGCATTACGTAATCATGATGGAAAGGTCACGCGTGATGTAAGCAAAAGTACCGATCCAGTGTCTACAAAGCAAACGTGCAAAGACTAAGCTAAACGCCCTTTACAAAAAAGGTGAAACAACGATGTCGGATGATTTTGAAGTTGGAGAAAATGAGTTTTTCGCCCTACTGCAATTATGTAATGCGTAGCGCAGAGCAGTGCAAGACAAGCATTTGTGGTTAAAAAGTATATACTTTTTTTTTTTTTTTTTTTTNTTTTTTTAATGACTGATCGTTTCGCTAGACAAGACCCTTATTCGTCGCCTGGGATCATGTAGAGCTCTTTGAAGCTGCATTGAAACTGCAGTTTGGACCTTCAACCCCTTGGCAACCAGTGAAGTCCACTATATGGAGAAAAATCCTGGAATGTTTTCCTCACAAACCTTAATTTCTTTTCAACTGAAGAAAGAAAGACATATACATCTTGGATAACATGCGGGGCTGAGTAAATTATCAGGAAATTTTAATTCTGAAAAGAACTAATCCTTTAACGTCTATTGTGCAGTGTTATTTTAGTATATTATACTTTATTATACCATTGTAGTATTTAAAGCAGAACTAAGTAACTTTTTTTACCTTCATAAATAGTTTAAGTCCTTACGATGGTTAATTGACTTGTAGTGGTGTGTTTGAGGCGTGCACTAACCCCCTCTGGCACGTCTACGCCAGAAAACAGCACTTGCAAGTTGAGCTGCGCCGAATCGACACAATCTCGCCTCATGTTCACGTTCACGCGAGAGTGACAAAATGCTTTACGGTAATTCAAAAACAATGTATATATTATGGCTTTATAAGACAATTTCGAAAATTACCCACCTCCATCGAGATTTCTTGTACTGTATTTGCAAAACTAGAGCTGCGCTTGGAGTATTTACGACAGTGTGATTCACTGAAGGAACCTGTAGGGGGAGCTTCGCAAATCTTACTGAGTTCCGCTTTAATACATAAATTTAAGTTGTAATTTTGTTATGTGCTTTTGTAATTTTTTATATTTCTATTTAGTTTCCTATTTTTATTTTAGTACTTCAACTTCAGTTAGTTTCCAAGGCAACATTTCTGTTTTTGTTTTTAACATTTCATTTAAATTACTTTTCATTTAAAAGTTTTTCATCTAATATTGATATTTTATTTCAGCTTTTTTCCATAAATGAAATGTTTAACAGTTCTAGTTTTAGTTTTTTTGTTAATAATAACCACTGCTATTGTGCAAAACATTTAAATAGGTTGTTTCTCTGTTATGTTTAGTTGATTCAAAATGATACGAGGACAAACATGTATGGAGACTGGCCAGAGATGGGGGGAGGTCATTGGCTGCTTTCCCAGAAGAATTGAGACTGAACGAGTCTGCCACATTAGCCAACCTTAGATCGCCACACGTTTGGGACATTTGAAAATGGGACATTAACAACGCACTAGCTTTTTTGCTGTCTTCCCTCCGTAAGTAAATAAAACTGAAGGAATAGTTTACTCTCATGTTTTTCCAAATCCATATGACTTCCTTCAATGGAACACAGAAGAATACATTTTGCATATGTTCACACTGCTCTTTTCCAAACATTGAAAGAGCCATTTTCTGCCATGATGATCATATTATAAAGCAAATAAAAATGTGAAAGATAATAACAGAGCTCACTCTTTTTTTTCATACTGAATTCCTTCACATTGGTTCTTTTATATGAAGGTAACACTGTTGCTGTTGATATTAACAATGAGTGGAAAACGGGAAAGTGACATCAGTTTTAACACAATCCCTCTTTTTCACTCCCCCTCCCTCTGCTGGATTGTAGTACCAGTTAGGGCACTGTATGCACTCTGGGATTGCAAAAGTGTGTGTGTGTGCGTGTGTGTGTGTGTTTAGATTTGGGTTTGCTTGGAGGGATGTACTTTCCCTCCTGCTTCTCCTCTTGCTCTGCATGAAGATAGCAGGTGGAATCCCGAAGAAATTGTTTCTGGAACAATCCCGAGGCAGTGAGTGCTCTGCACCTTTGGAATCATGGGAGTGACCCATGGAAAGAAAGTAAGGATATTTTAATCCATTTTGAAGAACTGGTCTGTTGCTATGTTATACTAAAGATCTGACATGACTCAAACTCTAATAAGTGTTGATTGTAAATGGACAGTAGGCAATATTTAAGGCTTACATTTGTGAAATGTTTAGTAAGTTGAGAATGTTTCTTTTGTTTGTTTTTTACTATTTGTGGGACTTCTAATCACAATGTTTGAGCATTTTAATCTAAAATACATGTAAATAGGCTACTTAAAAGCGCACATTAAACACACTGAATATTGTATGAGTTGTGTGTCATTTAGTTTCAGTTCTTATGTGTGGAATCAAGAGGCGCTTTTTCACCGTCGGGCCGAACGGTTCTTAGAATGGTAAGGAACGGTTCCAGTTGTGTTTCCACTTGAGCCTGGTACGGCACGATTATAAACCGTTCTCGGCCCAGAATTCTGGGCACGGTTGTCGAATCGTGCTGGTAGAATCCATGAAGTGACGTCGCCACTCAGGATTGGTCACTTGTCTGTTGCCTGGCTACCAGTTTCTCTGTAGCTGGCCAAGCGCTCTATTTGAACGATGTAAACAAATTAATAATAAAATTAAAATAAATATCTGATCATCCTTCACCCAATAAGGAAAAATTCTGTCATTAATTACTCACCCTCATGTCGTTCAAACCTGTAAGACCTTCGTTCATCTTCGGAACACAAATTAAGATATTTTTTGAAGAAATCCGAGAGGTATTTGACTCGTCCATAGACAGCAATTTAACCACCACTTTCAAGGTCCAGAAAGGTACTAAAGACATTGTTAAAAACTGTTGATGTGACTGCAGTGGTTCAACCTTAATTTTATGAAGCCACAAGAATACTTTTTTGTGCACAAAAATATCGACTTTATTCTCTTGTGTGTCATTCTCATACGCTTTTTACGTCCAGCGCTTCCAGTTTCTATGTCAATAATGAGTCAGCCAATAATGACTCAGCGTTCTGACGTAGAACCTGGAAGCGCCGGACGTAAACAGCGTATGAGAATGACACAGAAAAGAAGGTATTGTTGAATAAACTTATTTTTGTTTCAGTTTTGTGCACAAAAAGTATTCTTGTCGCTTGATAAAATTAAGATTGAACCACTGCAGTCACATTGACAGTTTTTAACAATGTCTTTAGCACCTTTCTGGACCTTGAAAGTGGTGGTCATATACCTCTCAGATTTCATCAAAAATATCTTAATTTGTGTTCCGAAGACGAACGAAGGTCTTGCGGGTGTGGAACGACATGAGGGTGAGTAATAAATGAATTTTTGGGTGAATTTAACCCTTTAATAGTTTTCGTTAGCGATAATAATCCTGCACTATAGCAACTAAACCCGCATTCTTCTCAACTCCAGACATCTTAATCTGCATAACTTTCATGTGTTTTGACATTTCAGTGTAAAAAAGGCCTATATTTGGTTGCAGTCTATAACATTAACAATAACTTATTTACTTTCCTTTGGTGATTTAGTCCAAGGACTCCTCGTGACTTTCCTGACACGATCACATTCTAGACAGCAAACAGATTATGAAGGAAAATGGAGAGTTTGTTTGGCAGGGCCAGTAATGAGGTGGCTAAGTGCCAGCTGGTCCCAAAACCATTTTAGTCCAATATGATCAACCCAGCATGGTGTTAACGTGCACGCACACACACATACCCACAATGCCTCCCTTGTGTTAGGGCAAGTTTCTCTCAACACACAGGGCTATTGTCCTCTTCATCAACAGCTTTGGAGATTATTTTCGATCGTTTGGATGGATAGACAAGGATGAGACAGTGCAATATCCACTTGGACATAGTAATAGTGATAGCATGGTTTTTGGGATACTAGTATGATGGTAATACCGTGGTATTCTTTGAAATGCCTATATAAATATGTTAGTCACACAGTAATATGGTATATATGGTACACTATACATCTCATCACTGTGAAAAGCAGCAGGAAATTGCAAAAGAAATGAAAGATTTGATTTCTGTATTTTGTCTTGTGGTTAAATATTATGACTAAATATAATATCCATATCCTCCCACAGGCAGATCATAACCATCAGAGTCATAATTCTGCCTGTGCTCAACCACTTATTGGACCTGGTGAATCAGGTTTTCTGTTTTTTATATTATTTGATGCAATTGTAAAAAATATGATCAATAAGTCAACATGTTTAACCAATTTTAACTTAAGTTATATGTGATCCAACTAGACAAAATAAATTGAAATTATTTGTACAGCTAATTTGATATACTTACACATTTAAGGCAGCAACTGAATTTACATTTTTAAGTTGAATTATGTAAAATATTTTTTTTTTACACTGTGATGCTTTTCATAATTATTGCTCATTCTTTCTTGAACAACATATTAAACTTTGGTGAATCTGGTGCTACAGTCATTTTCCTAAGCAAATCAGCTTACGATTTTCACCTGCTGGATGATATTGGCTGTTTAATAATAGAAGGCTCTCTTTTGCTTCTCTCCCTCCATTAGATTTAATCTCTGATCTTGGATCAGTGATAGACCCTGATCAGACGTGGGCCAGAGAAGAGGATTTAGACCAGAGCAAGTTGCTTCCTGAGCAAACGGACAGCGGTTACTATGAGGAGCTCATCAGGCCCAAAAAGCTCCACAATCCCATCAAAGCATCCAAGAGCCATCAGGAGCTCCAGCGAGAGCTGATTATTACACACAAAAGGTGCAAACTGACCCAGAATTTGAGTTGAAAGCATGTTCACATTTTGAGGCATGAACAAAAGCTTAGTTTCAGCCTTAATTTATCACCTGACCCAATTTCTAATCTCACTTCAAACATGTGCCCACAGAGAAAATGCAGTTTATGTCTCCTTCGCATGAACATGTTCTGTCCAACAGATGGCAGTAAAGTCAAAGTTGTGCTTGCAGTTAAAAACACCATGAAATCAAAATGGACAATTCTTATTTTTTATGGAATATTGCAGTATTATAAATGGTTTATCCATGCACATAATTTTTTTTAAAATTCATGTGCCCTCATAATCTTTAATCAAAAAAACTTCCCCTCCATTTCTTCTCTTGATGACGTGTTTATTGCTGCGAGGGTGGGGCAACCTGTCACTCACATGACATCATAGAAATGGCAAACCACAACCATCCAATCAGATGGACAAAATCAAGTCCCGCCTTACATTTTTTTCTTATTTGAGAAGCCGTTTCACACAGAAATGTCACAATAGGGAAAAAGATATGTCACTGCAAGAGGAAGGGTAAATTACTTTGATTAAAAATCACGAGGGCACCTGAATAAAAAAATGCGTGGATAAATAATTTAAAATAAATAATGCAATATTCCATAAAAAACAAAAATTGGAAATTTTGATTTCATGGTGACTTTAAGGGTGATGATCATTTCCTTTTCCACCCAATTACAATGAATGCACTATTTCTATAAAGAGATATACAGTAACACTCTAGTGAGATCTAGTAACACTTATCCTATCTATCAGAGGAGCAGTGATGGAGGAGAAGCCAGAGTTACAGAGAGTTCTGGAACAGAGGAATAGAGCTCAAGCTCGGAAACAAGACAGAAAGCAGGAAGAAGAAAAATCACCCCTGGAGCAGGAGTTACTGAAGAGGCAGATGAGGTTAGAGAAGGTAAAACCTGAAATAACATCATTAAAACTACATTTATATGAGTATTAATATACAGTATCAGTGTCTAATAGACAATATTGTTTGATTTAAGCTAATAAGGCCATTAAATGCTAGGAAGTAATCCAAATGACACATAATATGCCCTAATTTTGTCCAGAACACATTGATATTTGGTCCTAAAGCTGTACTATGGATCATAATGTATACACCATGTACTATAACTTGTATATATAGTAGTGGCCAAAAGTGATGTCTGGAGGTGAATAATTGTGTTTAATGACACTACAAGTTCAATTAATCCATCAAAATGTGAGGATAATTTTTTTTTTTTTAAATATGACATGAGATCAAAGTACTAAACTTGGTTAAGGTATTTATCTAACAAAATTATTTGACAAAAAACAAAAAAAAAAAGGCAAACTATAGCTATAGGTTTTATTCTACTATGCAAAGTAAAATAAAACTATTTAATTGGTTCTCTCTTGTTTCAATTTCTTTGTATGACTGGCCAAAAATTATGTCCGCACAATTTGGTATGTTTCATTGCATTATCACCAATAAAACAATTGCCTCCAAGCACAACTACACAAGATGCTTCTTTAACACATTTGACTAATATTTCAATAAAGGGTGAAGATGTCAATTTTCCTAGGCCGGACATCACTTTTGGCCCCTACTGTATACCAACACCTCATTTAGAATTTATTTAATTCTTCTAAGATTGAGCGAAAGGCCGATGAGCAGAGAGAGAGGTCAAAGTGCGCACCTGAGTTCATTAGGGTCAAGGAGAGTCTGAAGAGGACATCGATCGCAAGTGCTGTGGAGAAAGAGCTGTAATCACACATCACATACAACATCATAGATCTACATGAGTGTTGATGCTCCTCCAGCTGCTGATTTGACAGTTCTTGTTATAGCTTGGGTTTGGATTTTGACTGAAATCAAAGAATATGAAAAAACAATATTGAGGACAAGAAAGTTGAAAATGTTGGCTAAAGGCCCGTTCACACCAAGAATGATAACTATAACGAAAACTATATTTGCGTCCACACCAACGAACGATAATGATCTGTTTATTCTAAGCTCACGCACTGCTGTTTCAAAGTGTGTACAACATGTTTTTACTCTTCTTGTTGCATTTACACAGCTTTAACCAGCATACATACATCCATTTTCTTTAAAGTATCCTTGAAAAGGGGGTTTGACATGTCAAATAGTGTCGGCTTTTTCTGGACCTCGATGATTAACTTCTCTGGAATGTTGTCTGCCATTTTAAATGCGCGAGCCCTTAAATTAGAATGGATTCTGATTGGCCGTCAGTGTTTCAACAGCTGGAAAAAATCTTTCTAAAAAATTGATCCCAATGATATTGTTTCTCTATATCATTATCGTTATAGTTATAGCTGTGGTGTGTGGACAGTGCTATTCTTTTATATTTAGAACAATATCTTTATCGTTATCTTTATAGTTATCGTTCTTGGTGTGAACGGGCCTTTAATGATATGTCAGTGTTACAAAATGTTAAGCACTTATAATGGTCTATAAGATTTCATGTATTGCACCTTAATTGCTGATAAAGTGGTTGTCATTTGCACACGTAAGAACAGAATAGCTCCAAATATACTGTAACTGTATCTAGTGTTTTAGTATAGAAATGATTATATCCTTTTATGCTTTTTAATAGAGTTCCTAACAAATCTTTGGTCATGTAATCCCACCAACACAATGCAATGTGAACAGAGAGCAATCCTGTCCACTTTTTCCACATATATCTTTTGTTGTTTAAGTATGTTTCAAATAATTTGGTATGTTCAAATAGAGTATTCATGTTTTTTATGTGCACATTAGGCTATAACATGGATCTTCTACTACCTTTAACACAATGGCAGTATACAACCAGAGCAGGACACTGTATCCAATATTGATTTTCTATTTATAGCATAACAAATTAACTGGTATTGTCAATTGCAAATTTTAACATCTCTTTTTATTGACTTAATATTTCATCAGACAGAAGGTTACACAAAATTGGATTCAAATTGCAAAAATAACTTATCGCTAATATCACTGCATAATGCAAATTTCTTTACAATTAAGCCATTGTTGATTTATACTTTTTGTATAAGTGACTATAAGTGACTGTTTTTAAAATCTTTTACCTAACTTGGTGTTACTGGTAAATATCTCAATATGCTATATTATCACCAAATATGGGATGCAATCTTTTCTTTCAGTTTGCACAGGTTTTGTATTTCTTTTTGAAACTGATTGATTGTAGGCCTCATTGATCTGATCAGTTCCAAAAAGAAACCTGTGCTAAGTGAAAGAAAACAAACTGATAAAAAGATTGAATCCAATATTTTGCAATAACATAGCATAACAAGAGATTTATAAGATAAATTGATCATTTTTGTAAGCCAGTCATTTTTAACCAGGTGGGGAAAAAACAAAAAAGTACAAAAAATATCAAAAGTATTTTGGAAAGTTGTTATACCCTGTCCGAGTAAAGTCAGTAAGTTTTAATCCAATGCTATTACATTAAAGCTAGGGTAGGTAGTATCAGAGAGGCTAACAATAGCAAGCTAGCTTTGAAAGCATAAGATCACACTCTCCCTTCAGAGCCCCTCCAAAAAAGCCACGCCTCCTCGATGAACACGCACAGAGCCAGAGCAGAGTCTGCAAAGCGTCACAAGACGGTGTTAAATTATCTCATGTCTCAAACCACATAGCCTAACATTACAATAATAATTAACGCAAACAACTTTACTGACCACCTGACTGCTGCAGATTCATTTCGGCGTTGATAGTTTTGCCATAAAAAACACATAAATCCGAGTCTAAGGATGTGAACAGCTTCGAGTTGAAAGTCACGGTCTGCCATCACTTAATTATGGTAGTTACAACATGGCGTGAACTCAGCATAAGCTTGTTGTTTTGGTTCAGGAGGAACTGTAAAAGGCGGCTGCTGTTTGTTTGTGGTGCTCGGTGACTGTCTGTCTACAACTCTGCATGTCTGCATGGAACGCGCTGATGACGTGATGTCTGCGTGAGCAGGGTGCGTTGACAGGCAGGTAGGACATCGTATGATTGGATGAACATTTTTTGGTCCTAAAGGCTGGAACACACCAAGCCGACGGTCAGCCGTCGGGCAGTTTTTGTTCATTGGCCGACTAAGTTTTCTCAGTGTGTTCTGCACTGTTGGCTGAACTTGGTCCTCGTCTGCTTTTTTCTGGCGGATTCCATATGTTGAATCGACGTCGGAGCTCGTCGGACCGTCGGGCCATCCGATTATTCTGATTGGCTGTTCAGCTACTGCCACCTGCTGGTACGGAAAGGCATTTTATGCAGGCGCAGAACAAACAGGGCAACTTTGGACCCAGACGCTGCCAACGTGAGCCACCCCCGCAGTCTGCTTTAGTCGCCACTAGTCTGTCGGCGTCGGCTTGGTGTGTTCCTGCCTTAAGACTTCCATAGAAGATATATGTACATTTAAAAAAAAAATATATATATATATATATATTAATAACNATTAAGACCACATCTATTATTGATTGCTATCAGGATGTGAAGAGAGTTTCAACCAGTGTAACAAAAAGAGTTCATGAAAAACACGGCCTACCCTAGCTTTAACTAGCATTTCAAGAAAAAGAAAATCTTCTCTGGGTTAAAACGACTGGAACACAACATGAGAGTTTGCTTTCCACTCATATGATTATGACATCATAAAGCACATGATTTTGATCTCACGTGTAGCCTTTGTTTTGGCTAACAACACAACATAGTTTTTTGTAAATATGTTTTGTACATTTTATAATAGTCTTTAAATAAAGAGATTTTGACATGTAATACAGTTTGAGTGTATTGTCTGAAAGTACCAATCACAGTCTGCCTTTGCATAGCACTCTGATGTGAACTTTATTTGCATTGTACACAAAGATTTTACTGAACACACACAATGCATAGACAAGGAGTGTTTATTCATAACGTGCTACTACCTGTATGTCTTTAAGGGTACAAATCATTGGCTCTTCATAACTCCATCGATAACACATGATGCATTGCATCTATACATTTGTAGCTTTTACAAAAAAGATATACAATATATGTATACATCATCTTCATGTATAATACACATACTGTATTTGTGTCTCCTCTACACTTCCTGAACTTTCATGTGAAAATATAATTTAAAAAAAAAAGGTCATAATTGATCAAGGAAGGAATTATCTACCAAAAACCCAGGGTGTAGCTTTCTTTAGTACTTTTCAAAGCCAAAGTAATTCATAGATGACTTCTAAATGATATTTAATCAGCCCTTTTGAGGCAATTTGCATAATTACCATAATTACTATAACTGATTGCTGAACTGCTCATTAGACTGATGCATTTTTATACTTATTAAATCACTTACAGCACTTGGGTTTTAAGCAGTTCTGTTCAAAGGTTTAAGAAGAACATGTCTCTAATATTAGGGTCCATTAGCAAAATAAATACAGTTTGGTCACACTTTATATTAGGTGTCCTTAACTACTATGAACTTGCATCAAATAATAAGTACAATATACTTATTGTGCTCATATTGTCTTGCAAAACACTTTTGCTGCTATTGAGGTGGGATACGGGTATGGTTAAGGACAGGTTTCCGGTATGGTTAGTTTGGTGGCATGTGTAGGTTTAAGGGGGGGTTAAGGTGTAAGAGATGGGTTAACAGTGTAATAATAGATGTAATTACATAAATTAATTACATGCAGGTATTTTTTGTAATATAAGTACAATGTAAAAACATGTATGTATAAAATTATTAATTTAAATGTTAATACACGGTAGTTAAAGAAAGACACCTAATATAAAGTGGGACGACCCATTGTTATTTTGAATTATTTTTATTATTGTTGGCTTCAAGTAAGTCATGTGCTCAAATTGGCACATATATGATATACTGATGAACAAGATGATAAATGTTCTTGCATTGTTTATGTTTCAATCCAGTTTGAAGGTAAGCCCAGTAATGAGTTCTTAATATAATGTTAAATATTTTTGATTTAAAAACAGATAATTTATATATTTCACAAAGAAAAAACAGATTAAGTCAAGTGTCAATATCTTGCTCCCTCCGATTTCACAATGACATGACAGTAATAGTCTCATTTTGCATCTAGCAAAAGATATGAATATGTATATTTTATATTTTGATCATCGCTCTTGTAAACATATTTTTACGAGGTCATGCAAACATTAGACGTCTTCTGCACACGAGAACAGTGCAGATTATGGCCAGCGACCCAAACAAAAGAACCTTAACCAATCAGCTCACACAACATGCACCGTGAAAAACTGATAATCATGGACAGATAAATCATTTTGGTTTCAAACTTAATCAGTATCACGAAAAAGAGTAGTTAATCCACAGCTGTTCCAAAACCTTCCAAGGCAACATCCTAATTGAAATATAATCTCATAAATCACTGATTTGAAGCAACAATTAGAGTCTGTGAAGCGCATACAAAACACAACTCACAATTGATTGAAGTTTGACGCCAGCATGTTGATTAGCTAACAGTGCAATACTTTTTAAAAAGCATAAAGGCCTGTTCACATCAAGAACAATAACTATAAACATATCTTTAACGATACACTATATTAGCATCCACAGTGGACGATATTGTTCTGTTTATTCTAAACGCACAATGCAGTTTTGTCGTCTGCCGCTTTAAATGCTCGAGCTCTTTAAAGCACTGTGGATTCTGATTGGCTATTTTTATCGTTCATCAGCTGGAAAAAAAATATTCTGAAAGTGATTCCAATGTTGTTTCTCTGTGCTGTTATTGTTATAGTTGTGGTGTGGACTCTGCTATTCTTTTATATTTAGAGCGATTTTTAGAACCATATCTTTATCATTATCATCCTTGGTGTGAACAGGCCATAAATGTAGAGAGTTTTCGCAAATATTGGGTAAAATAGTCAGTACCATCTAACAGAAATATAAGAATGTTTTGCTAATATTCCCATTAAGTTATGAAAATGTTATTTTGAATGTTCTCAGAGCGTTCAGTCTTTTTAAAAACGTTTTTTTCTTGATTATATTAACGTTAGAGAAAACATTAAGAGAATGTTTTTTCTATTTTATAATTGTGCAAGTATTATGGGAACGTTACTTCTAAATGCTCTCTGAACCATCTGAAAAAATATTAAGTAGTAACGTTTAGGAAACATTAGATTAATGTCTAACTAAATATTCCATGAATGACATATAAAATAACATTTTTGTGCTAATGTTATTAAAGACTGATAACTTTAAATGAACATTTTATTAACGTTACTGGAAGAATCCATCATAACTTTAAAAGAATCTTGCCAGAATGCCCTGTTAGATGGGTATTTTTATTGGTACTTTTTGGTTTTTAATAAAATATATTTACTGAACTTGTTGCACTGCATTATGAGTTTGCCTTCTTCGCAAAGATTTTTTTGTCCAAAATGAGGTGTCTTAAAAGGCAGCATAATTTTGTACCAAGAGCGTGTATCTGATGCATCCTCACTAGGTTTTGAAATAGAGCTACAGACTACTTTTGCCCCATAAAGTCTAAAACTGGAAATTAAATCTGTAAAAAGCATCTGTATTGTGGCTCAAATCTTTTAACCCCATCACGATTAAGCACTGTTCTGTCCACATGATTCATATGAAGGTTTATACCCACAATTATATCATGTGATATCCATTTGAGCTTGGAAATACTCCTGCTCTGACTCCAATACACAGTTTTGTACCACCAATTTGCACTACAGAGCCAGTCTGAACCAGATCACAAAATCAACGACATGGACATCTCTACCAAACAGACTTTTTAAAACAAAACCACTATGGATTAAGCCGTGAAAATATGGAAGCTTGTTTCCGCCACTGAATAATAAATAAAAAAATTTAACTGTGACTTTTATCTCACAATTCTGACTTTTTTTTCTCTCAATTTTGACTTTACAAATCCCAATTGTGAGATATAAACTCGCACTTGCGGAAAAAAAAGTTGTGACTTTATTTCTTAGAACTGCAACTATTTTTCTTAGAATTGCGAGTTTATATTTTGCAATTCTGACTTTAAAAATCGCAATTGCAAGTTTATATCTCGCAATTCTGACATTTTTCTCACAACTGACTTTACAATTCTGACTTTTTCTCAAAATTGTGAGATAAAAAAACTCGCAACTGCAAGTTATAAAGTCCGAATTGCGAAATATAAACTCGCAATTCTAAGAAAAGTAGTTGCAGTTCTAAGAAATAAAGTCACAAGACTTTTTTTTCACAATTGCAAGTTTATATCTCCCAATTCTGACTTTTTTCTCACAACTGACTTTATATCTCGCAATTCTGATGTTTTCTTAAAATTTTGCAAAATAGTTTCTTGCAAAATTGGGAAATGTAAACTAGCAATTGCGAGAAAAAATTTTAGAAATGTGAGCTGACTTTCTTTTTCAGAATTAGACTATAGAACTATATAGAGTTATGTATCTAAGTATATATCTCACAATTCTGACTTTTTTTCTTGCAATTGTGCACATTTTCCCCCCAGAATTATGATATGTAAACTTGCAATTGTGAGAAAAAAAGTCTAAATTGTGAGATAAAAAGTTGCAATACCTTTTGTATTTTTTTTTTTTAATTCCGTGGCGGAAACAAGCATCCATATGAAAATGTATCAGTGATGATATGACTTTATCTTGTTTCCTCATGATTTTATAGCCTGAGCAAGTGGGGCTTATTAAGACATTGTATAACTAGTGGCTTTCCAAGAAAGTCCAAATTGCTACAGGGTACAGACCTGAATGTTTTCTTTAAAAAAAATAAAATAATTAAAATAATTAAACCTTACATAAATATATAACTTAAACACATTTTTGTCTTTGGTTGGGGTACAGAAATATTAATCAGACAAAATTAAATAATGGTTAAAATAGAGGAGTTACATATCTGTCAATGATATACCCAAGTCTGAATGTCTGGAACAATCACGCTCTCCTCTCATGTCCCACCAGCAGCACTAGTGCATGTTATCAGGAAAGCTCTGTGTTCCGGGTCAGACTGGAGCGGTAGACGTGCATGTGTGGGTTCCACTGGGTTCCTCAGAGTTCCGCTTCAGATCCTGCTGGTGGGTCGGCAGCAGTAAGCACAGCTTCTAAGACTATCCCGATCGGCACTGCCTCGACGGCCGTCCGCACTGGGGGAGCCTAAACATAAAAGTTATGTGAAAATGACTAGTAATAGAATCTTATAGTATATAAAATAGCATTTAGCCAAGTGTTGTTATTGTTAACTATTAAAACTATTAACCTTCTGGGGCTGCTCACCTACCAGTCAAAAATGGCAGATTTTAAGACTTTTGAATGCCCTGCGGGAACCCTGTACTACAACTAAGACGCAATAAGTCCTGCATTATTTAGGATGGATTGTATGTGACTTTCATTTGAGAATGATCTCAAACTTACTGCTCTGCTCTTCCTCCTCTTCTTCCTCCTCCTGGTCGAGCTCTTTGGCAGGGAGGAGCAGGTGTCTGTGGTAGGGGCTGGTGCTGGTGATTTGGCTTGCCCCCTCTAGGGTGGTGCTCAGCTGCAGTCTCCGCATGTGTCTAACCACTGCTGTCGCATTGAAAGCTTGCTACAAGGACAAGAACAAGCAATAATGTGCCTCTAAAATATGTTTACAAACTTAGAACATTTATGTGAGATTAATGAGGACAAAACTTCACTAAACATGATTTGTAGCAGCCTATAAAATTCATCATGTCTCATGTAATCAGTGTTTCCATCTCAGAAAGACGTCAAAGGGAGCATTTTGCTAAATATATGCAGTATATTACATATTAATAATATTTTTACTTAACCTGTTCTTCAATATTTAAGCCACCACATAATTGTTTATATTTCAAAAAACTAATTGGAATAGAAACATTATTATGTCATTAAAAAGTTATGATTATAACTAGATGACACACATGAAGCTGCTGCTAATAAAGCATGTGAGTACTGTTCTTTTTGCCTTCTTTCAAATACACACACTTATGTGTCAAAATGCCTGTCTTTGCGAGTATCCTAGTAAACACAGTCTTAAAGGTGCTAAAGAGGATGTTTTGTTTTATACATTTTTGCAATATTACTTGAAACTGTCTTTACTAACTGATAAAAGACTATTTATTAGGTGCACTGAAAGGAATATTATTAATATACATCATCTGTGCACGAGGTAGGGCCTTAAAAACATCAGCCAATCGTTTACGCGATCATCGCGTAAACGATTGGTCCTCTGGCTTGTCAATCACTGCCATTACGTTCCTTGTGAGAGACGTGCGCGGATTGGCCCTCTGGCTTGTCAATCACTGCCATGACGTTTCTTGTGAGAGACACGCGGCTGCGCGCTCCAGTAACTTTCCACACTCCACAGGCGCCGCATGCAATGTTTTTGTCAGGAGACAGGAGTAACAACTGCAGATTATGAGTTACCTGCGGTGAGTCCGACATAATGAATCCACTAAGTGTGTGCGCGGCTTTAAGTCGCGCACACACTTAACGATTGTAAGGCCGATTATGAATGTAAATTGATACTTACGACTGATCGCGCTCAAACGCGTCCAGTCAGAGCCAGTTGCGTTCAGTCTGCGATTACAGTCGGTGTTCAAATTCCATGTGAAAGTATATAAATCTGCTTCAGGAGCAGGAAACAATCGTTGTATGTTGAGCACAGTCAGAATGTTTTAGCTAGTCGTTAAATGTGTGCCCGGCTTAATAACACGGCGAATGCCGGTGGTAAACACTCGTGTTCCAATACTCCTGCACGAGTTTTGGGAGGCGTTCCCTTGAAAAAAGCTGTGAAGGAGGGGGGTTGTTCTTATGCATGCGCTCATTTTAAAAACTCAGTTGACGAAAAGATCCTCTGTACCACCTTTAAATGAATGTAAACAGTTGAAATGCATGTGTATCAGTATTTTGGATCCATGCATTCAGTCTTAAAGTGACAGCAGCCTAATAATAGCAGCCTGCTGTCTGTGTCATTAATGTTAATCAAACAACAAAAGTCAAAGAGAAAATCACTCACTGCTCTTGACCGAATCACTTTTGTAACTTTAATAAGAATATATTTATATTTAATTTATGCAGTGAAGACTATGCAGTGATTTTGTATATTTAAGATTTTGGTCATATTGTCCACCCCTAATTCTAACATTATTATTAGAAAAACTGCATTATGTGCAATTTAAATGAAATATTTAAAACCTGTAATATTATGCACCAACTGATGGGGCTCCATGTATAATTTATAGCATTAGTTGAGAGATTTTTTTTCCTTTAGAAAAACAGACATGTACCATACCTGATATATATCCAAATGAATCGATATTGAATTGAACTCAATCAAAATGCAAGCTTGTGAATCGAAATCGAATCAAATCATGAAATTGTGTCAATTTCCAGGCCTAATATATATTCTATATATAAAATATTCCACTAAAATAGCCCAGGTTTATAGCAAGTTATTCCTGACAAGCCTAATTCGAAGAACATCACCCAGATCTGTTGGGCTGGAAATGCAAAATGTGAAAAATTGATGATGTGGTGGGATTCTCACCTTCCATTTACTTTTGGCAAAGTTTTTCTTGATCTGAGCACTGACAGACTCATGAATGTTCCTATCAAGAGCCGTGTCTCCAGAAATCCTTCAAAAGTAGAGATGGGGGTGGATTACTAAAGCAATTTTGGTGAAAAGAGGACCGATATAGTCAAAACGTGCAGAACACTTATTTTTAGGTAATCCTACCATGGATGCTGTAAAGCCAGCTCACATGTGTATCTCCGAGACGGATCTTTCTCCATCAAGTGATTGATGAAATCCTTGGCTGGGACGGAATGTGATCGACAATATGTTGTCAAGCAATATTCAAGCATCAGGTAAATAAAAATGGCCAGAATAGAGCTCAAAAGTAGTTTCAAGAAGTTCCTTCACTTTAGCTTCACTGCCTGCACTTCTATTGGTAGATGCTGCATCATGTCGCATTGCATGAAAACAAACTCAGCTCAACACTGTTGCATCACTAATGGTATTTTTACTTCTAAAAACCTACTGTTGAGCTCTATAGGTGCAGGATTTAAACTTTTCTTTCACATCAGAGCATCTCAAGATAATGGTACTGAATTATGATTACAATTACATAGAACTACCTGAGTCAGAGATGTCGTCCCAGTATGGAGAGTCAAACTCATACTCTGCTTTGAGAATCTGCTCAAACAGCTTGGCATCGTTTTCATCGTAAAATGGAGGGTAGCCACATAAGCTGCAAAAGACAAAGCTTTGTAATAAAGCTGACTGAAAATGTGCTTATTATTTGGCTATTTATTTATTTATTTATTTATTCATCCGTGCCATTTTGTTGTCAGATATGTGTAATGAATCAACAAAATTAATATTTCAGTCTAAATCAATATTTATGTATTAAATATTGATTTAGACTGAAATATTAATTTTGTTGATTCATTACACATATCTGACAACAAAATGGCACGGATGAATAAATAAATAAATAAATAAATGAGGACTAACAAATGATACTAATAATTAAATAAATTCAGTAAATATATTCATAAATTTAAAAAAATCGACCATAAATAAATGAATAAAATAAATATGTTGATTCATTACAAATATCTGATTATAAAATGGAATCAATTAATAAATAAATAAATGAGGACTGACAATAAATAATTAAATAAAATTAAAATTCAATAAATAATTATAAAATTGACAATAATTAAATGAATAAACAAACACTCAAAAAAAACAAAAAAACTTCAAGAAATACTTACAGAATATAAGAAATCACTCCTATGGACCAACAGTCTACAGCTTTACTGTATGGTTTTTGTGCCAAGACCTCTGGAGCTGAATGAAAGAGGGAGAGAGAGAGGGGGAGAGAGAGACGCTTTCAGTGTTCCTTTTGTCTATTTCGCTTACTTTCCTTTTGAGCTTTGTACAGAACGAGGGCAGCATCAAAAAGGCAGTTTAAAAATGTTAACACTTGACTGTGCAGCACTTCAAATGACTGAGAGCCTCTAAAAACAGACATATTACCTTGCTAAAGATAGTAAGACAAGATTGAAAAGGACAGACAAAATAGCCCTCATTCATACCAACGTATCCAGGTGTCCCACAGGCAGTTGACATCACACTTCCCGAATCCTCGATCTTAGACAGGCCAAAGTCACTGATCATGATATTGGAGTCCTCCTCCATACTGTAGTACAACAGATTCTCTGGCTGCACAGAAAGAGAATGAATTCATCTGTGCTGAACTTAATTTCCCTTGAATCACATTCAATCAAGTCATATCTTGCTACATTTAATGCACAGCCATCGGTTAACTTCTATTCATAACACTGTGTCCTAATCAGATATGACAAGCGATGAATCGCATATCTTCCATGTTAAATGTGCAATGAAAAGTACTGTTTAACAGTTTGGGGTCAGTCATTTTTAAAAAGAAATTAATACTTTTATTCAGCAAGGAAGTGACAGTAAAGACTTCTATAATGTTACAAAACATTTTATTTCAAATAAATGCTTTTCTTTTAAACTTTCTATTCAGGACTTGACATTAACTTTTTTTGCTCACTAGCAACTGTGGCTAGTGGATTCTAAAGTTACTATTTTCACAATTTTGACATCGATACCATGAGGAAAAACTACCATATAGATATTTTTATTATCATCTCATAATTTGCTGCTGTCACTTTAAGACCTATTTTGTGTGTATTTGACTGTTCATACACAATAAGCAGCGAAAAAGAACTCAATTTAATACTGAGAGGCGGCTTTATGTGTGCGCAGTTTTGGCTGCAGGAATGAGTCAAATTATATGCAATACGCACAAAGCAAATGATGAAATTCAAGCCCTGTAACACCAACAATATTCATTCAGAGCAAATGAAACAAGTGAGTGAGGGGAGGCGGGTTTGTGTGTAAATCGAGAGATAGGAGAGCAACAAAGCATAGCTGGTATCGTGTATCTATTCTGCGGAAAATTAGTTTTGGAAGCGTTTCAGATATTTCAGTATCGATATGTATGGAAAAATCTATATTTTTGAAAACTACATTGCAAAAAATGTATCATGGTTTCCACTAAAATATTAAGCAGCACAACTGTTTTCAACATTGACAATAGTAAGAAATGTTTCTTGAGAACCAAATAAGCATATTATAATGATTTCTGAAGGATCATGTGACACTGAATACTGGAGTAATGTTACATATTTTAAAATTTTAAATTGTAATAATATTTCACAATATTACTGTTTTTACTGTATTTTTGATCAAATAAATGCAGCCTTGGTGAGCTGCATTAAAAAAAATGTACAGACTCCAAACTTTTGAATGGTAGTGTAAATATTGTCATATTTTCTTGACTGGCAAAAGTTTAAGACATCTATATTAAAAATACAAAAGTTTTTATTTAAGAGATGGTAACTGAACACAACAATGTGGCGTATTACAGTTTAAAACATTTATTTTGGCATAATGTGTACTGTTTTGGTATACTATTTTGTAAAATTTTGCACTAAATGTGGTAAGAAATACAATCCCATTCTGAACACAGCCTATTTCTGTCAAGTTCTTTAGCATTAGCATTGCCTACTGTTAAAATCTCATTGGTCTGAACTTCTGTTCCACACAGCTGAATATTAAACATTAAATACTTTCTAATTGGCAGTGATTTTGTCCCTTTGGGGCAGCATTTGGCTTCCAGCGAGGACAGAAAAAGTATTGCATGCTGAATAATTTGTCACATTACGCCTGGTTAGAAAGGCAGAGTGTGATTATAAGGAAAGAATATGTAAGCATTACCTTCAGGTCTCTGTGCACAATGCCCATATCGTGCAGATACTTCACTGCATCTAAAATCTGACGAATGAGTTTGCTGGCATCTCTCTCTGTGTAGAAGCCTTTTTCAACAATCCTGTCAAAAAGCTCTCCCCCTGATACACTGTGAAGACCCACACAAACAAACTACAATTAGCACCTCCACTATAATGACATAAGCATCCAAGACACTGCGAACTAAACAAATACCAGTATCTTAGTAAAGAATGGCACTATGGTTGGTGTGATCTTGAGTGGGGAGATTGTAAACTCACAGTTGCATGACCAGATACAAATGTGACTGACTTTCGAAGATATCTTCCAGTGAAACAATATTCTCATGTTTTATTCTGAAAAGAAAAAAAAAGACAGCAATTAACGGACAGTAAAATGGCTGAAGATCTTAAAATTATCCTAAAAAGATCCTTAAAGTGTCAATGGCAATAGATACTATTTACACTAAGTGCATAGCAATAAATGCTATTTAGACTAAGTTTAAGCAACTTCTATTTACACTAAGTAAAAATAGCATATTTTCTTAGCGATAGATGCTACACTGTAAAAAATTATTTTTGTGATTTGTTATCACAACATTTTTTCTTTTGTCAAATCAACTTAGATAATTAATGTGGTTCAGATAACATAATATTTAGAGTTTCTGTTGATTAAACCAATCGCCTTCATTCTATTAACTCAAATTGTTAATTTAAATGAGCTGAAAATTTTAAGGCAACAAGGTAACTTACTTTTTTAAGTTAAACCAACAATTATTTTTATAGTGTATTTACACTAAGTACAAATAGCAACAGCTGCTATTTACACTAAGTTTAAATAGCGATAGATTCTATTTACACTAAGTGAAAATAGTGATAGATTCTATTTACACTATGAAAAAATAGCAGTATTTTCTTTGCAATAGGTGTAAATAGTAGTTAGATGCTATTTATATTTATAAATAGTGGCAGATTCTCTTTGCTCCTAAGTGCTGATGTACATTAAATGGTATACAATAATAACAAACAATGTAAATGATTATATTTATTAAAATTATTAAATGGATGCTGCCTTATTGGGACAATAAAGCCCTCCCTACATCTACCCCTAACCTTAACTGATAAACACTTTATTATTACACACAGGTTAGACCCTTAATTTCCACTTTTTAAAATACTTTCTTCATTTTTATTGAAAATAAATGCCTTTCCTATCTGATATGTGATGGAAAAAGGGAGTAGAGTGAGTTCGGCAAAAGGCAGATTCGGGTCGCTTTGCGTCAAAACTTTCTGCCACGTGCCTTATCCCTACACTGCTGCTATACTGTTGATGATCCAGCGTCTTCCGGAATTTTGTCTGGCCCGACCAGACGTCAGTGGGTGGAGTTAGTGTAAATAGCCTCTACCAACAAGGTGGGCTATTTGCACTTAAAGGGTTAGTTCACCAAAAAATGAAATTTCTGTCATTAAGTACTCACCTTCATGTCGTTCCAAACCCATAAGATATATTTTTGATGAAATCCAAGAGGTTTTTTTTTTATCCTCAATAGAAAGCAACAAAATGACCACATTCAAGGTCAAGAAAAGTAGTAAAAACATCATTAAAATAGTCAACGTGATTACAGTGGTTCAACCTTAAAGTTATGAAGTGACGATAATACTTTTTGTGCGCAAAAACAAAACAAAAATACCTTTATTCAACAAATTCATCTCCCCCTGTCATTCTCCTATGCTATTTTCATTGCAGCACTTTCAGGTTCTACGTCAGACCGTCGACTCAGTATTGGCCGACACTAGTCATGTGAGCAGCATGACACATGCGTGTGATGCTGATGCAGGAGCCGGCCAATAATGAGCAGGCGTTTGGATGTAAACACGGCAACGCTGAACTGCGTCAACTGTGTACGAGTCTGACAGGGTAGAGAAGAAATTGTTGAATAAAGTCGTTTTTTTGTTGTTGTTGTTGTTGTTTTGTTTTTGTGCACAAAAAGTATTCTCGTCACTTCATAACATTAAGGTTGAACCACTGTAGTCATATGGACTATTTTAACGATGTCTTTAATACCTTTCTGGACCTTGGATGACAGTAATTACGTTGCTTTCTATGGGGGATAAAAAAAATGTGGATTTCATCAAAAATATCTTAATTTGTGTTCCGAAGATGAACGAAGGTCTTACAGGTGAGGAACGACATGAGGATGAGTAATTAATGACAGAATTTAAATTTTGGGTGAACTAACCCTTTCATGTAAATAGACACTCCAATTATTTATTGCTCTAAAGATCTTTTTATGCTCTATTCATGATGGCTTTCCTTCCATCTCCCCTATCTTTATTGCACTTTCGCAGTTTCTTTTATGAAGCTACACCGACCATACTCTAATCAGACATTTATAATATTCTGCTCCATCCCTATTTGACTTCCACTTCCGTTTGATTACAGTTTTTCACACCAAAGGTGGAATTCTCTCTTTCTCTTTTAATTCTATTCGTATTCCTCCTCTTTGGTCCCTCTCCCTCACAATACTGCTGCCAGGGAACCTCCATACCATCTCAGCCTCTGTGTGTGTTGTTGCCCTGGCAACAGAGACACTAAAAATAGGACTATCTCCAGTACTCTTGACATTTCCGGTGCATACTTCTACAATTTCTATAGCTATAGCACATTTTTATGGCACATATAGCATTTACAAGAGCTTTTCTTCTCTCAAAGAGCAATCTGGCTCTTAAGAGGAAAAGGAAGAGACCTTTCAGCATCTTCACTGCCACTTATCCTTAACACTACCTCACAAAGAGTCAAGCTCTCGGCAGCATCCGTCCTATATCTGCAGACAAATCATGACATGGTTTTGCTTGCTCTCAAAAAGTGCTATCATCTGATATTGGCCCCAAATACTATTGTAAAAGTACGCTACAGACTAAAGGTTTCCTCCGTTTGGCTTTCTTCATTATGATAAATATGTCCCATAGGGCTGGGGAAAAAACTTTTGATTTCTTGATTTTAATCAATTAAAAATATTGATTCTTAAAGGGATAGTTCACCCAAAATTCACCCAAAAATTTAAATTGTCATCATTTACTCACCCTCAAGTTGTTCCAAACCTGTATGAATTTGTTTCATCTGCTGAGCACAAAAGAAGATATTTTGAAGAATATGGGTAACCAAACAGTTGATGGACCCCATTGACTTCCATAGTATGGAAAAAAAATACTATTGAAATCAGTGGGGCCCATCAACTGTTTGGTTACCGACATTTTTCAAAATATTTTCTTTTGTGTTCAACAGAAGAAACAAATTCATACAGGTTTGGAACAACTTGAGGGTGAGTAAATGATGACAGAATTCTCATTTTTGGGTGAACTATCCCTTTAAATCCCAAGAATCAATCTTTCAGTCTATGCTGTTTTCAGTTGATGAATGAACAAAACTTTGTAGCGTGCCTCCCATCTAATAAATCGCAATTCGCTTTGTGCTTTGTTACTTTTGATATGAAACAGCGTCTCAGCTTTCAAATTCTGTCAATTTTATTACGAAATTCCAACAATAAATACCATTTTGGCGCTTTTAAATGTTGCGTGACAGATCATATAACGCCTTCATTTCAAGCGAAGCGGCAGCGCAAAGTGCACGTGAACTGATAATCACTTGCACTTTATTACTAGTTACAGCACATGAATGAACATCAGAAGGTATGTTGAAAGATACAGTACAACTTACTGAAATCTGTGTAATCGCTCAATCAGTCTTTCAACCATGGAAACACATCAATTAAATTGTAAACAATGTCACGTCATGTTACATTTACCTCAGTAGAAATTGTCAATAAAAATGTATTATTATATAACGTAATAATTGTAAAAACTTCCTTATGTGTAATTTAAATGTAAGTATAGCCTACAAATCAGTTAATTGTTAACTTTAATATTATTAATATTATAGTGATGTGTAGAATGCTATATAGTTTACAGCATTAGTTGAGAGATTTTGTTTTGCCCTATACTGTACCTGATAGGCCCCAATTAATCAAATCAAATTGAATCGAATAGCAAGCTTGTGAATCGAATCGAATCATGAAATTTGTGTCAATGCCCAGCCCAATAAAAAAAATTAAATTTTTTTAACAGCTTAAAACATCCTAAGGCTAAGATGGTTTTGCCAGTTTAGACTGTTTTTAAATGCAGTAGTTCATGAGAGAGTCGGTTCTGACCTGTGTAACACAGCAATCTCATTCTCAATGCTGTTCTCCTTTCCCTCCAATGCTTTCTTAGGGATGCATTTAATGGCCACAAGTCGCTGAGTCTTCTTCTCCTCAGCCAGGAATACCTCAGAGAACGCCCCCCTGGAGAAAAGGAAAGATGGAGTTAGTGCTGTTAGACATTTAACTTTCCCCCTTGGACCCTTAAGTTTTTTATACATTGACTTGAGAGTAGAGAGTAGATAAACCAATATATCAGCCAGGGCTGCATTTCCCAAAAGTAAATGCACCAATGGTCTCTAGGATCTACTTACGCTTACAATCCTTTTGATAAACATAGTTTAGGCTGATTAAATGACCAATATTTGGCCATTTCAAGATGATCAACTTCAGCCAATAACCATAATCAAATTCAAGTATTTTAAAAATATATACTTTTAATAATGATAATTGTAAATATCAATTATATTAATTATACATACACAAATTGTAAATATTTATTGTAAATAAATTAAAAAAAACCTGCAATTATTATATGTGCTAAGTTTGCCACCAATATACGATATAAATCTGGAATTTGACAGAACTCTAGATTTTTTAAAAGTTAGGAATAAAAACAGAAACAAAATGGCATAAAGAATACATAAGCTACCATTCAAAAGTTTGGGTTCGGTAAAATATTTAAAATGTTTTTGAAAGAAGCCTCTTATGCTCACCAAGTATTTGTTTTATAAGCTTGATAACAATGGTAATGTTGTGATTTGCGATATATTACAATTTAAAATAACTGTTTTCTATTTTATTTTTAATATTTTAAAATGTATTCCTTTGATACAAAGCTCAAGTAATGTATTATGAGTAATAATTTTAGCATCATTACTCCAGTTTTCAGTGTCACATGATCCTTTAGAAATCATTCTAATATACTGATTTGCTGCTCAAGAAACATTTCTTATTTTCATCAGTGTTGAAAATAGTTTGTGGAAACCATAAAACATTTTTTCTTTTTAGGATTCTTTGATTAAATGTATTGAAAAATAAATCTTTTGTAACATTATAAATGTTTTTACCATCACTTTTGATCAATTTAATGCAACCTTGCAGAATAAAATTATTAATTTCTTTAAAAAAAATTTAAAAAAAAATTGACTGATGCTAACTTTTGAGCAGTAAGCCTAGAGTAACTGAGCTCTAAAAGTAAAGGCACATATGTTTTTCTAAATCATTGATGGAAAAAGCAGAAAAAGCAGAAAAAGGGTGATTTTTACCCTTCAGCAGTAACTCAACCCTGGCTGTTATTCAGCACAACACAAAAGGGACGTAAACAGCACTGACACCTTTTTCCGGAGTATTTTTTTTTCTTTGTGTGTTGTTTGTGCAACAGAAATATTGTGAACAGCTGATATTTTATCAGGTCAGACTTGTCAGGTGGGGAAAGATGAAACAGTGTGCTGTAAGTCTGCACTCTCCAGAGGGACGCAGGTTGTGCCAGAAAAAGACAAACAGTACAATCTGTTTAATCATCCAAGGAATTTTTCCATGTGTTTAGGCATCTGGGTATGTTTTTGTCCTATTTCAAGAATCCTTTTAGGTTTTTACTCTTAGATGCAGACAAAACACATTAAGTCTCATTCTCATCCTTAAACACAAAGCCTATGTGTTAAAACAAGCACTGTCATGTATAATCTAGCTGTCCCAAACACACACTCCCTAAACTGCCTTCTTAATCACAGAGGGAGCAATTAAACACAATTTGCCACTAAGGAAAAGAGAAATAAACAAGTCAGAGAATAAATGACAGTAGAGGAAACTTCCACTTCCTCACGTCCAATGCTAAATTTCATATAGCTGTTAAATGCTAATTGTGATTTCAAACGTTTGATTCATATTTTTAGATATGTCTCAAACAATTCAAAAATGACATATTCTAAATATAAATACAAATAAGTGCATGGAAGTTTTGCAGCACAGTGCCATATTATGCCCTTTTTTAAAGTCTTGATTTTGTTTTTGGAGTCTCCTAGAATAGGTTTCCATGCTTTTGTAACACTCTGTTCAGTTCCTGTCTCCCAGTTCCTCTTTCTGGAAAGGACAGTGTGCTCTGATTGGTCAGCTGGGCCAGTGTGTTGTGATTGGTCAACTGTTTTGAGCGTGTTCTGGAAAAGTCATGCCCCTTAACATAACAGTGAGTTTTAACACTACTAACACAACTTAACCAGGTTTCGTCCCTTTTTTTGCATATGCCTTGGGCAGGATTTATTTAAATGGATGACACATTCTTGAAAGCAAACTTAAGACTACAATCAAAGAGTTTCAGGGAGTTCAGAAACAGTGCTTACTGATATAGAGAATAACTCCCTTTAGAGTGACTTTGAGCTTTGTAACTTTGCAGACCTTTTTCATGCTCAAACAGCAATATTACACACTGAAGAAAGCTGAAAATGTAAAAAAGCATAGGTCCTCTTTAAAAGTATAAGAATTAACTAAAACTAGAACACCAAAGAAACCACCTAGATCACCCTAGCAACCGCATAACGATGCCCTGGCAACCATGGTTTTACACGTCAATGTTTACATTACATTACACTGTTTGCATTACATAAAATGTTTAAATATGGTACAATGGTGCTGAGAGACTCGACTTGAAAGTATTATTATTAGCCAGAAATATTAAAATATTACTAAATATTAATTTATAACTCTTTCAAAATATGTGTAAAATATATATTTTTTTAAAAAGGACAAGAAATTGACATGCATTTTGGGAATGAAAGTAAAATTTGTCTGAATGAGTGGTCCCGGTCATTATGCATCATGTGTGCAATTTTCTGATTTTACAGTAGGCTACGGTTGCCAAAAAATACAGGGGGTGGGCCAACTTACCCACTGGCTCATCTTACCCCACTCTCAGTTATTTAAAAATTTTTTTTTGCATGTGTGCCTGTCTTATTGCATGACCCTTTAAGAGAATGATTTCAACTAAAAGGACCTTATGATATGTTGTTGTTGAGATAATAAAAATAAAATGGAAGACTCCAATGACCTGGAAGCCACACTAGTGAGTCATGGTCACAGCAGGGTTGTTTATTGAGAGAGAGCAGCTCATACAGCGCTGCAGCTGTCAACAAACTTTCTACTGGACTCTTATCACAAAGTTATCAAAGTGCCTTAAGTGGAA
>RJVU01019434.1:6101668-6165915 GCA_003731715.1 Anabarilius grahami
AAAGGAGGTCGGGAAGAAAGAAAAAAGAAAAGAAAGAGAGAGCGTGCGAGAGGAAATGAAGAGAGCGAGAACTGTGCTGTTGCCGTGAGACATGGTGTAATTAAGGCCTCCCATGGCTTCCTGTGGGTAAAGGAGGAGGAAGATGGGAGAGAGAATGGAGATTAGGGAAATGATACAAGACAGCCAGTGTGGGTGTTTGGGTCTGTAAATAAGAAAATTGTTTCGCAGAGACATGTAGCTAATGCAATGCCTTACATATGTTACAAGGCCATTAATTTCCCAACAGCAGCTCTGTGCACTAAAATAGATTTAAAAAATGCTCATGGTCTAAAGTGTTTCTTTAATGAAAACATTAACACTGAAAGTAAAATTACAAACATTCATATTGATAAGGGTTTCAATGTTTACATTACACTGTTTACACTACATACAATGTTTAAATATGGTAAAACAATGCTGAGGGACTCTTACTGGCAATTAGATTAGCCAAAGATAATACATTATACCTAATATTTATTTAAAACTTTCAAAAATATGTGTGAAACATATATAATGAAGAACATTAAAAAAAAAATTAAATGCAAGGGCATTTTCTGAATGTGTGGGCCCCGTCATTATGCATCATGCATTCAATTTTTTGAAATCATAAGTAAAAACAGTATTTTAAAATATTTTTGTTGACGCATTATTGTTACGTCCTGGTGGCGTGGTTTCTAATAACAATTTAAATGTTATACCTCTGCACCCCAAGTCCTTCTTGGGGTCGTAACATTTATGGGGGCTCGTCCGGGATCTAAAATACCCATCCCGAGACATTGGGAAAAAATAGCCTATGTAGTTTGTGCTGGTGGCAAAGCAGCCTTTGGTTAACATTAGTAAACANCCCGTCATTATGCATCATGCATTCAATTTTTTGAAATCATAAGAAAAACAGTATTTAAACATTTTTGTTGATGCATTATTGTTACGTCCTAGTGGCGTGGTTTCTAATAACAATTTAAATGTTATACCTCTGCACCCCAAGTCCTTCTTGGGGTCGTAACATTTATGGGGGCTCGTCCGGGATCTAAAATACCCATCCCGAGACATTGGGAAAAAATAGCCTATGTAGTTTGTGCTGGTGGCAAAGCAGCCTTTGGTTAACATTAGTAAACATTGCCTTGTCTGATTTACAGTCGTTTATTGATCACCCATCAAAAGAACAATACGATAACTTACATTTTATTGCTTTAATAACTATAGAATATAAGTCATTTAAAGGGGCTCTATGTAAGATTTTTACTTTAATAAAGCATAAAAATACCCCGATATGTTTGCAGATATTTAGGAAACATGCTAAGTTCACCTACTTGTTCCTCAGAAAAACAATGCTACAGCCAGATACTCTACTTTGAAAATATGCGTTCCGTGTCGGAATGTCTGTCTTTGTTTTGGTCTGTGTGAAACGTGAGCTGCCAGTTTATCCAATCGTATTTCGACATCCCAGGTTGCCAGTTGGCGGAAACCACTGCGTATTGCAGCCATGGAAACCAACAAACAAACTGGTCAGAGAATCGCAGATTCTACCTGACCTAAAAGCCTCTGCATCCATCTAAATATCTCTATGAACAACAGCATATTAAAACAGATAAATCAACTCATCAGCTTACAGTGTTTAAGTCTCCTCAGCTTTCATTTTCAATTGCGCTCCCTATTGTTGCTGGCAACCACGTCTTTGAACGAGGGGGCGGCCCAAACAATATTTTGAATTTGGACTGCAGTACCTATTTTGAACACTGGGTGTCATTAATACATAGAGGCCCTTTAACTAATTTAATTAACAAGAACTTAAGATTCTCTTTCTGAAGTCAACAAGAATTTGTTAACTGGACCACAATACATATGCTTTTAGATTAGTTTAAGTGTGTTTGAATACATTCTTGCAGAATGTCTAGATGAGTTATTGTAGTAATATTGACACTGCATTTAATTTGCAATGTACCTGATCAGGGGTGCGTTTCCCGTGTAATAACATAACTCGCTGCTTAACTACCATAGTACGATTGTCAGCATTGGTTGCAGGCAATGATTATAAAAGTCAGGATCTAGGTGCAGCAACTCTTTTAATAAAACAAAACTCAAAATAACAAGATACTCAGGTGACTAGAACTTGGAAAACATGAACAGAACAACGTAACAATATCTAACAGATATTGAAAACTTAAATACACAGACCAAACCAATCAATGCAATGAATACCAGGTGTGAACACTAATCAGACAATGAGTAACCAAGGAGACTAACCAGTGGGAACAAGGAACAAAGAAAACAGATCAAAACCAACTCAGGGTAAAATTCAAACACAGGAAAAACAAGACATAAGCCTAACCCTGACAACAATGCATCGTCTAACTCGCCACAACTCTTTCCCGAAACTGTATTGTCGCAAATATGTCGTTTTGCTATAAATTATGGACATGGCATCTGAGGACTAATTCTCATTTTTCTCAGTTATTTTGCTTTATTTCCAGATTCAATCTCAGGCTGCATCCGAAATCGCATACTCTCTTGAGTAGGTACTTATTTTGAATAAGTAATCACTTCAAGACCACTAAAAAAAGTATGTTCTATGTAGTATGAATGTAATCTGGATTTACTACATTCGCTATGTTGCCCTTATCATGTGACCTACCAGTGTCAGTTGCGTCGCTTCACTGCCATTCACAAACTCTCCCGTGACCTCATGGGATAATAAAGTGTCCATCATATATACACTTCAGAATCTTGCCAGAAGTAGTAGGTCATCCGGGTACTTTTTGCCTACTTTTTTATGAGTACTGTGAATTCAGACATACTTCTTTTGTCACATACTGTTTTTCACCTACTATATAGTAGGGAAGTATGCGATTTCGGATGCAGCCATAAGCTCTACGTTCTTATGTACTAGAGCATGCATGTGCACTCTTCAAAAATGGTGCTTTAAGTCTCTTGACAAACTAAAAGACATAACATGACATTTGTATATATTTGAAATAGAAGATATTGTACTGAATGTCAGCTTGCTTATTTTGCTCAAGATAAAGATTTATTAAGTCAACATGCAAACAAGAAACTATGCTTCTAACCACAAGTCGAGAGCTGTTTCAACCACACAACTTTGAAATGTTGTTTGCAAATGTTCCTTTCGGGAAACACCGACTCGTTGAACTATACTGATAACAATGGAACTTGTGACCAAAGTTGGCTTACAATGCCTTTGGGAAACGCACCCCTGTGATATAATCTGTAAAGCAATAATCCAGTCATTCAAAGATTTAGTACCGGAACACCAAACGTCTCTCATTATTATTCTAACCCCAGAAACAACTCAAATTTTTTTTTTTTGTCTATTATGCTTTCGTCTTACACAATAAATTCCCAATTTAATTTATTAAATTACATTTATTAAATACTCTATGAATTTTCTTAATTATTTTTTTTCCTCAGCAAAACAGAAAACGGAAAAAACTTGCCACTTAGAATCACGCAGACTCACTGCAACAAGCTGTGATTAATAATTAAACATAAATGCAGCAAGAGTGGTCCTGGTTTCTTTTTTTATGGATGTCTTTTAAAAGGCTAGGTTTTTTGGGGAGCTTTTTTGTAATTTTAGATTCCCTTAGAAAGGCGTATAGATTTGGCTTTTACTACTGACTGAAAAATAACTCTGACATCATATCAACCTGACGAAACTTGCTAAATAAAACTGGCTTCCTGGTAAACTAAGCGTAGTCTACACAAATTCTCCTTTCAAAACATTGTTTTCGTTTTGTTTTGGAAGGTTGGGCATCAAAAAAGGGACCTTCCACACAAAAACAGCTTAGAAGTTTCATTCATCCTCCTTCTGTGACATAAACTTTCATCTAAAAATAAAATATCTCATCCTGTCACCATAGCAACCAGTCCCCTTTGACCTCTTATGCCCATTTTGTAAATAAGATGAGCAGCTGAGCTGAAAACAAAACGGTAAAGTCAAAGTATGAATGTTTGAATTCTGTAAGCTTTGAAAGATAAACCATACTTATTTTGTTCCCTGTTTTCAAAGGGCAACAACTAAACTCTGAAAAAACACTGAAACACTATCACAAACTGAAATACTAACCTCTTGTCTTACAAAAACATACCTTCTTCTTACAGAAACAACATAAACAAACTGTTATTTGCATATATTAGTTAGCGCAATGGCTTAAGAACTTATTCATAACATGTCATAACAAAGTCTCCAAAGTACCACCCGTTCTTCATTATGTTAACAGACATGTACATTTGTATAAACTGTATAAATTACAATATGGAAAACAAGCAGACTGAATATAATGTTAGCACAACTCTTATCTCTTTTTATGGCACATTAGATAAAGTGTCTCAATATATTGTAGCAAATCCTACACAATTTGGTCAAATTAAAAAACTCTCTTTAACATTATATTTGTGTCCATATGTGAACCATGTTTTTAACCGTCCTCTATTAAAATCCAGGTACGCAGCTAGATAAGCCAAAGCAGATACAATTTCCCCAGAATAAATCAATTGACTTCACTCAATGAATTCAGGGATAAACCAATTCCATAATCTACTTTAGAAAAGAGGCTTTCTGTCAACATATACAGTTAAATCCTCTGAACAACGCCTTACCGGCAAACTAGTTAAAACCGCATCACGCTGTGAAAACAAAGCTGGGTTACAGATTTGCCTATGCAGAGAAACCGTTCCATTTTCTGTCTATAGTTGCATTAATGTGAGATTAATTGTGCAGAACAGACAAAAGAACACTTTTTGATTTATGACCATACTTTGTGTGGTCTAAGAGTACAGAATGACAGAAATCTTTTGAGCCACCTTTCTAAAGATTAGCCTGGTAACATTTCCCACAAAATGTACAGATACAGCTTGTGCATTTCGATTGGTACAACATACATCAAGGAAGGTCTCCTTGAGGTTTTGGACTTTCCCATGATTTATCACTCTCTCTCTCTCTCTCTCTCTCTGTTTATTTCTGCTGATAGGGCAGACAGGTCCCAGCTGCAGCAATTTTGCCTACTACACAGTCTACTTTAGTTCATTCAGCTCTCTGTAGAATTTGTTGTTTGCCGACAAAAGAAAACAACCATGGCCTGTGGCTCTCAGCACAAAACTAAAATTGCTCATTGACATTGATAGTTCTATTGTACCACTAACTGCACTGCTCCAGTCCAATGCAGAATATTTAATACAGCTGTAGTCATAGAATTGACAAGTGGCATGTCCACAGACATGTTCACTGACCGTCTAGCTAGACTTATTGGCTGGCTTGGATAAAACTGTCAGCCAAATGTGTAAATATATAATGTACAGGAAGTTCCGGGAGTCTGGGAGCACAGGCTTTTATCAGTTTGGCAAGAAACAATTCATGTTTGCAAGATACAACAGGCTTCATATATAAAAAGAATTTGTGTAAAATCATTCTACCGTAAACTGTCACATTAAATTCAATGCACTTATTTATGTAACACTGTGTCTACACTAGAAGCGGCCAATGTCACATTGCTTAAGGCTGTCAGCACTGAAGGTGTCGAAGCTGCGTATCACCTCAAGGCTTGACTTCAGGAGTAGTAAAATGCCTTGTTTGTTTCCTACTTTTTTCATCAGAAATACATTAAAAATTACTTTGAAACAAAAGACTTGAATTAGTTTGAATTAGACAATCCCAACCGTTGGGTTTAAAATTAAATTGAATAAAACGGTTGGGTTTGTTCATATTTGACCCAAACATGGGTTGAAACAACCCAACATTTTTTTTAGAGTGTAGGCCAAAAACCCGACACATCATTAATATACACTAAAAGTTTAGGGTTATTATGATTTTTTTAAGTTTTTTTGAAAGAAGTCACTTATGCTCATCAAAGCTGCATTTATTTGATCAAAAATACAGTAAGAACAGTAATTTTGTGAAATATTTCAATTTTAAAAAATGTTCTCAATTTTAATATCTTTTAAAATGTAATTTATTCATGTGCCGAAGCTGAACTTTCAGCATCATTACTCCAGTCTTCAGTGTCACATGATCCTTCAGAAATTATTCTAATATGCTGATTTGAAGCTCGAGAAACATTTCTTTTTATTATTATTATTATTATTATTTATTATGTTGAAAACACATGTGCTGCTTCTTTGATGAATAAAAAAGCATTTATATGTAATAGAAATCATAAATTGTACATGTCTTTACTGTTACTTTTGATCGTTTAATGTGTCCTCGCTTACAAAAAGTATTGATTTCTTTCAAGAAAAAAATGTTATGGCCTCAAATTTTTGAATGGTAGTTCCATTTACAGTGGCCAATTAATGATATTTGTAAATAAATAAAGTCCAAAAAAAGTCAAAAGGGAAATTAAAGTGGCTGGAAAAGCCGTTCCATAAATAGAAAAATGGGATCCGTCAACTGAAGGTGCATTGCAATTTGCCACAAAGGACACTTGTTTTCAGATTTAACCTATCCTAAACATCACATAAATATAAAAATAAACAGCGGTTGGCCTCTTTATACGTCATTAAGATGGTCTCTTTCTATGGAAGTAAGTATTTCTTTGCCAGAATAAGGTGCAAAGTGGTCCAAACTTTATGCTGATAGTCAGCATGAAACGAAAGTTGAGAGTCTTTTCTACCCTATCATATATGCCAGCGAAACGGCT
Organism: Anabarilius grahami; assembly: GCA_003731715.1. Classification (NCBI taxonomy): domain Eukaryota; kingdom Metazoa; phylum Chordata; class Actinopteri; order Cypriniformes; family Xenocyprididae; genus Anabarilius; species Anabarilius grahami. The sequence continues at coordinate 6,108,358 of RJVU01019434.1, forward strand.
TATTAAACAAGAAAAAATGTAGGGTGCGACTTGATTTTGTCCATAGGGAATTGATTGGATGGTTGTGGTTTACTATTGCTGTGATCACATGTGAGTGTGACGAATTCAGAAAGGCCTGTAAAATGAATGACACATTCTTCAGAGCCCCTAAAGGGACATGGTTAGGCTTACTGCGGTTGTTGTTTACATTACAGTATTTCACTTATCATGTGAAGATAGTAAGGAGAGATGACTGACAGGACAATGTCGGAGGATTTGGTGCGCAACAGATCCTGAGCTTAACCGACAAATCATATCGCATGATTGCGAATTGGAAAGTAAAAAGCAAGCGCATATTCAAAAGTGATTTCAATACCCGCATGATAGTGGCTCTCTGATGCCCACAAATTATATACAATATAATTGCCCAACTATGTCATTGTGAGAGAATGCAAAAGCATATTTTTTCCTCCCATTTTATCATTTTTTTCCATCACCATGTCCCTTTAGGATATTTTGATTAAAGATTACGAGGGTACATGAACTTACCAAAATAAAATAATGATGTGCACGGATAAATCATTTATAATAAATACTGCAATATTCCATAAAAAATACGAATTTCATGGTGACTTTGCGGACTGAGACACTGGTACAACATAGGCCATAACAATTGCTCCACAGTGATGCTAAGAATGTATCTCTGGTGATTGTGTAGCATGCACAGCTCCAAACAAGGGGATTTAACATGAGGCTGGCCATGTGAACTCAAGCTGAAGTAAGCATGCCCAAATGATTATGTTATGCCATCTGAAATAGCAGTCATTCTGGCCGCAGGAGGGGAGAGACACTCATAACAACCCCCTGATGAATATTATATGCTTGTGTATGTGTCTGAGAATTCATCACAGCTAGCTCTACACTAGTGACTTTCCCCTCAGCAGTGCCTTTGAGGTTGGCGATGTGCTTCCCACCCAGTATTCGCCGTCCTGCTTCTCGCGTGCTTCGTGAAAGAAGTTGCGTGAATGTCACTAAGATCCGACATGGCGGATCAGTCTGTCCATCTGTTTATCCCTCTCTCTGGCTCTCGTCCTCAGCCACATCGCCCAAGATGCACCGAACGTGACAGTAAATGTACACACTACTCCCACGCACTCTGAGGTATTTATATCTGAGACATAAAAGGGCTAGTGCACTTAGGGTCGACGAACGCTCTCTTGTCCTCTACTATGATTTGCTTCAGATGAATAATAGAAGCATTTCAAGGTCTCTCACTACATGACTTCAAAACAAACAGACATTTTTGTAGTTGCTTTTGCAGGAAAGCACCCAGGAAATATAAATGCGAATGTAAATTTAACAAATTCCTAATATTGGCGGCAAATGAAAGCCCTGCTGAGTGCCACACTGAGGTGTCATTAATCACACCCAGCAAAGTGACAAAGAGAGGCAACCACTCCAACAGAAAATGGATGAGTTCTGTTTCTGATGCCACTCAGTGCCAATATATTCTGAATATTGTTTTCATAATGCCAACATGACATATTGCTATTCTCAACTGACTAAAACAAATGAGGTAAAAGTCTTCTACAGAAGAAGAGCTACAGAAGAAGATTAGATATAGAAATACTTGTTGATACAATAGTTGCAGGTGCGGTCTGATGGTGTAATGATTCCCGTTTAGCACTAAAACTTTAAAGATGTGATTTTCGTTTAATTAATAAAATGATTTAAGTTATAAAATGAATCAAACCAGGATTATTATCATTACCTAAAACATTTTTGTTAATTGAATTAAAATTGAAATAAAATATTAAAATATACAAAAGTAGAATTGTTGCCTTGGTATGGAGACATGGCAGTGGGAAAAAAATGAGATGGGGGGAAAAACATTTATTTCTGTGAAGTTTCTCGGGGGAATGCAAAACATTTGCGAGAGAATGCAAAAGCATTGACATACTGTATATTTTTTTCCTCCCATCTCATATTTTTTCCATAATGTCCCTTTAGGGGCTCCGTACCTTTGCAACTAACTGAAAAAGTTTAAGTTAAGCACTAAAATTACTAACTGGAAATAAATAAAAACTAAAAACTGAACTAAACCTATAAATCTGAAATAAAAATGAATCTAACTTATTTGTAAAAAAACTAATAAAAATATCAAAATTACTACAAATTAAACTAATATTAAAACTGAAAATATACAAATAAAAGCTCATTCAAAATATGAATAAAAACTATAATAGTATATTAAAAATGCCAAAATAACATTGACTCGATTGCCAATTGCACTTAGGGTTAATCAAATAAAGCTATAAGCATTTTTTAATGGTAAATCAAGCAAATAATTTATTAAACACTCACGTCCCCAAGACCTCCTTGAAATCGTAATTTTCCTTAATATCAGTTGTCTTCTTTTTCCATCCATTTTCATCTTCTCCTAAAGGCATTGTATAGTTGATTTCCACTCAGGAACTAAAAAAAAAAAAAAAAGACAGAAGTAGAGGCCAATGAAAAAGAAAATGTATTCGTTCAATAGAAAATTAGACAGACACAGAACAGAGAAAACAATGTGTTCAAAAACCTGGATGTATTGTTTTTGGTTTCATGGCTATTATTTAAATCTTACTGCAATAGTGTGGCATTGTTCAGGTGTGCATTACAACATCACACTGCCACTGACACCTGAATGTGTGAATGGAGTCATCACATGCTACTTGTCTCAATGCAGGGGAAGATGGGCAAAACCAATAGTTTGTGGTTGCATATAAGGCATTTTATTAAGCCTAAGTGACTGCTTGAGCACACTGTCATCTGTAAGCCACAGAGCTTAAAAAAACCTAAAAAAGTAAGTTACCTGGTTGCCTTAAAGTTTTGAGTTCATTGAAATTTAAAAAATTGAGTTAATACAATGAAGGCAATTGGTTTAATCAACAGAAACTCAAAATACTATGTTATCTGAAACACATTAATTATCTAAGTTGATTTGACAAAAGAAAAAATGTTGTGATAACAAATCATGAAAATAATGTTTTACAGTGCAGTGACCAATTTTGCTATTTATAGATTTTTAGATTACTTTTTTAGAGGGAAACTCTAGTGACTCTGTTACCAAGATGATTAAAACATAAAATAAATAAATTAATCCATATTCAAATATTCACCAAAACTTTTTTTGGCATGGAACAGATTTGTTTAAAAGTATCCACTTTAATTCCACAAGTCCTACCTTAAGTCCTCAAGAATTTCCTTTACATTAAACTATTAATGGGTCTAAATGGATCAATGTGATTTACATCACTGTTATGCTCCTCTGAGGAGCCACTACTGACACACACTTATTGATATTTCCAACAAGGATGAATTACATGACACAGTACACCATCACACCACAGGACTACTGGTAATCTAAGCAGTTCCATAAGTGTGATGCACTTTATTATTTATTTATTTGCGAGACCTAATAGTGATTGATAACCTAACTTATTTTTTATTTAAAAAACCTAGAATATCCCATTGTTTTCTTATTCTGTTCAACAACTAAACTCATACACTGTAAAAAAAAATTATATATATATACCCTTAAAATTATGGTTTAAAAAAATGGCAACTGTTGTTGGCAGAAATTCACAGATCTTGTCAGTTTTTTTTTTTTTGACTTTGACTTTTTTTGACTATCTCGTATTTAGATTGAGACAATGTTTCCAGTTTTACAGGATGTCTGAATATTTTACAACTTATAGGCCTAACCGTATATTTCATTAAGTGATATAATGTTAACATTCCTACTTTAACTACCAAAGTCTACCTTAAAATGTACCGATAACCACCACAATAATCCAGGTGGCACAATAGAACATGATGAATCATCAGAGTTCATCACAAACAGCTTTTCATAAAACATAATACCCGTAAAGACAATACACACAAACACAAAACACTATCAGGGTAACACACACAACACTAAAATATTCCAATAAACAATAACTAAACAACATAAAATGTATCACAAAACACAATGTACATTAACAAAAATAAAAATAAACAAAATTATTCATAAATGTATAAAATTACAAACATTAATTTTGACAATCTATTGAATTGATCCCACATTTTCAGTGCAAACCCTGTTCTTCTAAAATTTAACAAAATAATCTTAGTTTTTACACAAATTGGACTCAGCTATGCCCAGCTTTTTGTAAGAAAACATTCTCAAATAAATATTTGTGAAGGTTACGTTGTATCTTTTTAAGAGTCTTGAGTCTTCTAAAGTAATTCATTGATAAAAATTACACACTCTAAAAAATGCTGGGTTAAAAACAACCCAAGTTGGGTTGAAAATGGACAAACCCAGCGAATGGGTTGTTTTAACCCAGCGGCTGGGTTAAATGTTTGCCCAACCTGCTGGGTAGTTTTATTTAACCCAAATATTGTTTAAAAATTACTGTATTTCTTGCTTAAAATGAACCCAAAATATGTTGGAAATTAACATTTATTAATATGTTTAATAAACAAACATTTATTAATACTTTTTTTGAATAATATTTAAACAATAAACATTTATTAAATTGCTTATTAATAAATGCTCATCTTTTTGATTATTATTGTTGCCTCTAGTAATTATGAGTCTGATTTTTAATTTCCAACCTATTTTGGGTTCATTTTAAGCCAGACATATAGTAATTTGTAAACAATTGTTGGGTTAAATAAAACTACCCAGCAGGTTGGGCAAACATTTAACCCAACTGCTGGGTCAAAACAACCCAATCGCTGGGTTTGTCCATTTTCAACCCAACTTGGGTTGTTTTTAACCCAGCATTTTTTAGAGTGCACTTTTAAATTATATATTCTTTATTAAAATTCCCTAAATTGTATGTTTTTATTCATAATCTCCTGCAATTTTTTGTATATTTTTATTTCATATTGTAATGTTATATTTTTCATCCTTATTTTTCATTATGAATCTCTTATATAATTTTTCAAATTTTCTCCATTACTATGCTTTCATATCTATCTTTAGTCATTCTTAATGAATTGTAATATTTGTCAGTTTTAAAGATCTTCAAAACAGATAATCACTGGTTATGTGGATGTTAAGTTTGATTGTTGTAATTCTGGAACCTATCAAAAATATATCTATTTTTTAAGGTTACATTCTTTCACAGACCATTTGTTTAAAAAATCAAATAACAGCAGCCCTATTTTGTACCCTGTTCATAGAAATTGCCAGGTCACAGATGCAAACCAGACAAAATAAAAAAGTGAGCAGACTCAGCAACCCAAAGAACTCATACATATACTAAATATATATCATACTTGTGCATATATTATAACTTTTATGCTTTCAACATCTTACAGTTAAAGTACAACACATTTTTCAGTTAATCCCATGGTGTTTGAACGTGTATCCTGGTAATTCCATGCTATTATATAAACCGTGTGTATGAATATGAAAGTCATTCGGAACCATGCTAACCGCATCAGTGTGTACATTACTTTTATTAAAGGAATACACCACAAAACAAGGCATAAATCGACTATAACCTGAGGAGAACAGCAGTTCCACTGAAAAACTGAAAACGTGCAATTCACAAGAACCCTTACCACTGTCTCAAAGTGCTCCGCATCTCGAGTCACTGACCAAGCAATGTACTATGCCAATGGATGCATATTGTTCGTGTATGTGTATAAGTGTGTGTGTATTCAGACACTGCGCATATGCGCATGCAGGAGTCTGTTGCCACCTGCCACATAATAATCTTCTAGGAACAGACATGGAAACAACATGAAATGACTGAAAAAAAGATGCATTTTCTGTTTTAAATCGACGATATCTTACATAGAGTCCTAATGCAGCACTGCATTGCCCACATCATGCATGAAAGCTTGTGGCACTGCAGAAGACTGTTACTACATTTAAATCAGTTCAGACACATCAACCGCTGACTTCGAGGAAAACTTAAAATAAACGCAATACCTGATCGTCTGCTCCTATGGAAGGATGTTCCTCTTCTGCCTCTTTATCTATCCGCAATTCTCTTTCGATGCAATAGTTGCGGGATCTACCCTGACGTCAAATAGCGACTGGAGGAGGCGTCTTTCATTTGACAATATAATGATACACACTATGATACTATTCCCGAGTGCTATTCGCAGAACCCTATTAAATAAGCGATTAAGTTTTATAAGTAGATGAGGATGAAAAAGCCTGTTAGACCACAATGGCAAATAACATTCAATACATTAAACAAATAAATAAATATCCCCGCAAGAATCGTTTGAAGTACGTACATTTGTTTTATCTTTTTCCACTTTTTTTTATTTTTATTTGTATTTTTTTATCTTGCATTTGCACATTTATATAAGTTTAAGTTAGTGTAGCCTAATTCTTTTATTATTTTTTTTAAATAATTAATTAATTTATTAAGTAGACGTGTTAAGTTTGTGGCCTAAAGCTCAAAAAATACAAATAATGGGTACATTTCCAATGTAATGCAGCATCTTGTTACAGTATTTGAGTCCTTGAAAGTAATTAATTAATTAAAAGTTATACTTTTAATTTTTTTTATTTGAATTAGAAAGCCTCTAGTTTTTTTTTTTTTAGTTTTGCTTTTCTGTAATTTTTTTAATAGTCATATATATTTATTTTATACTGTCAAAGTATTATTTTTTCTTTATTATTATTTATTATCCGTTATAATAGATTTTTCTTTATTCAGCTCCATTACTATTTGGTCATCTTTAATTAATTGTAATCGTCTTTAAAATAGATAAGCACTGGCTATGTATGCTAAGTGTGATTACGTTGTAATTTTGGAAAAAAAGAATAAATAAAAAAGAATACATTCTGGATAAAATAATAAGAGAAAATAAATCTGTTGCAGATGCTAATTTTATCTCGAATGCTGTTTGTTTTCATTTTAGAGTGTAGAAAAGAAAATGCAAAATATTCCACATTTTCGGAAGTGAGGAGGGGCTTCTTAAAATCACTTCCGGTTTCGTATGACGAAGGAGGCGGGACTTCGTTAGCTATCCTACTTGCTGGCTAACAGTTGCCGCTCTGTTGCTACTGAAGAATAATTCCTAACTGCGCCAATAAAGTCGCGATTTTAATACGGGTAGGTCAGTGTATTCCTAAAGCCTTTTGTTCCCGAATACCCCTCCGCAAGATTAATATAAGAAACAGAAGTGCGCTTTTCTGAGAAGTGAGTGAGTACGAGAGCACACCGCGAGACCGCTCTTTTGTTTGACTGAAACACGGAGCGTCGATTGGCTGTTGGCGTTTAGGGATTGTTTACCGGAAGATTAGCACGCGGCTAAGTATGCTATTCCACACAACACTGTAGATGCATATAGTTCAAAGCATAATAGCTTCCGTTATAGGCTGACTAAAGCTGGTATGAAAGAATGCATATATGGGTGATTAGTTAATACCCATACCTTCCTTTGTCCTCCTTTAAGCAGGTCAACTGTAGTTTGTTTATGACTAGTAGCTCGTATAGACATTGTAAACAACATTTTGTATGGGAAAATGATATATGGTGAGCTACAAAATCTACAGTTAATTATGTTAGTAATGTAGTGGCATATAATACCATCTTTAAAATCTTGAAAAGATTTCCTAATTATGTTTACTCTAAAGTAGTACATTCTCTTTGAGCAATTCACGGTTGTCACATTCAAATGTCAGGACATTTTTGGTCTTACTAGTGACATTTGTTCACTAAAAAGTATAACCATGTAAATGTATAGATACTAAGGATTGCTGACTGGCATACAAATGGAAATCGTCTCCATAAAATGATTTTTTTTTTTGAAGATCTCTATCAGGGATGTATATTCATAAAAGTGGTGGAAGCCCTGTGTGTCTAAAAGGATGTTTGGGTCATCAACAGGTACCGTTTCAATGGGCTCCAAGAGAAGACGAGCCACCTCTCCCTCCAGCAGTGCCAGCGGAGGAGACTTTGATGATGCCACCTCATCCACCCCAGTCAGTGGATGGAAGAGGAGGAGAGCTTCTTCCACTGCTCCTTCTGTTGATCAAGTGAGTGCATGTGGTTTAGTTTATTCAAACTATTTGCTTTGGCACACAGTTTAGATCACATCACTGATCTTGTCAGTTTTTTGACTTTGACTTTGTTTCATCTTCAGATTGCTGTGTGCCATGAATTGTACAACACTGTCAGAGATTACAAAGATGACCAAGGCAGACAGATCTGCGAGCTCTTTGTTCGTGTACCAAAGAGGAGGTACAAGTATATTCCTTGGGTGCTTCTCAATTCTTATTTGTGCATCCTCGTGTCTTAGCTCCACCCCTTCAGGATGCGAGGGAAGGAAACAAGGAAAAGAAGCGAGGACGGAGGAATTGAATCAAGTGAAATGATATATCCTCGCTCCCTTTAGCGTCACTTCAAAGCGTCATCAGCTGCACTCGAGGGATCTACCCATATGTTGTTAAAGTTTGGTTATTTAAAAAATAAAAAATAAATATTAATAAAGCAAGATGCCCTGTTGAAATATGTGAGATGTAAAGTTTATTTAAACTGCATACATTAAAGCATACATTTAAATTATTGTGACAGATATGAAGGGGGAGGAGAATTTATGCGTGCGTCACGTTTCTCGATGAGAAAGACTTCCGCAAAGGATGCACCCGTGTATAAATATAAGTTAAAGGGATAGTTCTCCCAAAAATTATCCCATGTTTTACTCACCTTTAGTAAGTAATTTTTTGGGCTTCAAAATCTCAGCCCCCATTCACTACCATTATAAAGCTTGGAAGAGCCAGGATATTTTTAAATATATCTCCGATTGTGTTAGTCTGAAAGAAGATAGTCATATACACCTAAGATTGCTTGAGTGTGAGTAAATCATGGGATAATTTTCATTTTTGGGTGAACTATCCCTATAACTGAAATAAAATGTTTGTTTTTTTTAATTATATTTCTCATTTTCCTTCAGTTCAACTTACACTGAAGTAAAAAATTAAAAAACTATGTAGAGATATTAAAAACGCTAATAAAGTATGACAAAAAACTAAATTAAATTGCTAAAACTTTAAAATTAAAACAAAATATAAAAATAAAAACTAATTTTAAAATATTAAAAAACAAAAAAAGTATCTCATTGATACTAAAATAACACTGGACCAACTCGTCCATCTTACAAAATAATACTTGAAAAATCATTTTGTAAAGGCGTTCATTCTGTTGAATTGTTTTTAAAATGAATTTTACAATGTAATGAATAAACCGTACTGAGTTTAATGCATGCAATATACTCTAACTTGCGCCTCAACCTCTCTTCCTCTTTTTCTTGTTTTAGGAATCAGCCTGACTATTATGAAGTAGTAAGCCAGCCCATAGACATGATGAAGATACAGCAGAAGCTCAGGGCAGAAGAATACCAGGATGTAGAGCAGTTCTCAGCTGACTTTCACCTGCTTATTAATAATGCCAAAGCTTACTATCAGGTGTGTTTCCATTTGCATATTTAAGTACATTTAACAAGTTTCTGACACATGAATCAGCGCAGTCTGTCCGTTGTTTTAGACTGCTGATGAGCCATGGATGCATTCCTTGTGTAAAAGTGTTCAGCATCACAGCCACCGTTAACTGCTAATGTACCTGTGGGTCTCTTACAACAGGCTGACAGTGCAGAGTACAGAGCTGCCTGTAGGCTTTTGAATGTCTTCCTGTCCACCAAGAATGAACTGCTACAGGGAGGGGAAGGAGAGGATGCCGATGATGATGAGGAAGGGGAAGATGTGGAGAACCCAAGTTCTTCCATGGAGGAGGAGGTAAAGGAAATTGACAGATTTTTCCTGTTTGTGGATGTTTAGTAGTTTTATTTCTGTGCACATCTAGACTGATATCATTTCTTTCACCTCTATACGTATTTGCTCAACAGAGACCACCAAGCTATCTAAAAGCCATACTGGAGCAACTCTTGGAGGCCATTGTGTCATGCACCGATTCCTCAGGGAGGCTTGTTAGTGAGCTCTTCCAAAAACTTCCCTCCAAATTGGTAAGACCCAAGTTTGTGCAACAATCATGCCAGACTAGTTTTTAACTTTAATCAAAACTGATTTAAAGGGATAGTTCACCCAAAAATGAAAATTTTGTCATCATTTACTCCCCCCCCCAAGTTGTCCCAAAACTGTATGATTTTCTTTGTTCTGCTGTACACAAAGGAAGAAATTTGGAAGAATGTTTGTTACTCCCATTGACTACCATAGTATTTTTTTCCCCCTACTATGGTAGTCAATGGGGAGCAAGATCTGCTTGGTTACAAAAATTCTTGAAATGATTACACAATTTTCATTTTTGGGTGAACTATCCTTTTAAGTTCCACTTAAATGTAGTTTACTTTCATTGATTAATTTCTTCTTTTGCCCATTCCTTCCTTTCCAGCATTATCCAGACTACTATGCTGTAATAAAAGAACCAATAGATCTGCGCACTGTGGCTCAGAGGATCCAGGTATGTGGGGCTTTGAAAGCATATTAGTGCTCTATAGCAATAGAAATGTGCAGTGGTGCATATTATAATAATTTTTAATTGTGACATTACTGTCAGAGACTGTTTAGGTAATATATCTGTCATAATTGTATGTAATAAGTAATAATAATAAAATGCAGTAAATTATTATTATAACATCTTGGCATCTTTATAATAGTAATGTTTTATTCTGTTGTAGGCGGGACACTACAAATCCATCAGTGCCATGGCCAAGGACATTGATCTTTTGACAAAAAATGCCAAAACCTACAATGAGCCAGGGTCACAAGTTTTCAAGGTTTGTGTTCTTGTGTACCCTTGTTGTCTATCCATCACATACATTGAGCTCATTTTTATATAACAATCTCATTTTTATCTTTCTAAAGGATGCAAACACAATTAAGAAGGTATTTTCTCAGAGAAAGACAGAGATTGAACAGGCTGAACCCACTAAATCCAGCCTCCGTATCAGGTATGTCCTATTTTTTTAAACTGGTTGCTTTGAAGAAGCATGTTTTAGTCTGTAACATGTTTTGTATGTGTTTTGCTAGAAACCGGAGGTCTGCTCAGGGTGACCGCCTGTCTGCCATCACTATGGCTCTTCAGGCTGGATCTGAAAGTGATGAAGACTCCATTCTCACAGGTACGTATCTGTATTTTCCCTTTGAAGTCCATTTTCTAAGATTACCTTATTGCAATCTATCTGAGACAACCTGCCAACTCTACTTGCAAAAATACATTGGCAAGGTCCGCAACTGAATATATCTTGAAAGATTGTTCTTTGAAGTACCTTTGTCTGTTCTTATACTCTTGTCTCAGGCACTGTCCGTTTTGACACTGGAGAAACGGAGGCTGATTGTGGTCTGAGTGCAGGTGACCCAATCCTCCAGTTGTATCAGTCAGTGCGAGGAGCACGAAGTGTTCACGGGCAGCTTCTTGCTGAACCGTTCCTCCAACTGCCCGTGAGAAGGGAATACCCAGACTACTACCATCAGATCAAAAACCCCATCTCCCTACAACAGATCAGGTGTGGATAACACACATGTTATATCTGTTTATTTGAATCTGAAAGGTTAAAAAAGTAAAGTTTACACACTTTCCATGTTTTACATTTCTTATAGGGATAAAATGAAGAATGGAGATTATGATGGAGTCGAGCAGATTGAGGCTGACCTTACACTAATGTTGGAGAATGCTAAACGCTACAACATGCCCAACTCCACCATATACAAACGTGCTCACAGGTTACAGCAAATAATTCAGGTCAGTCTGCTTTGATAACTGCAGTTCTGTTCCATAACCTAATGAGCTAACTGAGGAATGAGAAAATAAGGAATAAATCTTTGGGTTGAATTTATGTTCTAGCAAAAGAAAAGAGAGAATAGAGATGAAGATGAAGGAAATGTCTCTACTGCAAATTCTGATGTAGGAAGTAGTAAAAAGAAAAGGTGATTTTTTTTTTTATGACATCACTTGCATTATTTTCATCAATATGACTTGCAATCAGTAATGAAAAGTCCTTTTAACATTATTTTCTTTTTGCTGCCATAATCTGATCCTAACAGCCACAAGAAGAACACCAAGAAAAACCGAATGAAGACTCTGTATTCTGCAGTGACCGAGGCACGTGAGCCAGGCACTGGACGGCGCCTCTGTGAACTCTTCATGGTGAAGCCCTCTAAGAAGGACTACCCAGACTACTACCAGATCATCCAAGACCCAATGGACCTGCGTACCATCGAGAACAATATCCGCACTGAGCGTTATAATAATGAGGATGCACTTATGGATGACATGAAGCTTATGTTTCGCAATGCCCGCCACTATAATGAGGAGGGATCTCAGGTGGGCATTATGACTTTACTTAAACTGAATGCTTTTCAGTTAAAATACACTACCAATCAAAAGTTTGGGGTCAGTATGATTTTTTTTTTTTTTTTCATGAAAGAAATCAATAATTTTATACAACAACAATGCATTCAGTTGATCAAAAGTGACAGTAAAGACATTTTTAGTGTTACAAAAAACCTATTTCAAATAAATTAAATTCACAATTATTTGCGTAGTGCTTTTCACATTGCTGTTCTTTTGAACTTTCTATTCATCAGAAAAATCTGAACAAAGTATATCACAGTTTCCAGAAAAATATTCAGCAGCATAACTTATTTCAACAATGATAATAATAAGAAATGTTTCTTGAGCAGCAAATCAGCATATTAGATTTATTTCTGAAGGATCATGTGACATTTAGGACTGGCGTAATGATGCTGAAAATTCAGCTTTACCATCACAGGAATAAATTACATTTTAAAATATAGGAAACAGTTATCTAATAATATTTCACAATATTACTGTTTTTACTGTCTTTTTGATCAAATAAATGCAGCATTGGTGAGCAGAAGAGACTTCTTTAAAATCTAAAAAATCATAACTACAATCATTTGTATGGCATAACAATATTAAGGGCTCATTCTTTTGCAAGTACGCCTGTGATAAGAGTGAGACTTGCGCAGGTGTTAAAGGAAGAGTTAATCCAAAAAATAATATTGTCATTATTTACTCATGTGGGTTCATACCCAAATATAGTCCTAAAATCTAATAGACCTAATAATTTAAAGTTTATCTTTGTCATTAAATTTTTTTTTACCCGCAGGTTTATAATGATGCAAATATCTTGGAGAAGATTGTTAAGGATAAACAGAAAGAGCTTGGCCCTCCCCCAGAGGAAGATGACGTTGGCTCTCCTAAACTCAAGCTTCGTATGTTTTTTTTTTTTGGGGCAAAAATTGGACACTTTAATGCAAATACCACTAATGGAGACACAAATTTTAGATTTAACTTTTTTATTTATTTAATTAACTAAATGCCTCTTTTTTACAGGCCGTAGTGGAGTTGCAGCCTCCCCTAAAAAGGCTCGTACCCAGACCACACCACTCCAGCAGAAGCTTACTGATCTCTACGAAGCCGTGCGCAATTTCACAGACAATCGTGGTCGACGTCTCAGCACTGTTTTCTTGCGTCTGCCATCACGTTCTGAGCTGCCTGACTATTATGCCGCAATTAAGCGTCCCATTGACATGGAGCGTATACGCAGCTACATGGTACAGGGGCGCTACCAAGACGTCGACTCATTGGCAGAAGATTTCATCCTTATGTTCAACAACGCCTGCACCTACAATGAGCCTGAGTCTCTAATATACCGTGATGCACTGCTGCTCCATCGAGCCTTTCTAGAAGCCCGTCGACGGATTGAAGATGAAGAGGATGGAGGTGAAGTTGGACTGGGTGGTTTGTCGGTTGCCTCTCTCGTGCGTGAGCTCATCCGTAACCTTTTCGTTTCAATGATGGGGCACCAGGATGATGAGGGCCGCTGCTATAGTGACTCTTTGGCGGAAGTGCCCGCCATCGACCCTGCTAACCCGGAGGACCCACCCCTCAATTTAGACATCATTCGTAATAATGTGGATCGCGGGCGCTACCGGAGACTGGATGTGTTCCAGGAGCATGTGTTTGAGGTGCTGGAGAAAGCAAGACGTCTCAACCGGTAAGCAGTGAAGAGTGTGAAAATCAGCTTTTCTTGTCGTCAATAAAGAAATAATTCTGTCCTGATTTATTCAGTCCCAAACTTTATGAATGTCTTTCTTTCTGTAGAATTCAAAATATGTGACTTCCTTTAAAATGAATGGGAATGGGATTAGGCTTTAAAAATCACTAAAAACACCATGAAAGTATCAAAAGACTTTTGATGATGTCTTGTGTGCTATCTGCTGAGTTTTTGAAGCTGTGCGATTTGCTAGCTTTGCATTTGGTAAATCTTCCTTTCTGTCGTATCTTTCTTAAACATCACTCCTCAATTCAGTAGTAAGTCATATCGGACCCTCTTTATGGGATGTTTATGGTGCTTTTTCATTAATTTTCAAAATTTCATTTTGTGGAAAATGGTTGCCTGGACTTTCTGCAAAATTACTCTGTTCATGATCCATGGAAAAAAGATATACGTGTTTGGAATGACATGAGAATGAGTACATGATGAGAAAATCTTCATCAATAATTCCTTTAAGCTCCATTCACATGAATAGAACTTTAGAAAAGGTAATCTGAGAATTCATTGCAGCTATTGTGTGTTTTCAGGACCGATTCTGAGATCTTTGAGGATTCTGTGGAGTTGCAGTATTTCTTTGTGAAGATCCGTGACGAGCTATGCAAGAATGGCGAAATCTTGCTTACCCCAGCACTGAGCTACACATCCAAACATCTGCATGCAGACATAGATCAAGAGAAGCGAGATAAACTGCCCCAAGAAATTGAGGAAGACCGGCTGAAACGGGAGGAAGACAAAAAAGGTTTCCAAAATTGCTTCTAGCATTTTTAAAGTTATGCATGTAACACCCTTGGATATCCTTTAAAGTCTTGATGCTAAAATGACTCTAATATAGAGGTGTAGTAATGTGTACTTTGCTTTTATGATTTTTAGCTCTTCCAGAAGAGGACAAAGTAGAGGGTCCTGGAGGAAGCCAGTGGCCGTCAGGTCCTCAAAGCTCATACAGTCAGGACTGCAGTTTTGAGAACAACACCTACAGCGTGGGAGACTGTGTATATGTTCAGCCTTCAGAAGCGAATTTGCAGCCCCACATTGTCTGCATTGAGAAACTCTGGAAGGATGAAGCTGGTGTGCACATCCTCACTTTTACTTTATTGCTGCTAATGTATCACCTCTATTTGCTGTCAACTTCTGTTAAAAGTAAATTTTAATTTTTTTTGCATTAACCATTGGATGTGTTTGTTTTCTGCAGGTGAGCAGTGGATGTATGGATGTTGGTTTTATCGTCCAGGAGAAACTTTTCATCTGGCCACTCGTAAGTTCCTGGAAAAGGAGGTATTCAAGAGCGACTATTACAGCCGTGTGCCTCTCAGCAAGATCTTGGGGAAATGTGTTGTGTTATTTGTCAAGGTGAGTAACATGAGGCACATTCATAATATGTTTTAGATAGATTAATAAAAAGTTTATATGACCAAGAGATTC
Organism: Anabarilius grahami; assembly: GCA_003731715.1. Lineage (NCBI taxonomy): Eukaryota > Metazoa > Chordata > Actinopteri > Cypriniformes > Xenocyprididae > Anabarilius > Anabarilius grahami. The sequence goes on from RJVU01019434.1 coordinate 6,123,859, forward strand.
ACAAAATACAGCCACATGAGGCTAACAAGCTCTTGAAATATGTTGCGTTTAAGTCTCTTAAATGTGGGATTATTATTTTTTTTTTAGGAGTATTTTAAGTTGCAACCAGAAGGCTTTAAATCTGAAGACGTCTATGTCTGTGAATCACGCTACACTGCCAGGACCAAAACCTTTAAGAAGATCAAGATATGGTCAATGCCGCCAAACTCTGTCAAACTAGTCTCTCGGGAGGTTACTTTACCTGTAGTCAGAGTTGCCTCCATGTTTGTCAGTGCAAAAGACAAAGTGGCTGATCTTCCTGATGGAGAGAGTGGTGGCTTCGTTGAGAAGGTATGAAGGATTGATTTTGAGTACAGTTCTTATTTAATTTTAATTTAGCATGTAACATTTTTTTGAGCAACTTCTCTCCACAGGAGCGAGAAGATGTTCCAGTTGAAGTAGCCAATGGGGAGCCAGGTTACCAGTACTTTGAACAGCTGCGCTACAATGACATGTGGCTTAAAGTGGGCGACTGTGTCTACATACGTTCCCATGGGCTGGTGCGACCACGAGTTGGCAGGTGGGCAAGATCATGCTTATTTTACCCAAATAACTTATGAAAGTACTCATTAACCAGAAAGCTTTGACAGTAAAATAAGTCTACAGCAATAGATTGAGTTGTTATGGTTGATATGGACAGGATCGAGAAGATGTGGCTGCGGGATGGAGCAGCATTCTTCTTTGGACCCATCTTCATCCACCCTGAGGAAACAGAACATGAGCCAACAAAGATGTTCTACAAACGTGAGGTGTTCCTCAGCAACCTGGAGGAGACCTGTCCTATGACCTGCATCTTAGGTATGTGCACCGAGTGAATCAATTCATTGTAAGTGTAATGAAATCCTAGTTTAATATCGGATTGCTGTCCATCCACAACACGTAGCCCACCAAACTGTGGGTGTTAAAGCTGTGATAAAGACATTTTGCCAACTATTCTTGTCACATGCTGGTGCCTCTGGGATCATTATCATACTGAGAGACTTTTCATTTCACAGAGACACTGGAAATACAATTAAGACCTACTTCTTGTGGATGTCTTCAGTGATTTTATGGTGTAAGACTAGCCACCTCAGAACTCTAAACACATAATTGAAGAAGTGTGGGATTGCTTGACTCGAGAAAAGAACAAAAAGTAGCCAAGGGAAATAAATTATAGCAGTTCCAGTAGCAAATTTATCATGTTGAAACTTATAAGACTGTGCTTGCCCACACATAGGATTTATACAGCTGATTAAATGCTTGAACATTTTAATTTTAATTCCTCTGTTCCCTTCTTCAGTTCCCTACCAAGTTTTAAAGCTTTGTCTTTTTTTCTCAGGGAAATGTGTGGTCTCTTCTTTTAAGGACTTCCTGTCCTGCAGGCCAACTGAGTGTCCAGAGGAAGATGTGCTCATGTTTGAGAGTCGATACATTGAGAGTGAAAAGCAGATGAAAAAGTTTAAAGCACTTAAACGCTTCTCCCTCTCTGCCAAAGTGGTTGATGATGAGATCTTCTACTTTAGGTGCATTTTACTTTTCTACCTTTCTTTTAGTAGGAAGTATCGCACACGTTTATAGAATATTAAAAGGCTATTCAAGAGTTCTTTAGTATGTCTTTTTGCTGTTGGTAAAAATCATTAATTGGGTTTAGCCACTAACTGTTTCTTTAAATTCATTTTCAGGAAACCCATCGTGCCTCAGAAGGTGCCATCGCCCCTGCTGGATAAGAAGATTGAAGAGCTAGAGGCTAAGTTTGCAGACATGGAGGATCTGGATGATGATATGGATGACCTGGATGAAGATGACGATGAAGCAGCAGCGACGCCCTCAATGCCACCCAGTCAGGCATCCACAACAAGTGACATGGATATGCCTTATACACCACCACAGGTGCTCCATACTCCCTAGAAATCAGCCATTGCAGTCCAGTTTGATGATATTAACTGTTTTCCGATTATTTAAATGTTTTTACCAAATTGCCTTAACCAAGGTATTTTACTATGTTTGCTATGCACAGTCCACGCCAAAGATAAAGGGTATGTCCAAAAAGGAAGGAGCCAAGCGTAAGATCAACATGAGTGGCTACATCTTGTTCAGCAGTGAAGTTAGGTCTATTATAAAGGCTCGTCACCCTGATTTCTCCTTTGGAGAGCTGAGCCGACTGGTGGGCACAGAATGGAGGAACCTGGAAGCTTCTAAGAAGGTGGAATATGAAGGTACGTCCTCAACAGTTTTTGAGAGATTGCTCTAGTCTGTTGTTACCATAGTTACTAGTTTCTATTAAGATAAATATCCAGTCATACTCAAATAAAGCAAAACACATTTTAAAAGACATTACATTGAATGTTACCAATTCAGTCATAAAATGAAGATGCATTTGATTGTGTCCGCATCAGATATTTCTTTGCAGATTTTAAATAAGATTATTTTTCTTTCTTAAAAATAGCCAGCAGTTCTACATTTCATTTTCCCCATATAAATGAATGAGTAGCTATGGTAACTGTGTTTTTGTTTTCTTCTATGCTAAACCATACACAATGCATGATGCTTTGCTGACTATATCTATATGGCAACTGTTTCTCTAAAGCATCAACATTACGCATACCGAAGAATCTGTAATTCATGTTTTTCCAGAACGGGCAGCTAAACTGGTAGAGCAGCAGGAACGGGAGAGGGTCCTTCAGCAGCAACATCAGCAGCAGCAGCAGCAGGCTTCCCCAAGAGCAGGTACCCCAGTTGGCACAATGATGGGGGTGGTACCTCCCCCAAGCGCTTTGGGGATGCTAAACCAGGCCATGCCACCTGTGCCAGGTAACGCCAAATCTCCCCCACCCTTGCTGAAAGAGACAGATGCAGCGTCCGGGCACCCTCCAACAATCCATTTGAACCATCTAATACCTCAACTCGTCAATTAGATCACTATCTTCCCCATACCAACAATGTGCCCCTTTAGTGCTGATTCAGTTCATTTTATTAAATGTCTTTTGTTTGTATGCAAACTTGCATTTTTTGCCTGGTCTTGTGTTTTTGAATATTGCCACATTCATTTTTCTTTTTGCATGACAACCTTTTTACTTAACCAGTAAACATGTAGAGCTCTTTTTACGTGCCTGAATTAACCACATTTAAATATTCACACTTGTAAAGCTTCACACATTGATATCATTATTTTGTAGTTGCATGATTTTTTTAGTTGGTTGCATGTCATCAATGCATGGATCTTTTTGTGCTATCTCCTCCTCACCCAAGGCATGATGGGAAATTATGGCCCGCCCTACATGCCTATGCAGGGTCCTTCTGAGGGCATGATGGGCATGGGTGGCACACCACCTCATCCCATGGGGGTGCCCCAGCTGCCTTCCCAGCACTTCCTTCTACCAGGCATGGCCGGGTACCCTGGTATGCCCCATCCGGGTAAGAAGCACCCCGATTAATCAGAAATCCCACCTGAAGATCTTCTGACAAGCTCCAATCCAAATTGAACAAATTGGAAATCTGGGTTTTTCTTGGTTTGAACTCATGACTTTGTTCCAAAAACTAGTGAGCTGCCTAGACAGCAAAGCAGCTTATTTGGTTTTGAAACGGAGCTGATTTTTTGTACATTGTTTCAAATGCTTTGTATCACTAGATAATATCTGTATTTCTGCATAATCTAATTTTAGCTATATCCAATTCATAAGGTGGGAATATTCACACAACACCACTAACATGCTAATGTTTTTTTCTCAATGTCTCACCTCACATTTTCTTAATTTAATTTTTACACAAGATTTGTCACCTCTATTTCTCCACTGACTGACTCTCTGAATCTTTGTTATATGCAAACACCATTTGTTTGGGGAAAATGTAACTAATAAAAACAATATTAATTTATATATTACTAATTTACAATATAATTAAATCAATCAGTGTGCATTATTTGCAACCTTATTCATTAATTGATGTTAAAATGTAAACTTACGTGGAATCATACAGCATTCCTATATTAAACACCGTTTCCTTCTCAGGTGTGATGGGCCCAGGAATGAACGGCATGGCTGGAAGTCCTGGTCCTGGAAACCATTATGGCATGCAGGTGAAGAACACATTCATGCAGCTTTCACTAGTGACACTAAAGCAGATGCAGTTTGTAATCTATGTCTTTACTTCTCTCTTTGTCCTCTCAGATGGGTGGATATGGGCCAGGGCAACAAGCTCCACCACCATATCCAGGTCAAGTTCAACCAGGCCAGCAGCATCCAACCCCGCCTATGTTTGTCGCCCCACCTCCAAAGCCCCAGCGTCTTCTGCATTCAGAGGCTTATCTGAAGTACATCGAGGGCCTCAGTGCTGAATCCTCCACCATTAGCAAGTGGGACCAGAGCCTTAAGGGTAAAAATTTGGATAGAAATTCAAGACTTTTTTTTTTTTTTAATTGAAATTGAAACATTTTGCAGTATTATTGTTTTACTGCTTTTTTTTTTTGTTTTTTGGGTATTATATATTTTGCCTTGCAAAAGAATTGTCATTGTTAAATCCTTTTCCCTACACCAAACTTTTGTAGCATTTTCCCTCTATAATATTGGTGTCTGGCACCAAAACCATTCAGTCATTTAAATGATAATTTTCTTTGACTGTTAGACTTAATTTGGCTGTAAGTCTTTTGTAAATGTGTTCTGTGATGTTACAGCCAAACACATATTTGAATGATTCTTTCTGATTATCATTCCTTCAGCACAAAGAAAAGACTGTCGGCTCACCAGGGAGCAGGAGAGCCGTCTCCCTACTCACTGGCTGAAAAGCAAGGGTGCTCACACCACGATGGCCGACGCATTGTGGAGACTCCGAGACCTGATGATGAAAGACACCCTCAACATCCGACAGGCGTACAACCTTTAAATGCTTATGTTTTACCCCCAACTCTCAGGACTCTAATTTATGCAAGACTTTTCTCCTACCAAATCTTTCCTATCACGACTCAAGATGTGATAAAGTATTATGTACTGTCAGAAATGCTTCAGCAATAATTATATCTCCTAGTTGTGTGCATATATATATGTGTGTGTGTGTGTGTGTGAAAAATAAAGGTTTTAGCCATCTCTTTAGGTACGTATGACGCACTGGAATGAAGTCACTCATGAAGCAATTTATAACTACTGAGATGGATTTGAAATGTGTCGCTTTGACTGTTACTTTAGATGAATTTTGGTTGAGTTTATGATGTTTTTATATTGCTGAATACATCACCTCAAACAATGGCACCACCAGTCCTCACAAAGTTCTCTGGCTGTGACCACTCTATACAAAGGCTTCAAATGGGCAAAAGTGGTAAGAAATCCCAGTAGCATTTTATAAATCTATTTTCTTTTTATACAGAGGCAAAATAAGCTGAGTTCCTCTTTATTTTAACGATAATGTAATTTGTTATTTTTTTCATTGTGTACATATGAAAAAGCCTGTGATAAATGCTAGGTACTGCGTTGCTTATGGAACACGGTTGCATTAAAAATGACAAAATTGGTTTAATTTCACCAATAAACAGAGTTTCAAAAGGATAAAGTGTACTTAAAGCGTGTCCAGAACATGTTTGTGAGAAGATTGAGTTACCAGCCCCTCCACCCACCACCACTAAGACGAGGCCCGCCTCACCAAACCACATATCCAACTCGCCAGATGCAAATTATTTTTTAAATACAAATAATTAAATAGCTGAATATTTATTTAAATAAAGTAATAAATTATTAAAAACCCTCTACTCATAATTTTAACCCCACAAATGACTGGCGTGATGTCATTTCCTGGCAGGGGCGGAAAAAACGGGCTATTCTCTTTAGTGTTTGCCCTGTCTACACTCACCCTCTCTACCTCTTCCCCGTTTTTTCATACTAAACCAGTCCAGAACCCCTTAAAATAGGACGAAACCGAACTGACACTACGCTTTAACATCGTAACTCATGGAGTAAATCCCAACCGGGGAGAGATATAACCGAGGTGAGCTTTATTCAGCCGGAGCTTGCGGAGATGCGCGAGCTGCTAGTGTGCTAGTGTGCCATTCATATCAATGGATCTTATCGCATATTGTCATAGCTGCTTTTTACTGAAATTCACATGTAATATTATGCAAGCAGGGCTGATTTGGTTATGTCATGATTGTTATATATGTAACGTTATATAGTGGGTATTTGTGGCTTCAATACTTAGCTGTGCAGGGGTAGGAGGAGCCTTGCCAGCTGATATTTATTTTTCTGTTCAAATCACCAGCTTGTACGGTGTTTTTTCTTTAAAAACAAATGTATTAAAAACATTATTAGACAGCATTTATTTTTTATGTTTATATCACCTGCTTGTTCGGTCGTTTTAAAAAAAATAAATGTTAAAAATCAGTAGACAGTGCATACTAAAGTGTAGTATGTGAGATGTACATACTAATTATATTCAAGCTGTGCTAATGTTAATTTATGAAATATCAATTTAATCTAAGTGACACTGCCTGACTGTACAGTGTTAATGGATGTTTTAACCCCTACTGTCATTTTGTCAACTTTTGTTGCATGGGCGATGTCTTTTCTGCTTATGTTATTGATTAGGCTTCCAGGAATTGTCAGCCAATAAGAGCTTGTTGCCATGTTACTGTAATATGCTGTTTTTCCATCTTGATATTTGGCATAATTGCATTAACCCTATAAAGCCTACAGCATCATATTTTATGCATACATTTTTATAAGAACTTTAAATTATCAGCATGATCAAAACTACATGCCTTTCTGATTAGTAAAAGGCCTTTAGTTTAGTATAATTATAAAAATACCCACCTTCAGGTCTTTAATGATTTTTATTAAGTAAATGTAAGAATAACTTTTATATTGTTAGTAATATTTCAAGATGAATATTTACTGGACTAAAGTAACTTAGTTGATACGACAGGCCTTTCAGGGACATTTATTTGTATATCTGTCAATCATCATCATTGTATTGCAATGCATTATAGGTTTTGCCCACCAAAATTAAACATATTTTGAGCATACATCTCAGGATTTAAATGTCTTCTCAATAAGACATGTTATTGGGAGATATAGAGTGACAACTTGTATGTATGCATTTGATGTAAGTACTCTTGTTATAAAAAAATCTCTAATAAAAATTGATTTATACTGTAGGCTATTAGAGTTTCATATTACTTTTTGGCCATATAAATAACCGCAACTGCACCAAATTACATTTTTTTTTTTCTCCTCTAAATAAATCCAAGGTCTCAATAAATCCATATTCTCAAAATATCACACTATATGAGCCATAAAGGCCTGATGTATCAAATATGATACAAAAACAAAACGCATATGCAAACTTTTTTTAATATTTTGTCTAAAGGTTCAATAAACTGACAAAAAAATTGATTTTTCTGACTATTGGCTAATCATCTTCAAAATCGTCTGCTAATAATTCAGCTTGAATAACTTAACTTGCACTCTTAAAACCTTTGTAAATCATTGAAATGTTGCTATAAGATTAATTTGTTTATGCTGTTCATAAACAGCCAATCGCCATTCAAAATCTTGACAAGGCGCCTCTGTAATATTATTAGTCTTTTCCTCTTGAAATTACATTTGTCTTATTTACTTTTATACAAAACAGTATAACATCAAAAGTGGCAGTGCATAGAAGTGAACAAGAACGATTCATTCACTTAACAAACTGTTCAAAAACACTGATTCGTTCGCAGATTGTTCACTACTAATATAGGCTAGATGTACACTTGCAAAGACAGTATCGTGCTGTGATGCATGTATGCGTAAGGATGCAGCTTTTCATTTACTTTAAAGTCAAATCCTCAAATCTAAGCTTACCAAATATTTTATTAACATTCATTTGCTTTAGCACTGATATTTCATTTTTTGGAAATGCAAATGTAGATTGATCTTGTGGTTGATTACGCATAACATAGCTATGATAACTAATCTTGATCCTTTTCATTTTTTCTCTCTGCAGGTAGAGCTTTGCAGTCGTCCTTCATTCTACAAACCCACTCGTCTTGTTCTTTCTCTTTCACATACAATCCTTTCTTTAATTAAGTTCTTTTCTTACCTGACTGCAAAGTCTATACCTGGTCATTCAATCAGCCCATCTTCCTACCAGCCAATCAGAATGTCACAGCTTCAGTTCCAGGCGCCTGCCAACCCTGCACCCAGTGCCGCCCCTTTACAGCTGGCCCCGCCCCAACCCGGGTTCAGCATTCCCTGTGCCACTGCTCCCTTACCCTCAGAGAGTGCCAGTCACCCATTACGAAACTCTGCCCTGCCTTCTGCCTCTGCCACACCCTTTTGCAACCCCACAGGTGGGTGATAAAGTGCTTCGCACATTTTTAGAACTTGAAAATCTGAACATTTGAATTCTCAGTTATGCCCAGGCCCACATGGAAATCTCAAAAATGTTTTTGTCAAGATTACGTTTTAAGAAAACATTTTGCATTAACAACAATGGTCTAAAAATTGTCTTTTTAAGCATGCTTAAAAAAATGTACACCACGATTCAAAAGTTTGGGGTTGGTAAGGTTTTTATTTAAAATAAATTAATACTTTTATTCAGGTAGGATGCATAAAATTTATCAAATGTAAAAGTAGTAGGGTCCCCGGAGGTTGAGGCCGAAGCCAATTCAGGGTAACCAGTGGCCCAGTTGGCTGGGATAAGTGTGGGCCCCCCGGGTTCGCCTGGTGAATGGGTGGGGGTTTTGCTTCGGAGGTCCAAGGGTGTGTCCTCCGGAGGGGTAGTTAAGGCTGCATGTGTCGGGTAGGGACATTTATAATGTTACAAAAAAATTCTGTTTTAAAATAAATGCTGTTCTTTAGAACTTGCTATTAAACCAAAATATTAAGCGGCACAACTGCTTTCAGCATTTTTTTGAGCACCGAATCAGCATATTAGAATGATGTCTAAAGAATCATGTGACACTGAAGACTGGAATAATGATGCTGAAAATTTTGATTTGCCATCACAGGAATAAATAAAAATTTAAAAATATATTAATATAGAAAACAGTTATTTTAAACTGTAATATTTCACAATATTACATAGTGTTTTCAATATATTTTTGATTAAATAAATTAAGACTTGGTGAGCATAAAAGTTTTTCTTTTTAAAACATCTTACCACCAACCCCAAATTTATGAATAGTAATGTATTTTTCATGCTTTTTTAATGCACATGCAAAAACATCAGTACCTGGTTTTGCCCTGATAGCAAAATTATTTTCTTGGATTTTCAGTTTTAAAATGTTTCCTTTTTTATTTATTGATTTAGTATCTAACATGGCAAACCCTAAAGAGAAGACCCCAATGTGTCTGGTTAATGAGTTAGCCCGTTACAATAAGATCCAACCTGAATACAAGCTACTCAGTGAACAAGGACCAGCCCACTCCAAGGTAAGACTTGGTGCTTTACTATATACACAACCACACAAACTATCTCTTCCCACCTGTCTGAACTTTCTGATGGTGTTTCTTGGTCAGATTTTCTCAGTGCGGTTAACTCTGGGGGATCAGCACTGGGATGCAGAGGGGACCAGTATCAAAAAAGCCCAGCACTCAGCAGCATCATGTGCCCTTGCCGAAACTACTCTCCCCAAACCCAGTCACAGAAGTCCCCGCCACCCTGGCAAGAACCCAGGTGGGATCTACAAGGGCTCAGAGTGTATGTCCAATTTTTATTCTTTATCTTCTCAATAATAGTAGTACGGAGCCCTGCGCATGACATGAAAATAAAATATATATATTGTGGCCATGAATTAAGAATTTGTTCTCTCGTTTTAGTACACCGTGCGCACGATATAATTTGTTCTCTCGTTTTACTATAATGTGCGCACGATATAATAATTTGATTGTGACCACATTGTACTAATTCATTCCCTCGTAGTGATTTAACTAAAACAAGGGAATTAAGTATTACAATGTGGCCACGATTTAGTAAAACGTGGGAACGAATTGTTATATTGTGCACCTGATTTAGTAAAATGAGGGAATTAATTATTATATTGTGTGCACAGTTTACTTAAAACGAGGGATCGAATTAGTAAAACAAACTGATGTATTATTAAGTGATGGGAATGAATTGTTAATTTGTGGCCACGAATGTATTGCATGTCATGTGCAGGGCTCTGTAGAGTAGCACCCAAAAGTGAAAATTCTCTCATCCTCACATTGTCAAAACCTGCATAAACTGGGCTGTCGAGCTTTAAAAGCAAACAGTATCATAAAAGAAGTCCATATGACTTATTTTATGATATGAGCATATGAGCTTTGCTTTAGCCAGCTCTGTGTTCTCTAGAGTTGAGCTCCAACCCTAATCAAACACACTTGAACCATTTAACCAAGGTATTCAGGATTACTTGAAAATTACTGGCAGTGCTCTCCAGGTTTGCTACATGTGCTTTAGAGACTTCAAATGTACAGTCACATGAACTACTTTCATACACAGTGAGTGGATGATCTTTGATTTTTTTCATTTTTGTGTGAACTATTCTTTTCAAATTCCAAATAAATGTTTACTTTCCACATTTATCTGTTGGGGTTAATCTGTCTTTATGATGTAATGTACATTATCTTGTAGGTTGTTTTTTTGTGAAAGAAATTAATAATTTGATTCAGCCATGATGCATTAAATTGATTAAAAGTGACAGCAAAGATGTCTAAAATGATACAAAAGACTTCTGTTTTTAAATAAATGCTGTTCTTCTGAACATTCTATTTATCAAAGAATACTGAAAAAAAAAGCATCACAGTTTTTACACAAATATTAAGCAGTACAGCTGTTTTCAGCACTGATAATAAAAAGAAATGTTTCTTGAGCACCAAATCAGCATTTTAGAATGATTTCTGAAGGATCATAGTAATGGTTGCTGAAAATTCACAAAACAAATTACGTTTATTAAAAAATATTATCCATTATTATCCATATTAAAGTATAAAATCTTTATTTCTTTTTAATAAATTGATCAAAAGTGACAGTAAAGACATTTATAATGTTTTAAAAGATTTCTTTCAAATGCATGCTGTTCTTCTGAACTTATTATTCACCAAAAATATTAAGCAGCACTACTATTTTCAACTTTGATAATAATAAGAAATGTTTCTGCCACTAAATCAGCATATTAGAATCATTACTGTAATGCTCATATACATGCTGCTGTAAATTCACAGAAAAAATTACATTTTAAAATATATTAAAATTGAGGACAGTTATTTTAAATTGTAAAATATTTAACAATATTACTGTTTTCACAGTAATAGATTGAACCCCATGATTGTTAGCAGTGCAAGCAATTATTTGACATGCATTTTTCTCATGCAGATAACGTAACTCACACTGTGGAGCTTAATGCACTTTGTATGAAGTTGGGCAAGAAGCCCATCTATAAGCCTATAGATGCCTACCATGGGATGAGACCAGCATTCAACTACAACATCAGAGCACCAGGCCCTTACACACGCTCCATGCAACAGTATGCACTTTTTATTTGAATCTATTCCTTGTGCTTATCGAATGATGCAGAATAGAAATGTTGACTAAGACAGCCAGTGATTAATCTTTTGTTTTGGCAGAAAAACATAATACTATACTATTTCACATTTTTCTTGATCAGTTATTACTACCCATTTCCTCCTGTGGGACCAGTACTGTATCACATGGAGCTGTCTATCGGTGGACAACAGTTCCCCGGCAAGGGCCGCACGCGTCAAGCAGCCAAACACGATGCTGCGGCCAAAGCTATCAAATACCTGCAGAAAGAGCCAATAATGCAGCAACTGGCTGAGGTGAGAGTTCATACTTATGACTTTTCTTGTATCAATTCTCGCGTGTTTTTGTTTGTGAAATGTAGATTGTAGACCAGACAGAGCTGTCAGCGATTCTTCCTATTTAAATGTTGTGTAACGTGTGCCCTATCATGTAATGTGCACAAAACAGCAACTAAATGGTACCTCAGACAGTCATGTAATCTGAGAAGAACAGCGATCCGACAACTTTGAAAATCGTGCCGTGTGTACTCGGCACTAGTTATTCGTCAAAAAGAGCTGTTCTCAGTTCTTGAACCTAGTAAATTCAAGCAAAATACATTTATCTGATATATCTTGTTTTAATCGTGACTTAAAATACCTGTCATGTAGATGAAAGAAGAGCCAGTACAAGAAAACCTTAACAAATCCGAGATCAGCCAAGTGTTCGAGATTGCACTGAAGCGTAACTTGCCTGTGAATTTCGAGGTATGTCATGATCCCATCATGCGTAGGCTACAAATATGCAAAAAATACTTTCATGCACATTATAATTTAGCAAAATCTTGCATGTAGAAGATTCATGTCTCTTTACATCAGTGGAAAGGCAGTAATGTCCAAACTGCAAATTGTTCACTGTTCTTTCATTGTCCTCCCTGTATACAGGTGCTAAAAGAGACTGGGCCTCCTCACATGAAGAGCTTCGTGGTGAGGGTAACAGTGGGCGAGTTTTCAGGGGAGGGGGAGGGCAAAAGCAAGAAGATTGCCAAGAAGCTAGCTGCCATCGCTGTGCTGGAGGAGCTCCGCAGACTGCCTCAACTACCTGTCGCAGACAAGATACCACTACGTATTAAAAAGAAAAGCAAGTCCATTATTAAGGTATATGATGACTTAGACCGGCTGGGTTAGTTTGATGGCTAGAGTGCTGTTCTGTTCAAAAACTCAAACATCTTTGCTAATAAATATTAAATAAAGTAATTGATTGGCCTATTAAAATGTTAAACATTAATGTAATAATTAAAGCACCAAGTTAGAGGGTTCTTTCTAGTTATAGACCAGAATATCAGCCTGGGAAGTTAATCATGTTTTTAAGCTATTATATTTAATTCAGAGATTATTTATTTGGCCAATAACTGTGCTTGATTGGCCAATTAGCGAAAGTGATCATTTTTGCTTCATTTTATTCCAAAGTTTGCCTTAATGGATTATTCTTTGCATACAAATATTCTTTAGTGATTTAATATACTGTTGAAAAGTTTGGGGTCAGTAAGATTTGTAGTTTTTGAAAGAAGTCTTTTATGCTCACCAAGGCTGCATTTATTTGATGATAAATACCGTAAAACTGTAATATTGTGAATTATTATTACAATTTAAAATGACTGTTTTCTATTTGTAATTGATTACTTTCAGCAGTCATTATTCCTGTCTTCAGTGTCACATGATCCTTCAGAAATCATTCTAATATGCTGATTTGGTGCTCAAGAAACATTTAATATTATTATCAATGTTGATAACAGTTGTGCTGCTTAATACTTTTGTAGAAATCGTGATACATTTCAGGATTCTTTGATTAAATACCAACGAACAGCATTTATTTGAAATAGAAATCTTTAGCATTATAATTGTCACTTTTGCTAAATTTAATGCGTTGCTGCCAAATGAAAGTATTAATTTTGTAAAGTCTTTTTTATATATATATATATATATAATCGTCGTCTGAGACAGCAGAGAGTAGCAAGTCAAGCAAACATGCTCTGTAGAGCAGTTTGTCCATTTATTATTAAACATACTGTAGAAACATGCCGGCGCAAAATGGCGACTTAACATGTAAGAAGTCCACAGTGTATGTAGATAGTAATGGCTCATTCTAAGGTAATAAAAACACAACGGTTCATTATGTAAGGTCTTTATACACCATTAAAAACATAGTTATGTATATTATATTGCATTCCTGTTAATAGATCCTCCTAAAATTAGCACATTGCACTTTTAAGTAAATTAAATTATTGCCCCTTTCATCATATTCTCATTAATCTAAATGCATTGTTCAAGTCTTTCTGAATGTATACATTGTATAAAGTGTGTCAATATATATTTCTCTTTCTTAATGAATCTTGCACCCACTCTCAGCTGCAGACCAGTCCAGAGTATGGTCAGGGCATGAACCCCATCAGCAGACTGGCTCAAATCCAGCAGGCTAAGAAAGAAAAAGAGCCTGAGTACACCTTAGTGACGGAGAGAGGTCTGCCTCGACGCAGGGAGTTTGTTATGCAGGTACTCCATCCTCTGACTCAGCATTTTTTATAGTAGTTTAGTGCACATTTTGTGTGAAGGCCATGTTCTTCTGGCCATCATTTTCATCTACAACCTGTTCCCGGAAAAAAGACGTGCCTCTGTATCGCTTTCTGTTATTTTTTTTTTCTCTCACTCAGGTATCAGTTGCGGGTCAGAATGCAGAGGGAATGGGTCCTAGTAAAAAAGTGGCCAAGCGAAATGCAGCCGAGAGGATGCTGGAGCTTCTGGGCTTCAAAGTGCCTCAGCCACAACCACCCAAACCGGCATTGAAAACGGATGAGAAAGTGAGTGTATGCTTATTAACAGCATTTAATTTGCATCCTAAAAAAATTATCACCTGATAATTTCATCACCCAGCATTAATTATTTTCTAATACAGGAAAAAAAAATTTTTTTTTTAAATTGCTATATATTTGGAAGGGGATCCTTGACAAGGGGATCATCGTATCTGGGGCTCCTTGGATTTGTTATCATTTTCATCTTGTTCCAAACCTTTTCCAACTTTCTTTCCATCATGGAGCACAAACAGAAACATTTGAGTGTCAGTGTAAGCAGTGTTAGTGTAAACAGTTATAAAGTATTTTCATTTGTCTTTGTAAAGGCACCTGCTAAGAAACCTGGAGATGGACGAAAAGTGACCTTCTTTGAACCGGGATCTGTGGAGAAGGCCGGTCTTGGTATGTGTTGTCTAGTCATTTGTCTCATTCAGCTATCATCAGTATGTATGTACATGGTCCTTGTGTCATATTACAAGCTCATTGTTAATTTTAGTGAATATTTATTGCTTGCAATTGACTCTTGCATTTCTCAAAGCAGTCAATAAGGAGGAGGATTTCCGACTTCCCTTTCTCAGCCATCAGCAGCTTCCTGCTGGCATTTTACCCATGGTGCCTGAGGTGGCACAGGCGGTGGGTGCCAACCAGGGAAAAGACTACGGTCGCACAGCTGCCCCCAACCCAGCCAAGGCCACAGTAACGGCCATGATTGCCAATGAGCTGCTGTACGCTGGCACGTCCCCGACCGCAGAGGGTATACTAAAGACCAAAAACAGCTTGGCACACAGACCCCACGGACCCCTTACCAGACCATCTGAACAGCTCAGCTACCTGGCCACTGTACAGGGATTACAGGTATTGAATATAATAATAAACGAACACTTATCCACCCCAGTGATGTCGCACAACCAATCTGTATTTTTTTATTTTTTTTTGCCACAGGTTGAATATAAAGACTTTCCCAAAAATAACAAGAATGAGTTTGTGTCTCTGATCAACTGCTCCTCTCAGCCCCCTCTCATCAGCCATGGCATCGGCAAGGATGTGGAGTCCTGCCATGACATGGTAAGTATTGTTTGAACTTTTTTTTTAATTAATATATTTATTCAGCAAGGAGACATTAAATTGTTCAAAAGTGGAAGTTAAGGATACGTTTACATGACAACGATGTACTAAAAAAAAAAAGTTTTTTTCCTTTGCGTTTTTTGCATACAGACAATAATGTTGTCAAAGCGATCCCCATTCACACAAACTCATGAAAACGACTAAAAATTCTGTATTACTCATGCCAGGCCAGTAGTTGGCAATGTCACTTTGTAAAGAAACAGTGCTCACCTATAGACTGAACACGTAATATGCATGTGCATGATGTCACCGTTTTCACAAATACACATTTTTGTAGTTTACACAGAGACGATAATGGTATCCTTTTCAAAAACTTGCACTTTCAGAAACTCGTTTTCAAAAGTTTGCTTTTTCAGTCCCCCCAAATGTCGTTGTGTAAATGAGCGGCCAAAACACATAAGTTTTTAGTTGAAAACTGTCATGTAAACAGCCCCTTAGACATATGGTGTCAGATTTACTAAACAGGGCAAATTAGCGTGAGGCCGCTATCCCATTGAAGCGCCGATGGGAGTGGAAAGTTTTTCAGGATGATCTACTGACAATGCACACATTAGCAGCCTGATCATTTCCATAATGACCAATGCAATGTACCAAGAGCAACGCAAGTTAGCGTAGGGAAATTAACTCTTTCCCTACCAGCGTTTTTTTTTTTTTTTTTTTTTTTTGCCAGCCAGCGTTTTTTGATTATTTTATAAAAAAATATCATGGCCCCCAGAATATTTTGTTGTATGAATATCTGAACATTGAATATATCAAAAGAAAGAACAGAGCCTCTGTTTTTTGGTCTAGCTTCATGTGTTCTTTTTTTATGAACACTTAAATGTGGGTATGATTCATTTAAAAAAAGCAACGTTTTGAACAAAAAGCTGAGAAAATCTTGTTCCCCCCTTCCAAAAGACTACAACGTTTATAAGCAATGCTTTTATCTCTTATTTCTGCTCCTTTTACTGTCCACGCCTTTTCAATGCTAATTTCTCACTGTGTGAGAAAAGTAAATCCTGACAGTGGTTTTTAATGGCAAAAAAGTGTTTGCGCTAGATCTGGCCCCTATAATGCTACAAAATTTTTTTATTTCCAATAAATGTTGTTCTTTTACCCTTTCGGTAACACTTTACAATAAGGTTCATTAGTTAATGTATTAACTAACATGAACTAACCATGAGCAATACATTTGTTACTCTATTTACTAATCTTTGTTAATGTTAGTTAATGAAAATACAGTTGTTCATTGTTTGTTCATGTTAGTTCACGGTGCATTAATAGTAACAAGATTTTGTTTGTTTTTATGTTTGGTTTTTGTTCTGCCTACTGGCTTCTTGTTATGTAATGTCACCTTTAACTCTTTCAATAATAATTAAAAAAAAAATAGTAACAAGATTTTAATAATGTATTAGAAATGTTGAAATTTAACATTAACAAAGATTAATAAATGCTGTGTAAGTGCAGTTCATTATTAGTTTGTATTAACTAATGTAGTTAACTAATGTACCTTAGTGTAAAGTGTTACCAAACTTTTTATTAATCGAATAATCCTGAAAAATGAATGTATCACATTTACCACAAAAATATTAAGCAGAAAAACTGTTTAACATTAATATTAATAAGAAATGCTTCTTGGGCACCAAATTATCATATTAAAATGACTTCTAAAGGATCATGTGACATTGACTGGAGTAATGGCTGCTGAAAACTCTTCGTTAATCAAAAAATGCAGTAATTTTTCGCAATATTACTGTTTTTACTGTATTTCTGCTCAAATAAATGCAGCCTTGGTGAGCATAAAAGACTTCTTTCCAAAACATTTAAAAGTCTTAACACACAAACTTGAGTGGTAGTGTACTTTAAAGATTACCATGAAAGATGTCTCTACTTGTATTTTGCTTAATGCAATGCCTATTTCTCTCTGGACAGGCTGCTTTGAACATCCTGAAGCTCCTGTCAGAACTTGACCAGCAGTCCAACGAGCGTACAGCTAATGGACCAATGTCAGGGTCAGTATCATATGGTCTTATTAACTGTTTTACAACGTGAACTAGTTGTATGTTTGCATGCATTCACAGTAATGTTCTTTGTAGATGCCTTCCAAAGTGATTTGAATACTTTTTTTAGAATTCTTCTCATCTCCGCCTCCACAGGTGCAACAAACAGGACCTAGAGGGCGATGCATTATTAAAACCGGTTAACTCAAGCACCATCGGAAAGACTCTGGATGGCACGGTGTAGAATTGACTATTTGATTGGTAGTTTTATTTGCAAAACACTAGAGAAAAGTCAGACGCAGAGTTTTGATTGGCTGCTCAAAAAGGCCTTCGAGTAATTCTGAATTTATCTTAGACTTAAATGGATTTAAAGTATTCAAAACTCACAGTTAAACAAGGTTGAGAGATATTGATGTTGTTTAATTGTGCACATGCGGTGATACATTTTTAAACGCGAAGGCTTTGGAATAGTCGCCTCATCATATCCAGTGAAGTGGTGGTTTTGTTTTCGTTGTTACATTGTGAAATGATTATCGTGAAGTTTGACTTGAGTAGATTGGCTTTTCTTCGTTGTTCCAAGGAAGTCATGTTTTCAGTGTTTTTTTTTTTTGTTTTTTCTTGCTTTTATTTTTCTATTTTTTTTTTAAATGTTGTATTATAGGAACCCAGCGCGTTGGGTTGTATTAGCGCTGTTGTGAAGTGCAGTATAAAACCCCGTTGAAGGATATGATGAAGCTCTCAAACATGTCTCTGCTGTGGCGGATTTTCTCCAGTGCTTTTTGAGTTACAATGACGACAATAACACTCTCAAAAAAAAAAAAAAGAAATTTCATCTACATTTTCATGTAGGTCTGGGAAAATGTTATTGTGACTTCAGTGTAGAGCGTGTGGTGGTGTTTTTTTGTTTTGTATGTGTGAGTGAGTGAGTGAATGTATGTATAAAGCACGATGATGTTCAGTCATGTCAGTTAAACTGATGCATTCTCCTGTCAGTGTTGACCCCACCCACTCTCTGCCAGTTGCATCCTGTTTTCCTCATGGAATATGAGTAAAAAATGATGTGCCTCTTGCACAAAAAAAAACTGTGTGTGCGTGTTTTGTAAATGCTATAATCTGGGATCTCATGGTCATGGAAAACCAGGCAAGCAAGCCAGGGAAGTTTGCTGGGAATTTTAAAATTGAGATTTAAAGGCCAAAAAATTTAATGAAAAATTTAGTATTTTTTTCTTCTAGTAATTCTCTGAAGAATAACTAGAAAAGCTATAAAATATATTTTTAAGAATTTTTGTTTTTTTACTTAGAGAAATCACAAATTACTGGTAATAGTAATGTAAAAGGTCTGGGCATTCTGTATAAATTTGGCCAAGAGTGAGCAGTGTTGAAGAAAGTTACTTTTAAAAGTAATGCATTACAATATTGAGTTACTCCCTAAAAAAAGGTAACTAATTGCATTACTTAGTTACTTTTTATGGGAAGTAATGCATTACATTACTTTTTCTTATCTAGACTGGGCTTGCTTGTTCTTAAAACAACAACAACAACAAAAGTTCTATTTTTGGCAAATGTAAAGGCCCTTTCACACCAAAAGTGAAATGAATGAGCCTCAGTCTGAAGGAAATGCAAATTCACACCTGTACAGTAGAGGGCGAAGCTCAAACAAACCTGTGCTGCCATTCTGGATTGCAGAAGAACAGGACGCAGGAGAAGAAAGTTCAACATTCTTACTTAAGCAATAAAAAAAAATAATAATAATGCAAATGTGATGTTTAAAGGCATTTTTGCTTATTCGTATGCTTGAATTGGATCATCGAAAGTCAACAGCAAAGACATTGGTTAATAAAGTGAGATTAAATAAAGTATATTTGTGTAATGTAACATTTAATTATCGCAGATTTGACTTATATTCAGGGTTTGCGTTTCACTCATCCATTTTGAGGAATACTGAATCTGTTTTTGTGCAAGTGAGATGAGTAAATGCTTGCTCACAGTTAGTCTAGAACTACAATAACCATCATGTTGACACAGCGCACACAACACCTCAGCACTTACGATTTCTCTCAGGATAGGGACAGGAGAGCTGTCAGTTAGTAAATGGGAAAACAAAGCAACTTGCGTTACGTATTTGAAAAATTAACTTATTTGAAAAATGAAATTAAAAAAGTAATGCGTTACTTTACTAGTTACTTGAAAAAAGTAATCTGATTACGTAACTCATCTTACTTGTAACGTGTTACCTCCGACACTGACCGTGCGTGTGTGAAAAGCATGTGGAACTTGCATTTTGTTTGTTTTTATGATCAAGTACAACAAGCTATCGATTTCAATATAATTGGAAGCCAAGGGGAAAAAACACCTGCACACATTGAGTTAAATGTTCACATATATATATTTGACTATTGCACATATATATATATAAATATATTTCAATAGGTATCATGCCCAATGACTTGCTCTGTCCAGTCCCAATCCAGTTGCATAAAAAACAAATTTCAGATGTGAACCGAATCAGTGTTTGTTGAACGGCTCACCCATGACTGATTAGCCAGCCTGAAAAACAGCTCACAGCTGAATTGGGCCTAGATGACCAGAAGATACACATTTCACTTCAAACAGTGATTTACCCACACATCCATAATAATAGAAACTAAGTAACATTAAAAAGAATATTTCGCCTAAGACCAGTCAAATCTGTAGTGTTCCAGATGTTTAAGCAGCCTTTATTGGGCCATTGGCAGCTTTTTTCTTCCTCATGGTCTCAATGAACGGGTACATGCACTGGTCTGAACCCATAAAGCGGTATGTCGCCACATTGGATTCCCATGGCAACAGGCTGCAAAGACAAGATGTCATTCAAGTAAAGTGCTGATGTGTAGGGCAACAAGGTTTGCTCTTTTAAAAACACCAAGAATATGTATGGTGCCATAAATAAGGCAGAATTATTTAGTGATGCAGATGTAAATAGAAATAAGACTTCAAGCATGTTGATGTTGGTCTGTACTCACGCTCTGGCCAGGAAGGGCAAGTAGGTTAGTCTGGGGATGCACACTAGAGGCTGGTCTATGAGAATGGCATTCATAGCCTGCTGTACACAGTACAAGGGCTCCAGTGGAGGCAGGACCAGTTCAACCTCTTCCCTGTGCGGGGAGAGAAACAGCAAGAGTCGAGTACTATGAAGGGCAATTTACTGTGATTTACACTTTCATTGTAGACCTTGAGTACAATGTACTTGATGTGACTTAACACAATACAATACAATGCAATGTAGCCTTCTTGAGCATAGGAGACTTTCAAAAACATTAAAAGTCTTATGACCCCAACCTTTTGAACAGTACACACTGACCTAATCCTGCAGCCATCAAACATGCCAGTGTCCACAACATAAGGGCACACAAGAGTGGTCTTCACTCCATCCACGTCCTCTTCCGTCAACAGTTCATGGGCCAGAGACTCATGAAACCCCACCGCAGCAAACTTACTGGCACAGTAATCCTAAAATTCGCACATACAGACAGTAGATTAATGGCATGAAAATTAGGAATAAAACAAACATTTTAAAGGTGGGTTTTATGAAAAATGAGCCCCTTTTACTCAACTGCTGTCCATCTCACCTCTACACAGGCTGTGCTGAAGAGTCCAAGGACACTGGCTATAGTGATGATGTGGCCATGATTATTGGCCTTCATCTGAGGGAGGAACGCCTTCACAGTCTACATGCAGAAAAACAAAATAAAGTAGTTTGATATAGATATAGCCTTAAAGGCATAGTTCACCTTAAAGTGCCCCTATGCTATTTTAAAGGATCCTAATTTTGTTTTGGAGGTCGTCTATAATAGGTTTACATGCATCCAAGGTCAAAAAACACTTTTTTCTAGTTTTCTCATAAAACACATTGCAACATCACCTCTTTTCCCACAGTGTCTGAAACGGTTCGGTAAAGGATTCAGTCTCTCGAAACCCCTCCTTTTCGAGAGCCAACTCTGCTCTGATTGGTCAGATGGCCCAGTCTGTTGTGATTGGTCTACCGCTTACAGCACGTGTCATAAATGAAACGCCCAATTACTATATCTGAATTTTAGCTCCGGATCTTCCTCTGCTCTTATAGGGTTAGTTCACCCAAAAATTTTAATTATGTAATTTATTATTCATGTCGTCCCACATCCGTAAGACCTTCGTTGATCTTCGATATTTTAAATTAAGATATTTTTGATCAAATCCGATGGCTCAGTGAGGCCTGCATCGCCAGCAATAACACTGCCATTTCCAATGCCCAGAAAGCTACTAAAAACATATTTAAAACAGTTCATGTGACTACAGTGTTTCAA
The DNA here is from genome assembly GCA_003731715.1 of Anabarilius grahami. Taxonomy (NCBI): domain Eukaryota; kingdom Metazoa; phylum Chordata; class Actinopteri; order Cypriniformes; family Xenocyprididae; genus Anabarilius; species Anabarilius grahami. Next base: position 6,145,614 of record RJVU01019434.1, read on the forward strand.
CCTTAATATTATAAAGCGATGAGAATTATTTTTGTGTGCCAAAAATAACAAAATAGTGACTTTATTCCACAATATGCAGTGAAGGGCGATTTCAAAACACCGCTTCATGAAGCTTCGAATCTTTACGAATCATTTGTTTAGAATCAGTGGTTCAGAGCGCCAAAATCACATGATTTCAGTAAACGAGGCTTTGTTACGTCATAAGTGTTTTGAAACTTCAATAGTTCACGTGATTCTAGCAGTTTGATACGCGCGCCGAATCACTGATTCAAAACCTATGATTTGTAAAGAATCGAAGCTTCATGCAGTGTTTTGAAATCACCCATCAGTAGATATTGTGGAATAAAGTTGCTATTTTGTTATTTTTGGTGCACAAAAAGTATTCTCGTGGCTTTATAATATTAAGGTTGAACCACTGTAGTCACATGAACTGTTTTAAATATGTCTTTAGTAGCTTTCTGGGCATTGAAAAAGGGAGTGTTATTGCTGGCTATGCAGGCCTCACTGAGCCATCGCATTTGATCAAAAATATCTTAATTTGTGTTCTGAAGATGAACGAAGGTCTTACAGGTGTGGAACGACATGAGGGTGAGTAATTAATGACATTAATTTCACTTTTGGGCGAACTAACCCTTTAATACACAATGATAAGAAACAGTAATGATGGAGTTGGTTTTACCATCTCAATTCGAGCCAAAGTCCTCATCCTTTGGAAGTGGATGCAAAGTAGATCTGCCTTTAGCACAGCCTCTTTTTGACAATACAACAACACGATCCAAACTCTTCCAGGCCTCAGCTACAACTACAGTGTTTGAGCACGGGTCAAAATAGACGTTGTTCACGGGCAGCCAATGAAGACCATAGGCTGGCATTATGCAAATTTGTTACAAATCTACGTAGGTTCGTGCAGGAAATAAGACTAGAATCACTGATGAATTGTTTCAGCCAGTTCAGAATTGGTTCTTTCTTTGGAAGACAATATCTCCATTTATTTTGCAGCTTTGTAACTTTGCAGACCTTTTACATTCACAAACAGCTACATTACACACTACATGAGAGGTAATATCAGAAAAAGCATAATAGAGGCACTTTAAAATGAAACTTCTGTCATTCTAAACCCACATGCTGTTTGTTTTTCTGTTGAACACAAACTGAGAATTCTATAAGAATCTTCATGCAGCTTTATGAAAACACCATCAAATAAAATCACCAACCGCACATTACCCGTTCGCTTTATTCTAAGACTTCTGAAGACATATGATAGCTTTGTGTGAAGAAGAGATTGAAATTTACGTTGTTATTCACTGATAATCCTCCCCACAGGCAAAGATCTGAAATCTCATTTGATTTGGTTAGAAATAATATTTCTCAGATGTTCAGTTATATCATAACCAAAGGCATATGAAATGAATGAGATTTCAGAGCTTTGGCAGAGGGTGTATTTATGATGGATTTTTTTTCTTGTGTGTGTGTCCTTTTTGGAGATTGAGAGCCATGATTATTATGAATAGCTGCATGAAGGTTATTTTAAAAAAATCTCAGATTTTTCCCACAGAAAAATTACAACATATATGTATGGAAAAACATAAGGATCTTACAGAGACCAAACTCACTACCATTTTCAAGGCAATAACAAAAATGTGCTATTGTAGTACCATGGTATTCTTTGTATTTCATAAATCATTAGTTGATAAATCAGATGTTGAAATAATAAATCAAATTCTAAAAATTGATTTCTCAAATGATAAATCAAATGCACTAACACGCATGATAAAATGTAGATGCACTGTAAGCTGCCTTGGATAAAAGTGTCTGTCTATTGAATACATCTAAATGCAAAAAACCATAGTATTGCCATAACTGATTGTTATGATCTCTTTTTTGCATCCAGTGCACACACCAGCTCAGTGCTAATGTGTAGGCTGCTAAAAGATTGCTCAATGTAAGCATTAATCCACTTCATACGTGGTCGCGGTTATTTGCCTTAAGAGGATCAGAGTGAGACGTTCGTTGGGGAATAATATGTTTACATCAGAGAAAGGCTGTAAATAAGGCTAAAGGGATAAAATCAGGTAATTCCCACATCATGCGTTCTATGCTTATCAAGCAGTACAAATGCAAAGCAGCTTTACTTACTTATAATCCATTTGTCAAACTTGGCAAGAATGTGGAATGACAGTATAGTATAAGGTGTTTACATGGCATTGTATTATAATTGTCTTCATTCTCATCTTAGAAGATTCATTAATGATTTATTTTAAGCTATTTAAGCATCTTTATTACTTCAAAGTCTGTTGTGTTTTTTTTTGTGTGACTTATACATTAACATTTATGCAAACTCAGAGTGACTAACGGTGAATTCAAGGTGAGGTATACATTTTTTAAGTTCATGCATTCTCTGGGAGTTGAAACCACGACTTCAGGGTTGCTAGAGTCGTGTTCTACTATTAAAGGAAAATTATGTATTATAATTATTGATGTATAGTTGGACACTTTTGGATGTACATTTGACTTTCTGGTTGTCAAACCCCATTGGGATTTTCTTTTCCCCAAAAATGCTACAGTGGTTATAGCATTGGAGTAAAACTTACTGACTTTGCTCACACAGGGTATAAAAACTTCCTAAAATATTTATATATATATATTTGTGTTGTGTTTGGTGTTTACCTTACACTTACACAATTAAACTTACACAATATCCTTGAATTAACCATTTTCACTCAAAAACTGAGGTGAATCAACGGATTTACAACGTAAAAAAGGTCGTAAAAGGCTGCTCGTTAAAAACAAAACAAAAAACATCACACACCTTGGGACCAGGAAAAATAATTGCAAAAATGTCTAAATAAATAATTTGTTTGAATTTTGAGGGTATCATTTTTGATATTTTACTTCAAACTTACAATCTTACCCAGAAGAGGGCGTGGCAGTTTACTTTCAGTGTCCTCTCCACCATGGTATCGGGACAGTCCAGGAGTCTCTCACCGGCCACCACCCCGGCATTGTTCACCAAGTATGTCACATCCCTTCCTACCTCCTTCCGTACCTGGTCGGCAGTGCGGTACACTTCTTCCCGGTTTGTCACGTCCACCGTGTACGCGTGTGCCTGGCCCCCTTGCGCCCTCACCATCTTGGCTGTCTCCTCATTAGTTTCTCTGTTGAAGTCCCACAGCACCACTTCTGCACCGTGTTTCGAGAACTCCAGGGCGAACAGGCGGCCCAGCGCTCCTCCAGAGCCGGTTATTAGCACCAACTCGCCGTCTATGGGCTTCGTACGTGGTCTTAGCACGATCCGCAGACAAGAGCGCAGGATGAAGTACACTACGTCCAGCAGCATCATTTGTAAATCCATTAGGAAGATCATGGTGCCCAGGTAGATGTGTTTTATTTTTTGAGGGAGTGAGTGAGACAGCCAGGCTTGTTTCCCTGTTTCTGGACTAGCCATGCCTTTCCCTCAGAGGCTATTTAAATACTCCCGTACTCAGGATTAGGCGAAAATACCTCAGGCCACCAATTAAGCTACTTTTGCTGTGAGAAAAGGCCTATTGCAAGACAGAATGGTGCCAAAGGGGACATGGTGATGGGGGGAAAAATGAGATGCTTGCAGTGTGTTCCTCAGAGAAACTTCTCGTGGGAACAAAAAGTCTTCTAAGAGAAAGCAAAATCTTAAAAAAAAAAAAAAGTTTTCCTGAGCTAACAAAAATGTTCTAAGAACATTTTGCTAACTTTTTGATTAAGTTAGGAAAATTTTATTTTTGAATATTCTGAACTAATTTTAGAAGGAATACTTTTACTGGTGTAATAATTCATCAGGGTGTCTGTACTGTACAGAATTTGTGTACACCACCATTGCATAAATTATATGAAATATAATGAAAATGAACTGATTCTGAATATGTTAAAGAAGAGAGGCACTGTTCTGCTTCTATAAATCTATAGCAATTGTCGTGCAAGTAGGCCTATAGCAATAGCTTGAATGGACTGCAATGGTATACATCAAAACGTATACCTTAAAACACTATGAATACCCCTTTACACACATATTTATAGTCCTAAGTAATCAAATCACTTGCTCTGATTTGATCTGAGATGCAAATCATGCTGAGTAGCCAGCAGTGCCACAATATTATTGTTGATGATGTGAATATGCTGAAAAAGCCACACTAAAATATAATAGAGCATCACTGAGTTCCCTGAACCACAAAAACAATCCACTGTGGACATTTGAAAAGCTATATATATATATACAGGTCCTTCTCAAAAAATTAGCATATTGTGATAAAGTTCATTATTTTCCATAATGTAATGATCAAAATTTAACTTTCATATATTTTAGATTCATTGCACACCAACTGAAATATTTCAGGTCTTTTATTGTTTTAATACTGATGATTTTGGCATACAGCTCATGAAAACCCAAAATTTCAAAAAATTAGCATATTTCATCCGACCAATAAAAGAAAAGTGTTTTTAATACAAAAAAAGTCAACCTTCAAATAATTATGTTCAGTTATGCACTCAATACTTGGTCGGGAATCCTTTTGCAGAAATGACTGCTTCAATGCGGCGTGGCATGGAGGCAATCAGCCTGTGGCACTGCTGAGGTGTTATGGAGGCCCAGGATGCTTCGATAGCGGCCTTAAGCTCATCCAGAGTGTTGGGTCTTGCGTCTCTCAACTTTCTCTTCACAATATCCCACAGATTCTCTATGGGGTTCAGGTCAGGAGAGTTGGCAGGCCAATTGAGCACAGTAATACCATGGTCAGTAAACCATTTACCAGTGGTTTTGGCACTGTGAGCAGGTGCCAGGTCGTGCTGAAAAACGAAATCTTCATCTCCATAAAGCTTTTCAGCAGATGGAAGCATGAAGTGCTCCAAAATCTCCTGATAGCTAGCTGCATTGACCCTGCCCTTGATAAAACACAGTGGACCAACACCAGCAGCTGACATGGCACCCCAGACCATCACTGACTGTGGGAACTTGACACTGGACTTCAGGCATTTTGGCATTTCCTTCTCCCCAGTCTTCCTCCAGACTCTGGCACCTTGATTTCCGAATGACTTTGGACCACTGAGCAACAGTCCAGTGCTGCTTCTCTGTAGCCCAGGTCAGGCGCTTCTGCCGCTGTTTCTGGTTCAAAAGTGGCTTGACCTGGGGAATGCGGCACCTGTAGCCCATTTCCTGCACACGCCTGTGCACGGTGGCTCTGGATGTTTCTACTCCAGACTCAGTCCACTGGAATCGGTCCTTCTCCACAATCTTCCTCAGGGTCCGGTCACCTCTTCTCGTTGTGCAGCGTTTTTTGCCACACTTTTTCCTTCCCACAGACTTCCACTTTTTCCTTCCCACAGACTTCCCACTGAGGTGCCTTGATACAGCACTCTGGGAACAGCCTATTCGTTCAGAAATTTCTTTCTGTGTCTTACCCTCTCGCTTGAGGGTGTCAATGATGGCCTTCTGGACAGCAGTCAGGTCGGCAGTCTTACCCATGATTGCGGTTTTGAGTAATGAACCAGGCTGGGAGTTTTTAAAAGCCTCAGGAATCTTTTGCAGGTGTTTAGAGTTAATTAGTTGATTCAGATGATTAGGTTAATAGCTCGTTTAGAGAACCTTTTCATGATATGCTAATTTTTTGAGATAGGAATTTTGGGTTTTCATGAGCTGTATGCCAAAATCATCAGTATTAAAACAATAAAAGACCTGAAATATTTCAGTTGGTGTGCAATGAATCTAAAATACATGAAAGTTTAATTTTTATCATTACATTATGGAAAATAATGAACTTTATCACAATATGCTAATTATTTGAGAAGGACCTGTATATACTTACTAATACAATAGTCTGTACTAAGCTTTGTGTGACTTTGGACCAAAATACATTTTAGGGACCCACTCTTCTTTTATAATTTAAAGAGTGGAATCATATGGTACTGTGGTGGTGTTTGTGCAGTAAGGAGATTATGTGTGCATGTAGCATTAATCTGTGTTGGTTATGCTTTTGTAAGGCAATGCAATTCTGCATGTTTTGAACAGTGGTAGTCTTGTTTAGTTATGGACAAAGCACTGTAGTCATCCTGGATGGATCAAAGGTCTCCACCAGGCATTGCATGTGTAAGTCATCTTAACCTCGCTTTTCAAACCCGCAAATGTCAAATTAGTATTCATTATAATGATATTTTGCATGGTTAAATCACATTAACATACTTTATACACACACACACATATATATATATATATATTATTTTTTTTTAAATCTAATAATCGCATATTGTAAAATCCAATGTTGGGGGTAACGCATTACAAGTAACACGAGTAATGTAATCAGATTACTTTTCCAAGTTACTGTAAAGTAATGTATTACTTTTAAATTTACATCAAAATATCCCAGTTACTTTTTCAAATAAGTAACGCAAGTTACTTTTTCTCATTTATTGACTGACAGCTCTCCTGTCTCCATGTTGAGAGAAATCGGGAGTAAGTTCAGAGGTGTTGTGTGCGCTGTGTAAACATGATGCTTATTGTAGTTCAAGACTAAATGTGATCAGGCATTCACATTTAGTGTTGTGATTCAGTGTTCCTCAAAATGAATAAAAACAGTGAAATGCAAACTCAGAATATTACGCAAACCTACAATAATTAAATATGTTAAATAACACAAATATACTTTATGTATTTAATTTGACTTTATTAACCAGTGTCTTTGCTGCTGGACTTCAATGATCCAATTCAACCATACTTTTAAGCAAAAATTACTTTAGATAAACATCACATTTGTGTTTTATTTTATTTATTTTTTATAGCCTATGTTTACACGACAATGATATGCTGAGTTTTTCCTTTGAGTTTTCCCGCGCACAGATGACACCTTTGTCAAAATGATCCCCATTCATACAAATCCGTGAAAATGACTAAAAATGCTGTATTCTGTTGGCAGGCCATTAGATGGCTATGAAACACTATAGACTGAACATGTAATGCGCATGTGCATGACACCATCATTTTCACAGATTCGCGTTTTTGTTGTTTACACGGAGACCGTTTTCAAAAAATTGCACTTTGAAACCCGTTTTCAAAAGTTTGCATTTTCAGGCCACCAAAACGGCATTGTCATGTAAATGAACCTTTTTTAGTTGAAAACGGTGTCGTGTAAACAGCCCCTAAGAGACTGCACAGCTAAAGGTTTTGAGCTGCGCCCTCTAATGTACAGGTGTAAATTTGCATTTGCTTCTGCCTGAGACTTATTCATTTCACTTATGGTGTGAAAGGGCCTTTACATTTGCCAAAAATAGAACTTTTTTAATTATTATTAAAAAACGAACATTTTAAGACAACGGCATTTTTTAGTGTAAGTACTGTATTGTTTTACTCTAAACAAAGCACAATTAAAGTGCAAGGACCTAGACTATAAGTTAATTCTACTTGAGACAAAAAAATATAAATGCTCCCTAAAATTTCTCTAAGCCCAGTGGAACTCCCTAATATATGTGTACATGCAAAAGTTTCACAATATCAAAGCTCCATTTATTTTTTACACATGCACTTGCATATGCTCATTTACCTCACATAACTTTTAAGTCCCTCTTTCTCTCTCTTTGCATATGAGACATGGGAATGTGTATATATGAGGCCCTACATTACAGCAGTGCCTATGGTATTGTTCTTTCTGCATGAATAGCCTCTAGCTACAGGAATTAATTTAATCCTCCCTTTTCACGTGTTTCAGCATCAATGGGCAATACTGGCCAGCTAAGGAAACACTGAAGAGAGTCCTCAACCACAAAATCAAAACCATCTACTGTATATGCCAGAACTTATATCAATATTATTGGCTCAATGCAAAGTTTTGTCATTTATACAGGCCATTATTTTTGAAGTCCCCATTGATTGTAACTGCATTAAAACAAAAGATGAGTTCAAAATGAGAAGAAAGTCAGTCCTGTGGGGTTTGAAATGGCATGTAAATCATGACTTTTAGATGAACTAATCCTCTAACTTTGCTGCAATTTTCGAAGACATACGTGTACTCATGAGACATTGTAATGAGTTTAACTCACCTTAAGTGCCATGAGGCAAAAAAAGAGAAAACCAAAACCTCTGAGGTATGTCATCTAAAACAGGCTTGGTGCAGCTCAGAGGTGCAGCAAGATGTAGAAGTCAATTACATGCATGAGTTCCTCAGATGAGGGAAGCGACATATTCAGGCTGCTCATTATCATGTCAGCGTGCGGCTCCAGACGCTCATGGATGCTTTTCTACCTCACTCTGCTGGTAACACTGGTGTCCCAGAGCGAAGGAGGTTGTCAGGATACGGGACTGTGTTGCTTTGGACAAAACCAGTCATGTATTACTGAAGACTGGAGAAAAGATCGCTCCTATGGGGAATGTTACTGCGACCAGGCATGCAAGACGACATTGGACTGTTGTCACGACTATGACCTTGCTTGTCCAGGTTTCTAAAATTTCATATTTTTCAGATGCCATGTATTAAAATTATAAAATCGGATTCAGGCTACTATAGGCCATGTCTGTAATGGAGGACAGATTTTATCCACAGCTTCTTGAACACTTTTTTACCATAAAGGTTTAAGATTTTTATATGAATATAAAATATTGTGTATATATACTTTGTATATTTGAATATATATACCGTTCAAAAGCTTGAGGTCCGTAAGAATTTTAAATAGTTTTACCATTTACAGCACTTGTCAGTACTGTTATTTACCTATAGCAGCTAATGAATCAGAAGTCTCCCACATTCACGGAAAATAGTTTACTTTTGCATTGCAAAATAAGGGATATTATGAATATTATTATGTGGATATTGTTATATGAATAATTCATATAAATGCATCGGGGGAAGTATATGTTATGTGCTGTAACTTTTATCATTTCTTTTGTTTCACTATTTTGCTTTATGTTACAAATTCTTGTGACTAAATGTTTAATTGCAAAAATTTTCAAAGTTTATGGGGGCTTTGGAAAGTTGTCACTGTAGTACTTTACGGATATTTCTGCTTTTTTATTATTTAAAACACTGGAAGATTGGAAAAAGCTTTCAGACTTCTTTTAGTGCAGATTGTTTTGTGATCTTGTCACAATGTAATGTGTGATGATTCAGTTAAAAACTACACTGGAGACAGTAAACCTCATTTCACATGCAAAGAAGCCTTAAAGGCACAGCAGCAACAACAACAGCCTGTTTAGTTTTAAGTTTCAGAGGGAGGGTGGAAAACGGTCATCCTAGATAACAGGGAACATTCTCAGAACTTTGGCTAACGTTCAAGCAAAGTTCTCTAAAATTTATGAACGAATGTTCTTCCAGTAACATTATTAGAACATTTATTGTAGGTTATCTTTATGGTCTTTAATAATGTTCTCTAAACATTATCACAAAAAAAATGGTTTATAGCATGTTTTTTTTTTTTTCAGAAAACATAAAATTTTAAATTTTTTAAATGTTACTACTTCAGAGAACATTCAAAAGTAACATTCCCATAATGTTTGCAAAATTACAAAATGGGCTGTTTCCTTAATGAGTGCAAAACCAAGAAACATTTAAACATTAAAGGAACACTCCACTTTTTAAAAAAATAGGCTCATTTTCCAACTCCCCTAGAGTTAAACAGTTCTACCATTTTCAAATCCATTCAGCTGATCTCCGGGTCTGGTGGTACCACTTTTAGCATAGCTTAGCATAGTTCATTGAATCTGATTAGACCGTTAGCATCTCGCTCAAAAATAACCAAAGAGTTTTGATATTTTTCCTATTTAAAACTTGACTCTTCTGTAGTTACATCGTGTACTAAGACCGACTGAAAATGAAAAGTCGTGATTTTCTAGGCCGATATGGCTAGGAACTATACTCTCATTCCGGCGTAATAATCAAGGAACTTTGCTGCCGTACCATGGGTGCAGCAGGCTCAATGATATTACGCAGTGTCTCTCACAAACGTCTCCATGGTTGCAAGGCACGCTCCCTGTGCAAGCAGGGGGTCACAGGCGCTGCGTAATATCATTGCGCCTGCTGCACCCATGGTACGGCAGCAAAGTTCCTTGATTATTACGCCGGAATGAGAGTATAGTTCCTAGCCATATCGGCCTAGAAAATCGCAACTTTTCATTTTCAGTCGGTCTTAGTACACGATGTAACTACAGAAGAGTCAAGTTTTAAATAGGGAAAATATTGAAACTCTTTGGTCATTTTTGAGCAAGATGCTAACGGTCTAATCAGATTCAATGAACTATGCTAAGCTACGCTAAAAGTGGTACCGCCAGACCCGGAGATCGGCTGAATGGATTTGAAAACGGTAAAACTCAACTGTTTAACTCTAGGGGAGTTGGAAAATGAGCCTATTTTCAAAAAAAGTGGAGTGTTCCTTTAAACATAAAAAAAAAGAGGAAGTTTTGAACATTCAGAGAACATTCAGAACTAACATTTTCACAACTTAATGGAAACATTAGCAAAACGTCTTAGAACTTTTTTTTTTTAGCTAGAATGAAAAACTTTTTTGGTGCAGAAAACTTTTATTACAAGTGGTGAAGAAAATAAAATCTAGCCTATGATATGTCCCCTTTAATATATTTCTGTTGCTGCTGCTTATCATATTTATCATTGTTTTTAAACTCCACTAGGGAACATTCTCAGAACATTCTGGCAAGGTTCTCTTAGTTATGAACAAACGTTCTTCCAGTAACATTAATAGAATGTTTGTTCAAAGTTATCTGGTCTTTAAAAATGTTCTCAATATGTTAGCACAAAAACATTATTTATACATCATTCATGGAACTTTTTTTTCTTTAATGTTTTAGTTGGGTGTTCATCGTTTTTTAAATGTTGCATAACATGAAACATTCATAGAACATTCAAAGTAACATTCCCGTAATGTTTGCAAAATTATATAATTGAAAGCAAATTGAATTCCCTTAACATTCGTAGGCTATAACCAACAAAAAAGGGTTCTTAAAACATTTTTAAAAAACTAGACGTTTTGAAAGTTTTCATCACTTAATGGGAACGTTAGAAAAACGTTCTAAGAATATATTTTGGTCACACTTTAGATTAGGGTCCAGTTCACACTATTAACTAACTATTAACTATGACTTTTGCCTCAATAAACTCCTAATTGACCGTTCGCGAAGATCGGCTCTCACGCCACGTCTTCATGTTCTCACGCAGCGAAAAATACATCGCGGAGCAAAGAGGACACTGACAACGCGTCGACAGACAAGACAGAGCAGGTTACTTTTGATATGAAACAAAGTCTCAAATTTTGTAATTTTTAAAGAAATTTAAACAATAAATACTGTTTTGTGGCTCTTTAATGTATCGTGACAGATAGCTGTAGCACCTCAGTTAAAGCGGCTCATGAACCAATCATCTCTTCCTACTAGTGAATTTATAGCATCAAATAAACATGAATGAACATCAGAAGGGATGTTGTTTCAACTGCGGAAAAAATCAGTACACAGCATTTTTCAAGTTCAAGTCCACCTACGTTAAATCTACTTACTCTCCTGACTGATTTGCCAGACATAACGGCGGATTTGGTGTTATGATTGGTTAGATTGCCTGTCAATCAAACTCCCAGCGAAGGGTCCGTTACTGCTTATTAATAGTTTGTAAGGTAGTTGTTAAATTTAGGTATTGGGTAAGATTAAGGGATGCAGAATAAGGCATTAATATGTGCTTTATAAGTATTAATAAACAGCCAATATCCTAGTAATACGCGTGCTAATAAGCAACTGGAGTTACTTGTTACCTATATTTTTTTGTTAGCTGAGAACCTGCCACATCCACATGTGTGTGTGTGTGTTTTAGCTGTATCCTGTGTGGTGAGCGAATGGAGTGTGTGGTCTGGCTGTCTGGAGCCGTGTAAACCCACACTTCGCACCAGGTGGAGGCAGGTGATTCAGGAAGCACGTAATGGAGGTGAACCCTGTCCCTCTCTACATCAGACCGCCGGCTGCGCAGAGTACCACGATCAGCATGGTCCCTGCCTGCAATCACTGGGTATGGTAATCTATAGATCGGGGAAATATCCATTGCCATCCTTCAACACAAATGTCAAATTTAATAATCAACAGTGGATAATATCTTAGGTCTGAGATCAACCCATTAGATCCATTATAGAAGCAACTGGCCATTATTTTTCCATTGAATTGTTATTCTTGGATGGACTCTGCAGTACGCATTACATCCAATTTATCTAAGAGAATTTTTATCTTATATAATCACATTATCAGTACATAGCCTGTTTCTGACTTTAATCAGATTATGAACTGTAATCATCATTGTCATATGCTCTAAGCATTGAAGCAACAATCTAAATGTCACCCTGAACAATCATGTAGTACGTGAATGTGCTTTTGAAAATGAGTTGTACCTTCTTATGAGACTGCAGGTGAATTATGGGGGCACATATGCATTCAAATTTCTCTTCCATAATCTTTGACCTACTCCTTTATCTCATTATTTTACAGTCCCAGCTCTCATCACCACGGGTGGCTATGGAAATGCACGGAAAAAGAGGGAGATTTTTGATAACAATATCACAGGGTAAGTAAGATCTGACGGTTCAACACTAAATTGCAACAAAAAGTTGCATGGTGGTATTTTTTTTTTTATGTACCACGGTACATTTCGTAGATCTCATAAACCACTACAAAAAAGTACACATGCCCTGGCAATACCATATTTATTTGTTTATTATGATGTACCATTGTTACACCATAGTTTTCTTTGATAAGTACAGTAACATTAAGATTAAGATTTCTTAATGTTTTGGGAAAAAGTCTCACAGTAAAACCAGTAATGTTGCAAAATATTATTACTATTTATAATAACTGTTTTCTATTTAAAAATGTAATTTATTCTTTTGATGTCAAAGTTGAATTTTCAGTAGCCACTACTCCAGTCTTCAATGTCACATGATCCTTCAGAAATAATGCTAATACTCTGATTTATTGCATCCTTGCTGAATGATCTTTCAAAAAGTAAAAATAAATAATCTTACTGACCCCAGACTTTTGAACAGTAGTATGTATATGTAATTTATTGTGCATTTATATGCATCTGTATGTGCACACCTCAGTTACTGTGTGGAGTTTGAACTCACGTCCCTGACGGCGGGTTGTCAGCGCAGCTTCAGTCCACATACTGGTTGGATGCGGTACCTGAAGGAGGGGCATCAGGTGTGTGTGGAGTGCCAGCCACCAGCACTGACCCAGGGCCAACGCTACTGCTCCGGGGATGGGGAGAATATGGGGCAGGACAGGTAAGAGGAGAAAGACCTGGATAAATGTTTTGTTTGTTGTTTTTTTGTTGTTTAAATTCCATTCTCAAAGCAACTGAAGCACAATAATATAGACACTCCCCATAGTTTATAAAACAAAACAATAATCATTGGAATAAATGTTTACACATTATTTCAAAAGTATAACCACGAGACTAGTGTGATAAAATTAATCTTCTCATAGAGAGAGAGAGAGAGAAAAAAATGGCAACACTTTAGTTTAGGGTCCAATTCTCAATATTAACTATAGTTGCTTATTAGCATGCATATTACTAGGATATTGGCTGTTTATTAGTACTTATAAAGCGCATATTAATGCCTTAATCTACATATTCTACATCCATTAATCCTTCCCAATAACTAAACTTAACAACTACCTTACTAACTGTTAATAAGCAGCAATTAGGAGTTTATTGAGGCAAAAGTTGTAGTTAGTTAACTTAATAGTGAGAACTGGACCCTAAAATAATGTGTGACCAAAAAAAAAGAAAAACATCCACAGGAATTACCATAAGCAAATCTGGTAACACTTTGGTATGGGGAACACAAATTCACAATTAACTATGACTTTTGTCTCAATAAACTCCTAATTTACTTCTTATTGATAGTTAGAAGCTAGTTTTTGTAGCATTTAAGTTTAGGTATTGGGCAGGATTAAGGGATGTAGAATATGGTCATGCAGAATAAGACATTAATATGGGCTTTATAAGTACTAATAAACAGCCAATATGCACGCAACTAGATAAAAGTGAGAATTGTTCCCCATACTGAAGTGTTACCACAAATCGCACTGCAAATGGAGGATTTAGACAACTATGCAACTCACAGAACACACCAAGTTAAATGAAAGAATTAATATACACTATCGTTCAAAGGTTTGCATTCTGTACGATTTTTAAAATGTTTTTGAAAGAAGTCACCAAAAGCTAAAACATTTTTTTTTAATCAAAAACAGAGTAAAACAGTTATATTGTGAAATATTATTACATTTTAAAATAGCTGTTTTCTATTTTAATTTACTTTAAAATTTAATTTATTTCTGTGATGGCAAAGCTGCCATTACACCAGTCTTCAGTGTCACATGATCCTTCAGAAATCATTCTAATGTGCCGCTTTATATTTTTGTGGAAACTGATACATTTTTGAGAATTTTTTTAAGTAAAAAAGCATTTATTTGGAATATAAATCTTTTGTAACATTATAAATGTCTTTACTGTCACTTTTTATCAATTTAATGCATCAATGCTGAATAAAAATAAAAAGCTGTACATTTATTTTTTCAGCTGTAAAGATCTAACTGTAAATCATTATCCATAACAAACAAACAAAAAAAAGCTAAAACTCATTTCAGACGGTTTTGAGACCAGATCTTGACCACTAGAGGGAACCGTGAGACATCTTTAAATATTTAAGTGCTTGTGTATAAAACATCCTGTACTGGTTTAAGGCCCTCATACCAGGCTTGTGCACTCATTTGGAGCACTCTAGAGCCTTGTTATGTTTTTTTAATAAAAAGAGAGCAATTGCCTGTTTAATCTAGTCTAAATTTAAAACTAATGATTCCGGGGTTTAACCAACACATAAAATGCAAGCATTATCCATTAGCTAGGTTTGAAACTCTTAACCTAGCTCAAGGGCATCAGCCAGAGCGATACCCATCACTCTATCTGTCTTCCTCTATCATCTCTTTCCATCACATTCTCACTCTCTCACTCTCAGGAGGTTGTCTCTGCAGTGGCAGGCCGTGGGGAATTCTCAGTGCAGAGGGGTGTGGAGGCGAGTCCGTCGACGAGACTCCTGTTCCTGTCCCACTGTACACAGTTTTCTCTTCATCTAACTCGCACTTTAATCGGGTCGTGAAGTTTTACACTTAATGAAGTGATGGTAGAATGTGCAGAGACCATTTGGGTAACTCAAAACCAGCTTCCGGCTTTTAAGAGAAATGAGTTGATTACAGTACGTTTTCAAGAGCAGATTCAATATTAGTCACAGATAATTCACATTTAAAGAGTCTTTACTAATGCAAACAGCCATTATATTATGATTAAGTAGCCATAATGTGTTTTAAGAAGTTATTCTCCAATGCATGAATTAAAAAATTATACATTTTTCAAGTGTGTGTTAAGTTTCCAAATGCTTTTTGGGGCCTTAGGGATACACCATTTGAACATTGATGTGTATAAACTCTAATGACAACACAGAATAATAGGTAAAATTAATAATCTGTATCATTTATTTGATTTCCAGCCAACCAAGGGGGGAGGGGGGGATAACTCTTCTTCATACTGCAAAGATTTCAGGACATTTTGACACATTTTTGGCTCTTTTTCCTATTAATAAGACAAGGAATTGGCTTTTTTGTCACATACAGAACAAGTTACAGCTTCAGAGGTACGACATGCATTAAACAACATAACACACGTACAGAAACAACGGCATAGAAAGTCAACAGGTAGAAAGATTACAAAACAAACAGCCTTTAGACCTACAAACAACATTGTAGAAGATTTAGGGGAAGGGAGGGATTGTAAACAGTGCTCTCTTTTTTTAGTTCCCTGGAAATTCTATATGGATGTTTACGGTAATTTCTTTAATGAAATGCTTCCTAAATTTCATACTTCTAGTTACCACTGTTATTGTACAATTTTGTGAGAAAAGATCAAATAAACGGAAAATGTAAATCTTATTTGTGCTTTCTTGTTTAAATGAAATACACAAATCATTATAAACCCTCTCATAAATAAACTGAATTAAAAGTCAAAGTGCCCATTTTAAAAAGCAAGTTACTGTAAACCTAACATAAACATTTAAATTTCAAACAGCGTACATGTTGATGCTGGAAGCATCATCAGGTTGTCACAGTTTGACATGTTTGTGAGCAAATTTTAATACCACTTAATTTGAAGGATTTTATAAATGTACCATGATGAATTGCAACCTGCACTGTCGTGTGGGAGGGTATTTAAGACAAAACACCTTTAATGCCATCAAACCATCCAATAAGACACTGACATTGTACTCAAATTACTGATTGTCATCACTGTTTTTAGACTGGAGTCAAAAAAATATCCCCAAAATAATCACTCATATATAATTCGCTCTAATCTTTGTGAATGCTCTAAGCACACTGCACTGCGAGTGTTCCCCGTAGGACGGTACAGAACGACATCTGCAGAACATATCAGCAATAAAACAACATATGCTAATCTCTGACATCTCTGATTGAGCAATTAACATGGACTATATGGAGGTGGATCTCACAAAACTTGTCAAGAACATGTCTGGGTTGTATTTCAACAGAAAATCAATAGAAAAAATATGAAATATCATCTTGCATAAAGCATATGAAACCTATTTCAAAAGCCAATAAGATTTTGTGCATTGTGATTTTTTAACATGACAAGCACATTTCCCCCAAGTTTTCATATATATATAGCCTATATGACCCGTACTGGCAAAATGAGTTGGAATGCGCATGGGCTAATTTCGAGCTACAGGCAAAAAAAAAAAAAAATCAATTTTAGTCGAAATTGAGGTTTTCACAAAAATGAGTTAATTGAACCTCGTCGACCAACCCCAATGTTCCAAATAGCAATTAAACATCTAAAAGTATTTATTTGTACGTTTTCTGAGACGAGTATCTTTCCTTTGACCTTGAAAAATGCTGTTTTTCTCTGCTCGCTTCTGGACGACCGGCGCTTCCCTCAGCACAAGTTTGGTATCTTTGTAAAGCGCAGCATTCCAACTTCGTGAATATTCATAGCGAATTTTCGATGATATGAGTCTGAACCGATGAAATGTGATTTTCAAACTAATGCTGAAAACGATCTTGCTCACGCTGACTGACACATCTGAAGCGCGAGCACAAAGACGCCTCAGACAGCGTGCGATCCCGATATTCACATATAAACAGAATTACAGTATTTCAAACAAATCTGTCTTGGCGAGTATTCATGCAAACATTATCTTTTATGCCTTAAGTGAACGTTTGGTTAACTGTTGGGGAAAAACATCTGATGTGTAACATTATATTAGATCCGTTTGGTAGGGCCTAGGTCATAATTAAATATATTGGCTGTCTGTTTCATTAATGTAAATCAAACAATTGTGGAATCATGGAAAAAAACGTTGAATATATATATTCCGATAGCCTGGGTTTTCACTTGGTTTGTGCCAAATCTGGTGTTATTACCAGGGATTTTAAGGTATAGTTGCTAGGTGATTTTGTTTTGGAACCTTCAGAAAACTTTGACTCGATTTTTCTCAAAATTGACTATGCTGACTATATTGACTTCAAGCAGGTGTAGCTGTGTCATTTTTTGTCAGATTCCAACAAATCAAACATCATTTTGTAATGAATAAAGATATATGAGAGTAACAATAGCTAATTTTTGAAAATGTGCTCATTGCGACTCATTTTGCCAGCATTCACATATATATTTAAATATATAGTATAAATACATATGGGGGGTGGGAGGGAAATGAGCTTAAAATGATTAAAAAAATAAAAAAAATGCACAAATTATTTTCTTTTGATTTTTTGGTAAAATATTTCAGACATTTCTTTGTGAGATTCACCCATGGATCATTACAAAAAACCAGGGTTGACACTGACCTCAGGGCATAGCCTAACACAGATACAGCGAAGAGAGTTTTGAATGGCTTCGGTAAGGTCACATTTTAGCGATAATGTTCTCTCAAATATGAATCTACTGAATGAATAGTGTACTGAATGTGGATCACACACCCGACAGATCATGGATATTATATAATATCCACATAAAAGACCAAAAGTGGAGCAAGGGACCTTAGCACTCAGAAAGCAGCTTCCTCTCCACATCATTACAGTAAGCAGTATACATCTTTGCATTCATAAATTATTCTGTATAGAGCAGAGAGGGAAGATCCCTCTCACTTGCAGTTACTCCTCTCATACACACCCTCCTCCCGCTGTCTTGCAGAAAATTGGTATTCCGTTCACACCTCACTTCAACTCAGCTAAAATCGTTGAGACAGGGATGGAAGCATACACACAAGTCTCGGGAGAGGCCGAGTTTCCCCCCATCATCTTTGCACTCCCCAGATAACACATGCACACACATACATATTCTAAGAGACAAGTACATTCTGACAGTGTGACTTTTAATGATGGTATTTGTTGACACAGATGCAATTGAGTATGTTTTTAAAAAAAAAAAAATCTAATTTAGCCCTCTCTATCCCAGTTTTCAAATTCAATATGAGCACTAGAAGGGAGGGCTTGTGGTCACCATGGAAACTGGATATAGTCGTCTTCAGGACATCGTCTACATACCTGTGAATACATGCTGGACTATGTTTATGTGTGTGGTTACAAATTGGTGAGGATGGCTGCATTGGTGATAAGGATCAAATCTTTCAAGGATATTAAGTTTGTGCAGTGTAAAGGGATTGTATTCCATTTGGAGATAAACATGGCCATGCGTTACATACTTCATTACAGAGCTCTCTATCAAAGAGGATAAATGTTTGGGATTAAGTGGTGGTCATCTTGGTCACGTTGTGTACGTTGAGCCTGAATAACAATTGAGGACACAAAAGGTCCCATAAAACCTTTTATTAAATCAAATATTTTAAAATAAACATTCTGGCAATGCAAAAGTATGAGACCATCTCCCTAATTTCATATGATCATCTAGAAAATACTTTAGAAATATATATTTATTCTTATATTCAGAAATATTTGTGTTTGAACAGCATTCACTGTTATGAAACTGGTAAATCTAACTGAAATGTTGAATTGACCTGAAGTTTTTCATTAGTTTCTTTGTCAGATTTATTCTAGATTTCCATTGCTTACCAATATCTGGTAATAACAGGGCGAGGTATGTGTTGTCCTTTCATTCTCAATGCTGCTTCTGTTTGGGCTGCCAATGTGCATGTGCTACGTAATTTTAATATGAAATCATAAACATGAGCTTTTGTAAGAAACAAAATTGCACATGTAAGCACAGCATGTATGCTCGGTTACTTTCTTGAAAACACCTTTTGAACTATAAAGGTATAGTTAACTTAAAAATGAAAATTCTGTCATCATTTACTCATCCTCATATTGTTCCGAACCTGTATTCTTTTTTTTTTTCATCTGTGGAACACAAAAGAAGAAATTTTTACAGCCTTTTGGGTCCAGAACAACACTGGACCCCAATGGATGTACAAAATAAATAAATAAATAAATACAATACAATCTTCTTTTATGTTATACAAAAGAAATAAATGTACACCGAAATGTAGGAGACTAAACAATGACAGAATTTTCAGTTTTGAAAAAATGAAAATTTGCTGTCAATTTACTCACTCTCAGGCCATCCAAGATGTAGGTGAATTTTTTTTTATTCAGTAGAACAGTAAAGAAGTTTTTTAGCTGAAACCATGGTCCTCAGTGATTCATAAAATGGAAGTCAATGGGTGCCGTCACTTTGAGATTAAAAGAAACGTAAGCAGACAAAACAAAATGAATACCCGTGGCTCCTGATGACACATTGAGGTTTTAAGAAGCGAAATGATCAATCTATGCAAGAAACTGAACATTATGTACAACATTTTACCTCTAATCCACAGCCTAGGTAAATGGTCCTGAGACAGTCTGGAGCGTAATGACCTGCACATACATCATTATGCGACAGTCGCGGTGCAGACTGTCGTGAATTCGCTCAGGACCGTTTGCCGAGGCTGTGGATTACAGGTAATAATGCTGTAAATAATGTTGCATAGACCAATCGTGTCGCTTCTTAAGACCTTAATGTAGGAGATGCGGGTAGTAATTTTGTTTTGTTTGCATATCAAAGTGACGGCACCCATTGACTTCCAATATATGAATCACAGAGGACCATGATTTCAGCTAAAAATCTTCTTTACTGTTCTACTGAAGAAAAAAGTCAACTACATCTTGGATGGACTGAGGGTAAGTAACAGCAAATTTAAATTTTTGGGTGAACTATCCCTTTAAGCTTTGCCATACTAGGGAAAG
>RJVU01019434.1:6165996-6194501 GCA_003731715.1 Anabarilius grahami
GTGTGACAGATTTCTACAGATAATCTTCATGTCTATATAAAAATAAATCAATCAAGTAAAATCACATAGCATGTGAATATATTTTGAAGAGTGAGCTTGTGTGCAGGAATGTTGGTTGTTATATACGTGCACATTATCATACCATCAGCCCTCCCTATATCAAATACGCTTGCACACAAACACTCATACTGTATGCAGACCCATAACTGCAGTTAAGTAAGGCCAGTTTATTAGGGGACAGGGGAGGGGTGCACTAGTAAACAGGGTATAACATGTCTCTAATGCTATTCTTTAAGGTGGGCTCTGGACAGTGGCTAGCTGACGTGGGCAGTGACGGACTGTCCCCCTTGATTTACCATACACACCTGCGCTTAAATGTCTGGTAAATTTCCAGCCTCAAGCTAATTCAGCTTTAGCATAAATCCTGTTCTTTTCACAAACAACCGTAGGCCAGATCCGCTCTGGTTTTATCTTACCCCTGCGATGCGCCAATGCAGGCTTGTTTACAGAAGAGGATAAAGGGCAAGAGGTGTAGGCAGTGATACATCCTCAAGATCCTGTCCCTTAATGATGTAACATGACCACTGTTTTCCAGTGAACTCTCCCGCATAAAGTCACCAGGATAGGCCCCCTGGTCAGATGCCTGTAAAATTATTCTCCAATGTACATTAGTCTCTGCTTTCTCTAAAGTCGTTGACTGAACTTGGCCTTCTTTCCCTTCTGGAGTCCGACCCTGAGGCCTCAGAGGCCCTTATCAAAAGCGTTGGAATGTCCCCTGTCCCCTTTGGGCCTCCGTGAGTTCTCTGAAGCCACATGGTTCTCATGGCCAACACTTGGGCTACTTCCCAGTGGGAATAGGCAGTTCTGACCTAGCAGCCTTTGGGCAGCTTCCAAGTGGTTGGTGGTCCCCTGGTAACCACCGAGTCGAGGCTTGGAGCTGAGGCCACCAAGCAGGCGCTCCGATGGGCCACCCTCACGCAGATGTTCCTCGTCATCTGTGTCGGCATCGATGTACTTGCTGATGGACGCGTCGTGGAAAGTGAAGACTGCAGGGGTGATTGCCTTCTTCTCTGGTGTCTTAGGTGGAGTCCTGCTGCTGGCTGTTGTGTAGACTGACACCTCTGGGCTTAGGATGGAGTGGTCAGAAAGAATAGAGCTGTCAGACAGAGGACCACCAGATGGACTGGTCTCCCCACAATTGCGATGATTCACTCTAACCGCATAGATTTTCTGAGAGTTTATAAGCAGACCTTGTTGCCGTGAACCATCGGTGTTGAGAGGTTTAGCACCAGAAAAAGGTGGCGTGAGCATGGTCTCATGCTCCAGTGTGGTCTGCAGGCTTGGATTAGCACTGACTCGACCAGAGAGGCCAGATCCAGGACTGTGGGAGAACCGAGAGCTCTCTGGGAGTGACAGACCCCCTGCCGGACTGTAGGGGAATCGTGGGTTCTCTTGGAAGTCTGTTGCACAGCTGATATAACTGTCAATGCTTGACAGACTTTTCATGTCTACCACCCCTTCACGGCCCCCATTCAGTGGGTCACCTCCTTGACCTGGCAAGGCTCCCAGCTCAATTTCATCCCTTCTATGGCCAGCTCGAGATGTACTTCTGTCTTTGGTGTTCAGGTTGGGCTGTGACTGAGTCTTTGCCATCTGGTTGTACATCTCTTCTAGTTTCTGTGCATTAAGCCTCTGTGGACTAGAAGCTCTCGCCTTGCTCGGTGAACCTTGCTCTGGGTTGAAGGAACGATTGGAACTGGTCTCTGAAGTTGCCCTCTTTGATGACCATTTCCATCGACTGGGTGAGAGATGGTTGTCCTGGGTTCTCTCACCCTTGTCCATGACCACCACATCCAGAAGCTCTGCACCACGGGAAAACGCCTCTCTAACATTCATGGACACTATGCTGCCATTGCGTTTGGCTCGCTCTAGAGCCTCACGTCTCTTGATGGCCTTCTCTTGCCGTTTCTGTTCCTTGTAGAATTCAGAAAAGTTGTTGACAATGATGGGAATGGGTAGGGCAATGACTAAAACGCCTGCTATGCAGCAAAGCCCACCAACAATCTTACCCAAAAGTGTCTTAGGGTAAATGTCTCCATATCCCACAGTAGTCATGGTAATAGTGGCCCACCAAAAGGAGGCAGGGATGCTCTTGAACTTGGTGTCATCCTCGTCCTTCTCCGCAAAGAAAACCAGACTGGAAAAGATCATGATCCCCATTGCTAAGAAGAGGATAAGCAGGCCCAGCTCATTGTAACTCCGACGCAGTGTAAAGCCCAGTGACTGCAACCCAGTGGAATGACGTGCCAATTTGAGGATGCGCAAAATCCGCATGATTCGAAAGATTTGCACCACCCGCCGTACGTTCTGGAATTGCAGCACACTCTTGTTGGACTCTGTCAAGAATATGGTGACATAATATGGTAGGATGGCCAGCAAGTCAATGACATTGAGGGGACCTTTAAAGAATTTCCATTTGTTTGGTGAGGAAAGGAAGCGAAGAAGATATTCCATGGTGAACCATGCGATGCATACTGCCTCCACATGGGCCAGCTGGGGATTATCAGTTGTCTGACCAAACTCGTCTGTGTCTTGCAGCTCCGGGAGGGTGTTTAGAGACAAAGCGATAGTGGAGAGCACAATGAATAGGATAGAAATGATGGCCAAGATCTGAAAGACAAAAAAGCAAACAAAAAATCAACTATTAAAAATAAGAAAAACCTTCAAAGTAAAGAAATACTGAGATTCGTGTCTCATTACCTCTAACATAGGCTACTGGTAAAAACATTTTATATACTAGTGTTGTGATAGCTTGACAGATAATTTATACTTTGTGAATTTTTCATCTACTAACCAAAAGAGAAATCAAACACTTGTGTTTAAATAAAGACTGCTGCACTAAAAGTCTGATGAAATGTATAGTGACAATGAATATAATTTTCCACTAAGGAGTTTCTTCTTTAATATTTTCTATAGATGCGTAATCAGGATTAATTAAAGTGAGAGAGACAGACAGAGAATGAGCTTGAAAAAGTGATGAGTAAGATCTAGGTAAATCATAGTAACTGACAATACATTTTCCTTTGTGACTATGAGTGTGATTTGTAGAAAACCTTGTAGAAACATGCTTTACACCAGAAAACCTGGTTAGACAGCCCTGTGCTAAACAAGATGTCAACTACATTGTCAGTCAAATCATCGACATAAAATCCAAGTCTTTTTACTCACTTTTGAGCGGTTGAACTGCTACACTGAATGCAGGACGTTGCATAATAATGGATTTACCTGTGATGTTAGGTCAAGAAAGCAGCATAAAATAGTAAATGAATGAGTAATACTGAGAGGGCTGAGCATTTTTGAGATATACAGAAATGTTCTGAAACATGGAATAACCAGTAAAACCAGAATACTGGTTAGTAAGACAAATCCACAAAACAGTCTAATTATTCAGACAGAAAATCTTTTTATGATTAAAATCCTACTGAAACTAAACTCCTAATAATAAAATCACTCAGTTTATTAATAAACAGAACTAGCAACTAAAACAACTAAATTGGGTGAAGTATTTAATTTTCTTTAGAGATCGAGATAACAAAGAAGACTTGTGTGAGGTCTCGCGACTAAAACATCAGATAAGATCTGTCCTACGGTCTAAACACAAAATAGCTCCCTGTGGAACTTTCCAGAAAGAAAAAAACCTCCCAAAACCTCCCACAGAACAACATACTATAATTTCCATTACAAGAAAATGGCAAAAACGTGGTACAATCCTAACACCACTAAGCCAACTAAGAGGCTTTTGTACCAGATAACTCAATAAGAAAGACAATAGTCAGAGAAATGAACAAGACCCGAACATTGGCTTGCAGAGCTCTTTGGCTGAGATAAGAGAAACGTGGACAAAGAAACTCAAGAGTCTTCATAGACTCTTTGGAGGAGTGGAAAGAAGGAGGCCACTTCTGGAAAAAGTCTCTGTGTGCTTTAAGCAAAAAACATGATGGTGGAAACAACACTGAGGATTCTTAAATTGTGAGTCAACTTTGGGTGTGTAAATCTAATGACATTGAAATTGGTCACCTACAGCCACCACTATGTTGATGTGATGCCATGGCATAACTGAATTATGAATCTCTAACTTCATCCTCTATCCCCTATTTTAGCCTGCTAATCGCTCTTCTTCTGTATTATCAAATGATTCACCTTCATATGAATAGGATGGAAAATCATTTGTGACTCATTGCATTGTAGGTGTCTCTCTGTATGTATTAATGTGTCTAAGAAGAGATGATACCCTCCAGTCACGTGAGTCATGAGGGTAAATTAGAAGTGGTAATAAGATTAAAAACATCCCATAACCTATAAACAGCAAAGATTAGCCTTTTATTTATAAGCTTGCCAAAGCTTCAGCAGCATTATTTTCACATCGGTATCAGCAACCACAATCTCTATAAGACACACTGGAGCTTCCATCCCGCTTTTTTCTGTTTTATCCTCATTGTCTAATAAAAGGCGATAATGTTGGCTGGATGATTGTGATGTCATTGGTATACATTCTATTGATGCATTCTAAGATATAACATTTTTATCAGCAACCACAATCTCTACTAAGTCACAATGGACCTTCCATCCCCCTTCTGTTTTATCCTCACTGCCAAATGAAAGGCAATAATGTTGACTGGATGTTTGTGATGTCATTGGTATACATGCTATTGATGCATTCTAAGATATAAAATTTTTATTGGTCCAGAGTGATTAGCTGTGTTGTTCTGGTCTTTAAAAAACCTCTATAAAAGACAAACGATTAGAATAGAACAACATAAGAATTCCCTTAAGAGATATGATATGAGATTTCTTTAATATTTCAGTTTTGTCCAAGAGAGCAGTCTAATGTTTCCTATAGATTTCAAACAAGATCTCAACATTATTGTGAAAATTCAGAGATTTCAGTATGGCATCAATTTAGCTTCAATTCAAACATTTCTCATCAAATGTTTGCAAGGCCAAATGGAGACAAAATTAATACCTAAAAGAAACATAACTGACAACTCCATTACATCTGAGCTATAAAAGAGCAACCTCTGAGTAACAACAATTTACTACATCTCTGAGTGATTCTGAACCCTGAAGGTAAGAAAGAATCATTTCTGGGTCATTTTCTTGGCCTTTTACGTGTGTGTGCACATGTGCATTACAAAGTAACATTCTTAATGTTAAAAAGTGAAAAGGGCAACTAAAAAAAGAAAGTCCACTTCAGTGACAATGAATGTTAAATGGGGAATACATTTTAAAAAGGTTCAGCACATACAGTATTCTCAGTGCACAATCAATTGAGCCATTGACCAAGTGATAATCAGTTAATAATGTCTGTACACACTCAAGCTGAGGAAGGCATAACAGGGTCAACTCCCTGTGTAGAGACAGCTAAGGATGCACAGGGAGAAATCTCAGGTGAGCGGCTCATTATCACATACAGTGGGGTGCTCCTACAATCATGTACAAATTATGTTCTCCTGAGACACACAACAAACATACTCATATGCATACAAACACACACAAAAGTGTGAAGTCTCCAAAAACATCCCATAAAGGGCCTCAAGAAAAAAAAAGAAAAGAAAATGCAAACGAGATTCTCAGTGACATGAAGCTAGTTTATTACATTATTTAAAATACATTAAAATTAATCTAGAAAATGGAAAAAAACATGTACACACTGCAACTAAATGCGATTGTCACTGCTCCTTTGAGCATTTCTTTTCATTTATTGATCAGGTTGTGCCACCTGCAGTGACGTAACTCTCTTTTTGATGCCAACAGCTCATCTGAGGCTGAAAAAAAATCACAGAAACGGGTACGCATCTTGAGCATTCACAATTTTCAATACCGTCTCAGGGACGGTAAACTATGTGCACTACGGTCTTAGGGAAACACATAATGCATCAGAGAATGTGTGCGGTTTAAAAGCTATAGTAAATGCATAAAAACAATACTCAGTACTTTACCATACTCAAGGATTATGTGAACATAAAAAATGAAAAACGTGACATTATTTTTGACCGTTTGTCCATCAAATCAAAGTCAGTGGTGTAACCAACATGAAGGAAGCCATGTTGTTGTCATGTGACAAGAGAACCACCCAATGATTGTTTTTATTTTTACATGAGGTGCAACTCCAAGAGAATATGTTAAACAAAAAATGAAAGAGGAATTAATATATTTTTCTTGTACCTTAAATGGACTTTACAGAAATAATCATAATTTTCAAAATGTACATATTAATATTCACACACACATACACACACATATAAATATATGTATATATATATATATATATACACATTGATAATACTATTGTGACATTTATTTGATAGAGCCATTCAATTAAAATGAATGATGAAAATGGTTTAAATGTTTTTGTCTGTATGAACTTTGCACTTGTTTTTTTAGAGATAAACTCTTCTCATTATATATTATTTATCACCATTAGTAAATATAAGCCTGCATAACCCAGTTGTTGTGCAGATGTTTCTGTGACTCTAGAGTGAAAACTCCTCTTTTGACCTTGACCACTGACATTCAACCACTGCTGCAGAATTGTCATGGCAACCTTCTTCAAGTTCAGTAGGAGGCAGTCACATGAAGAGGTTTGTTTGAAAAGTGTAGAAGCCTCTGTCCCTCTTATCAGCAGCATCAACACCATGCTAGAGTAGTTGCCACTTATTTTCCGTGTGCATAATTTGGACTCCATGTTTTCACTGTTATACAGTAGGGGGCGCTATTACTCATCTTCTGAAAGAGCACAGAATCTCCGGATCAAAACAGGCGAAAAGAAGCAGAAACAAACGATAAAAGCATTGCTTGTGCACATGTAAAATAAGGCAATCATCAAACATTAAACAGCATATAAATCAAAACTGCCTAACATTACTGAATGAAATGTCAACCCATGAAGAGGTATAGGACTGTGAAGCTTTGTTGCCGTTGATGGACTCGATCTACTCCATCTATGTTTTGATGTTGGTTCTGAATCTGACGTGGATGAAGTCTTTGACAAAAACACAATTTTCTCAGCTTTTTGTATAAAATGTTGCTTTTTTATGAAACTTTCCCAAATTCAAGTGCATGAGGCTAGAATAAAAGGATTTTATTTTAAAAGCAGAGGCTTTGTTCTTTCTTTTGACATTGCATGTTCAGATATTCATGCAACAAAATATTCTGGGGGCCATGGAAATTTTGTGAATGATAAAAAAGTGCTCGTGGTGGCTGGCAATTTTTGTTGGCGGAGAAAGAGTTAACTTGTATAGTATAGTATATAGGCAATAGAACAGGAAATGAATTGGAAAATGTCAGATTTGAACAGATTTCAACATGTCAGACTATAAGAAATAACTGTTAGGCCATGGCTTCAATAACAATATATCCTGTTGATGTCAATGGTTGATTCTGACTGTAAATGGCAATCATTTCTATCTTAATGAACCCCTAACCTTAAGTACTTATGAATAACTCACCTTGCACCATTTCCATTATGGACATGAATGATAGCACAAATAAAACAACTTGGTTTTCATCTAACAGATGAAAAATCAGGTAAAAAATTATTTGGATCTTCATTAAAGGAAGGACCCGAGCCATATCTAGAGACAAGTATCATATTGACGTGCCAGTAAGCAACCATTCAGAAACACCCTAGCAACTAGATAGCAATGCTTTTGCAACCACCCACAATGACCTAGTATCATGGCTAGGAGTTTTGCTTCTAGATAAACATTCCTTCATTTTCGTCATTTACGTGAATGTGAGCAATCATCTAAAAAGTTGCAACAATGTGAGAAGCCAGACAGACCAAGACTTGTGAGTTGGTGTAAGGGGAGAGGGAGAGATGAGCTTCTGATAGTGTTGCCGAACACGCCTTCACGTCCCTCTGAAAGTGACACTGTCGCCATGGTTACCAGAGGAGACCATGTCTTCCACATTTTCCACCAAACGATGGCATGACAAAGCACTCAAACACACATACATACACACACACATTCTCGTGAATATCAATGTGAAATGAGTTAAAATCCTTTATGAATAGTACAGTTTTAGTACTGCCCTTGAAGAAATGTCCTTGTCTTTATCCTCTGTTTGTCGCTCGAAACAGCTCTGACCTGATGCTGGAAGACAAGGTTCGGCTGAATTTGTAAAGCCCTTGAGAGACAGAGGCAACAGCTGTGTCCTCGTGCGTGCACACACAGACAGAGCTAGACGACCTGAGCGACTGGTCCTTGGCGGAGCCCTATTTTTTTCGTTCATTATTCATTTGTCTGAAATGAGAGGGAAAATCCAGTCGCTGAGTCTATATATAAACCTGCCCAGCCCCTGATGTAGTTATTAATAGCTCCAGTCGGGCAGCTTTGGGATCCTACAGGAGTGCTCTCTTAGAACACACACACACACCTCAGATGATGATCCAACAGACAGCATGTGGAAAAATGTCATGCTCCAATTTTTTTGCTTTATGTTGTATTTCATTGTAGACCATCAGAATTATTAAATAACTAGATTTCATCATTTTCTGATATTACTTGTGATATCACAAGTCTATATGATATTCAGATCACTACACAACACTCAAAAAAATGAACTGTTGGATTTACTTAAAAAAGCAGTGTCAAGTGGTTCCATGCTACTATATTGAGTTATTTGTACAAATATCAATTTAGTTGCATGAACAAAATAAATTTAAGTAAAGTTGACAAAATTTATTTTGGTAAATAAAAATCATTTGAATTTGTGACTGTTACATAATATTTATATGTGTAGTTTACTTAATAATGTTATGTTTATTATGTAAGGTGAACACATTTATTGACTTAATTTACCTTATTAAATTAACTATTTAATTTTGCACTCAAAAAAATAACTCATTGAACAAACTCAGTTGAATTGAGAGCAGGAATTCCATCCTATAAAAATGTGTATATGAGACAAAAACATTACAGGAACTCCTTTAAATGTCCAACATAACTGAACATTAAACTCTAAAATAACAACATCTTTCCCTTTACTGAAAAACACATAAAATAACANCTACCATATTGAGTTATTTGTAGAAATAACAATTTAGTTGCATGAACAAAATAAATTCAAGTAAAGTTGACAATTTATTTTGGTAAATAAAAATCATTTGAATTTGTGACTGTTACATAATATTTATATGTGCACTTTACTTAATAATGTTAAGTTTATTATGTAAGGTGAACACATTTATTTACTTAATTTACCTTATTAAATTAACTATTTAATTTTGCACTCAAAAAAATAACTCATTGAACAAACTCAGTTGAATTGAGAGCAGGAATTCCATCCTATAAAAATGTGTATATGAGACAAAAACATTACAGGAACTCCTTTAAATGTCCAACATAACTGAACATTAAACTCTAAAATAACAACATCTTTCCCTTTA
Organism: Anabarilius grahami; assembly: GCA_003731715.1. NCBI lineage: Eukaryota > Metazoa > Chordata > Actinopteri > Cypriniformes > Xenocyprididae > Anabarilius > Anabarilius grahami. Next base: position 6,175,448 of record RJVU01019434.1, read on the forward strand.
CTGAAAAACACATAAAATAACACTTTAATCCCAACATTTACTCTCCTAATGCAGTCCCTTCCAAAGCGTGCTGGGAACTATGGATCCACTGCCCAGTTAGATATGTCATATTGTGCGTTTCACTCAGCAATGTTAAGTTGACTGAACAAACACTTATTAAGTAAAGCTGACAATAGTCAATTATTTTAGTGTTTTTAAGTCTGTTCTTAAAACCCATTTTTTAGGATAGCATTTATGTGATTTAATTGTGTTACATATTTATATATATATATATATATATAAATTTTGTTTATTTTATTGTTATTTCAGTTTATTTTTATGCTTGTAAAGCGCTTTGAGATGTTCCCTTTAAAGGTGCTATATAAAATAAAGATTATTATTATTATTATTACTCATTTTTAGCAGAAACAACTCAATTAAAGGTGCAGTATGTGATAATTTTGTCCGCTAGAGGTCACTAGAGGCCTATTCAAAACAAAGGCGTAGCTTGATGACGGCAAGTTTGAGTGTGGAATCTTGGGACATGTGGTCTCCACCTCAACAGACAGTGCAATAGGACTTGGGAAGAAAACATGTAAATGGATGCGATTATTAACGTTACTGTAGTATGAAGCAGAGCAGGACCGAGTGTTGTGGGAGCTGATCGAGGCCCCTGGAGCGATTGATCAACACACGCCTCACGAGCAGCGGGACTTTTATTGTGACACAATCGCCGGCGCTGCTTCCGCTTTACCATATGTATCATATGTATTGACAGCACAATTTTTATTGTGAGGTTATGATGTAAAATTATGATAACTACACTGTAGCTGCTACAGTAACTGGATTTCGTAAGTGTCTGAAAAAGACAATTTTCACATGCCACCATTACATATTGCGTCATACAATACAGCAAATATAGTTTGACAGGAAATTATCAAATTAATTGATTACTGTTTAGTCAGATGATATGAAAACGATTACCACTTGTTCAACAAATATATACACTCGTGTACATTCAAACACAATAATTGGGCATACATAGCAAAGGCGAGTTCAACGATTTGCGCGAGTAGATTACATACAAAGTCAATGCAAAGACGCGATCAGACGCGTCCTCGCGCGGGTCTAGAGACGCGATGCCCCGCGTTTGGCGTGTATGCCCCATAATACTAATCGTGTTGATCGTTATAATGGCATACGTTTTCTGTAAAGATACCTGTCGAGTAAAACACAAGCGAGATCGGCATCTCTTTCTAGGTGAAGTTTGTCGCAAAGCTCTCTCCATCTAGAAAATGCAACACCGATATTGATTCTTGCTCTTTCTCTCCTCTTGTCCCAAACTCTTCTTGGGTCGTTTGGTTGGCCTGTGCGCTTACGTTTACGGGAGCTGTCCTTGTCGACAGAACCAGCGGCAGATGGTAAACAGTAATTATGTTCCATAAATAAGTAACACAATCCACCATAAAACGTGCAAGAAGTAAATAAGGAACTGCTTGAAGCAAGCTAGTGGTTTGCTGGACGCAAGACACTACTTCCGCATTTGTCCACGACACTGTTGTCATGTGGTTTCTACGTCAGTAAAGGCGGTAACAAAGGGTAACTGACGTCATTGACAGGCGACTGCACTGCCCCGTGTCACTGTTTAGAATGGGAATTTTCTCATGATTTACAAGTAGTTGAAAACAATAGAGATATTGTTAGTAATCAGCTGGACAAAATATATAACACTGGCCTAGTGGTTTTTGGATATTTTACTGTGAATATCTTACAAATTGTACCTTTAAATTCAGTTCATGTAGTTACATGAGTTTTTTAAGTAATGTGAACAAGGAAGTTTTGAGTCAACTTAACAACAGTGAAAGTTTATTTTTTTGAGTGGTGTCTTCATTGTGTAAAGTGTAAAAGTGTTAATACACAGATCAAACAGATGCTTTGTTAGTTTTTGTCAGAGTATCTGAGGCATGAGTTGCACAGGCTCTGCCCTCTTCTGGAAAGTGGGGTGGGGAGCAGCAGCTCATTTGCATTTAAAGATACATGCACAAAAACAGCACGTTTTTCCTTCCAATCAAAAATGGGCATTTACAACACAGCATAATGATCTGTGGGGTATTTTGAGCTGAAACGTCTGACACATTCTGGGGACACCTGAGACTTATATTATAATTTGTTAAAAGGGGCATAATAGGTCCCCTTTAATGAACATTTCTGTCATCATTTACAAAACACAAAAGAAGATATTTTGAGGAATGTTGGTTCCCATTGACTTCCATTCTACTTTTTGACCTTACAATGGAAGTCAATGGGAACCGAAACAGTTTGGTTACCAACATTCTTCAAAATATCTTCTTTTGCATTCCACAGATGGCAGAAAGTCATGCAAGTTTGGAACCACAAGAGAGTGAGTATGAAGACAGAATTTTCATTTTTGGGTGGACTATCCCTTTAACAGTTAGGTTCCTAAGTATAAGTAATAATAATTCTGAAAAGTGTATAATCTCTCATTTGAGTGTCATTCAAGAACATCTAATGATGTGAAATGAGATCTAACACAAATACGCAGTTATGCACCAGTGACACTCTCTGAGACACACCCGACCACACAAACTTGTTCATACATTTCACATTAGACACTGGCACAAAGAATCAAACACAAACCAAAAAAAACAGCGGTACACAAAGTAAACACGCACATACGCACGCCGCTGCTTATCCTGGCAGAGACAGCTGTGCGTTCAAGCGTCGTACAAGACACAGTTGCTATGGTGACAATGACGACACGCTTTTTAGCATTGCAGGGATGGGAGAGAGAAAAGAATGCATGCGTGTGTGTGTGAGTGTGTGCGTGTGTCAGTGGAAAATCAGACAGTGGCGAAGGCATTTACAGAAATGCAACAAGCTAAAGATGAAAAGTTCAGACATGGAGAGCAGCAACACATCCTAATGTAGAAGAACTAAAGCCTTGACAAAACATTACAATATGTGCAGTTGAAGCGTAAACTCCCAAATGTCAAGGAATCATGTAATTTGACTCTTGACCTGAATGTTTAAAGTTTAAAGGCAGTAACACCATGGTACAAAGAGATAACATTCAAGATTACACTTAGGTCAAGGGAAAAGGTAATTAAGAGAGGCGTACCGCAGCAATCTCATTATTTTTTAATGTATCTCCGAGAGTAGTCTCAGTTATTTTCCACATAGAACCTACATTAGTGGTTACACAAGCGTAACTACTAACAGTATAAGGCTCATTTTCAAGAAACTGTGCTAGTGGCAGACTTATTTAATATATAATTTACAGCATACCAGATGTAGTCACATTATTTGAAAGCTTTGACGCTGATTAGTGTGTAGTGCAAAAAAACATCAATTTGAAAATGAAAATAAATGTCTGTTTATTATTAGAATATCAGACAATGCTTTTTAAAGGGTATGTACAAGAAAAATATTAAATTCTACCTAATTGTCTACCTATTTTGCCTTTGCCTAAAAAAAATATTGTCAAATATTATTACAATTTAAAATAACTTTTTTAAATTGTATTTTAATAACATTTTAAATTGTACTATTACAAGTTAAAATTACTTATATTTTGACATATTTGAAATTTTATTCTGTGATAAAATGTATTGCCGTGATGGCAAAGCTGATTTTTTTACTCTAATCTTCAGTGTCACCTTCAGAAATCATTATGCTTATTGCTCAAAAAACATTTCTTATCACAGTTAAAAATAGTTGTGCTGCTTAATATTTTTGTGGAAAACCATGATGCATTTTTATTAGGATTATTTGATGAATAGAAAGTTGTAACAATGTAAAAGTCTTTTGATCAATTTAATGCTTGCTGGGGCCAGTTGCATAAACATAGCTGTGACGAGCAGGGCGGGCGAGAGCCGTGAGGGAACGGCGCGAGGCCGGTGACGCGAGTGTTAATGATCGTCACCTGTGAGGCGCACCGGCCTTGAGTCCCTCACGGAGGAGCTCCGGGAGCATAAAAGGAGGAGCGACGACAGTGAAGGAGGAGAGAGGACCAGGCCTGGATTTTATTTTATGTTTTATTATGTTTGTGTGGCCGGCAGATGTCCGCGAGGGTCTGCCGGCATTACTTTCGTTTTGTTCTTTGTTTATTTGATATTAAAGTTTTGTTCAACGTTCGCCGGTTCCCGCCTCCTTCTTCCCATATTTACGAACTGTTACAATAGCCATTATGTTAAGACGGTGTCTTAAGATCTATTATGACCCACTAGCAGTTAGTCAAAGGGCATTCAATCGTACTTTTCGGTATCAAATTATGCAAATCATAACTTTTTTACATTATTTCCCTAAAAATGTAGAACAGTCTAAAAGAAAAAGCATTGATGGCTAACTGGTAAGACTAGTCTTAGCGGTTTATGCAACTGGCCCCTGGTTTCACAGACAGGGCTTAAATTAAGCCAGGATTAGGCCTTAGTTCAATTAGGACATTTAAGTAGCTTTTATAAACATGTCTGGTGTGCATCTGAACATATTTTAAGATAGGTTTCAGTTAAAACAGCTCAAACATGTATTTTAGTCTGGGACTAGGTTTAAAACCGGGTTTAAAGTCTGTGAAACCGGGGGTCAGTGTAGCTTACTGACCCTAAAATTGTAAATAGCAGGCACAAATGGCACAATTTCTTGAGAAAAGCCTATACAATGTTCTGGTTCTAATGTAAAGACATTGAGGGTCATTCTCTCTTTCTTTCTCTTGCGTCTGACTTAGAATCACACACCCATCCTTGAGTGCCATTTATTTTGTACCCCTGGCCTTTGCTTCCCTGTCAAATCCATTCCAGCGGCAATCCAATCGCTGACACCCAGAGAAGGGTCTGCACTAAAGATGCTCTCTGTGCTTCAGAAGGTCTTGTGTAGTGTGTTTTACGGTTGTTTCTATTGATTGCACTGACTATAACGTAGCACAGTGAGAGCTACCTGTCACTATAAAAATGACAAGCCAAGTGGCAGGGACAGAATAAAATGGCAACATGGGAAACTGTTGAACCCTGTTCCTTTTCTTTTTGCCATTCCTGTGATTTATTAGCATGTTGCTCATTCGAATAGAATTTCTATGCAATAGGGAAAGAAATGGATTGATTTTCTCAAACAGCAGATCTTAAGGAGTTCATCACTTAAAATTTTAATTGAATTCTGCAATATTCTGAATAAGAAAATCAAGTAATCATAATAATAATTATTGGGGGCCCTAAGCAAATCTCCGGGAGGGGGCCTTGTGAGCGTGTTCTGGTTCCCCCCACTGGGGAGAAATCACAGGGGCCCCACGCAATTGCGTGCTTTGCATGGTGGGTAAACACGCTACTGAAAACACCTAAGGTGCGTCCCAATTCGCGTACTTATGCACTATTCTATGATGTTTTTAAGTATAAATAGTGCGAGTAGTGCGTTTTGAAAATTTCAAAAAGAAAAAGTGCACTTTAAATATCCGGATGATGCACTAAATTAACGGAAAAAACGAAGTGTGGAATGTTTATTATACCTATTTTCTAAAGGGGGTTTGACTTGTCAAACAGTGGTAGCTTTTTTATGGAACTCAGCTATTGACGACTGTAAGGCTGATTATGAATGTAATTTGATACTTATGAGTCAGAGCCAGTTGCGTTCAGTCGGTGTTTACAGTCAGCATTTAAAATCATATAGTGTGTTGAGTTCAGTCTTAGAATATTTCAGATAGTCGTTAAGTGTGTCCCCGGCTTAAGTTGATCGTATTGCCATCAACGGTCTCTACGAACAACTTACGATGTCTTATGATGCTTTTGGGAAACGCAGCCCTGTTCTGTTATTGTTGTGTTCTGGTAACGTAATGTGGGCAGCCATGCCTTCTTTTTCAAAAGTCTCCATTTTGGTCCGTTAACTCGGGGGTTGCGTTTCAGAGTATTCAAACTAAAACGGGGTCTGCAGCATTTTCTTAAGTCTCTGTTTTCGAAGGTCGAAAACGCCGGAGCAAAAGTTATGTGTTTTAAAACGAAAACCAGTGTAAACAGGGCCTTAGACAGCAATTATGAGACCAAATGTAGACTTTTCAAAGTCTATAGACCTTATGTTGCCCTGCTCCTTTTCAGTGCTGCGCTTGTTGTGTTTTGTCTTCCAGTTTGTATTTTGACAGCATGAAGGTAAGATCTTACGGATTTAAAATCTTCCCAGTCTATGTTATTACATCCACTTCAAACATTACAATGCTCATGATAACTTTCGTTAACACTACTGCAATAAGTGAATCCACTTCACCAGCTAATTACTATTCCACAGCGATGCCATAGAAATACACAGAGCTGCTGCAAAAATGTAAGTTCAAACAAAATTCTAAAGATTGCTGCACGCTTGCTTCTCTGGCGCATAAGGTCTATAATAGATCTCAGTAATGTAACAAGTGCTCAAAAAGGCCAAGATGGCAAATTTTGTAATAAAAAAGATTCCAATTTCAACTCATTTTTTCTCATTGGATTTTTCTCATGGATTCCTTTAAGACCAAATTAACCCCCACACACGTACACCTTCTTCTGTTTATCATACGCTCAGTCTGTTCCTGTTTCAGTCAAGCTCATGTCTCAATGGAGTATTAATGGCTTGGGAAAGACTTCAATAGAATGAGACACCATGTTCCTCTGTGATATGCTGACAGAAACCATCTTTGATTATCTCTCTCTAGATTAGCCTTCTCTTGTATGCCGGAACTTTCTCATCATTTCATAATAGCTTACATACAAGATGTGTCTGCTAATTTAGCCAGAGCTCACATTAAAGAAAGAGCATTTAGCTTATCTATACAGCAGTTTTAAACCTTGTGAGCAGTCTAAGGCAGCATTAAAATGCAATACCAGAATGCATTTTAAGTAGAGGAATATGTTGATTGCATCTTTATTAGGAAAATAATATATTTATAATATTTATACAATTATATTGAGGAATGAAAACAAACAGTATTATGAAAATATTATAAAATAATATATTTGCAAAATATAATACAATTATATATTACATGTTTATTTTACAAGGTAGCTGCCTAAGTAGACAGCAAGGTAGTTCGCTACGCCTTGGTACAGAGCTTTTGGATTTAAACTAATAACATGCTGAATATTCCATATTTCTGTTATGATGCTAACCATGTAAGCATATACTACATATGGACCACACTAAACCACATACCATAGTAATACCTCTGGGTAGGATAATGAAGGCCAGTAAAGGGACTCAATGCATCAACATTACATAAACCTTGTGCCAAATGTCATGTGAAAAGGTTAAGTAAGATGGCGGGAAAGAACATTTAACGATGCCAGAAAAAGCCCTTTTATTTTATTGTAGGTCTGCTGTTACTTACTGCTCTTGACAGTAATATAGTTTTTAGAGGGCAAAAAAAATTACTCATCAAATCATGTTAATTAAAAGCTGTGCATCTGTTTTGTAATTGCTGGTTCTGTTTATTTTCATAAGTGATTTACACATTACGAAAGACATTATGCATTATGCAAGTGCTCACATTTCTGGAGGTGGCAGATAGTTCTTGTAAAGGCGTATGCTGTAGGCGTTTTATTTAGAGTACCACGCATAAATTGTCCCTTCTACCTGACAGATCACTCAAATGGGTGTCCTGAGACACCAGTTGCATAAAATTAGCCACTAAGAACTAGTTCGAGCAACTCCCAGTAAGATTTGAGAGATTTATGTCCCTCCATAGAGATCCAACACAACTACCATTTTCAAGGTCCAGAAAGGTAGGATAGACATCATTAAAGTAATCCACGAGACTCCAGTGGTTTAACCTCAATTTTATGAAGCGAAAAAACATAATTTACCATTTTATTTATGAAATAATATTATCCAAAGCATGCTCACTCAACAATGTCAGCTCTCCTGTGAACACTAAACGCATCCGTCATGGTGCTCTCATGAACGCGCGTTGTAGATCAATATTTTCATAAATAAAGTGGTAAATTATGTTTTTGCTACAAACTAATCACTCACGTCACTTCATAACCTTGAGGTTAAACCGCTGGAGTCACATGGAGTACTTTAATGATGTCTTTCCTACCTTTCTGGACCTTGAAAGTGGTGGTTACGTTTCCAAAATTCCAAAGACGAATGTGGAACAACACAAGGGTAATGAATGATGAATTTTCATTTTTGGGTGAACTAACCCTTTAAGAGGTAATCAGCCTTACTTTTCCAATTCAAATTAGACCAATCCACCTTTTTATGTTGCTTACTTTAAAACGTTAGGACCAGTCCTGAAGAAAAAAAAAGACTAACTTTTAAGACTAGTTTAAGCAGTTTATGCAACTGACCTGTCTTTGTGATAGCCCTAGGCTCTGTAAACAGCAATAAATAAAGCGGTTGCCAATCAAAAACACCCTCTACCTGTCAATTTGAGCTTTCAGGTTTGCTTACATCAGGTTCGCTAACATGTTTTTGGAGGGTGGGTTTTAGGGAGTGTGGATGATGTCCACCAGGCAAAATCTTTTGTAGAACCTTTTTAGAAAAATTTTGAGAAGATTTAAAGGGGACCTGTTATGCCCCTTTTCACAAGATGCAATATAAGTCTCTGGTGTCCCCAGAATGTGTCTGGGAAGTTTCAGCTCAAAATACCCCATCATTTATTATAGCTTGTCAAATTGTCCCTATTAGGGTGTGAACAAAAACACGCCGTTTTTGTGTGACTCCCTTTTTATGCAAATGAGCTGCTGCTCCCAGTCCGCTTTCCAGAAGAGGGCGGAGCTTTAACAGCTCACACTTCAGTTGCTCAACAACAACAAAGCTGGAGAATCACGCATCCAAAATGACGTTTGTCAGTAACGGTGTTCAGCCTTACATTGTTCAAACCGGAGTTGGACACTGATGGAGAGACTTTAGGAAGAAGTTACAACTTTTAGAATGCAACTGGACATTTCTGAATGATTAGTGGATAAATTTATGTAGTTTCTGTGGAGTTGATTCAACTCATCGACTAGCATGTGCTGTCATGTTAATCTTTATTGCAAATCCAGCCATGAATTGACCCTTGTTTGTGAAGTAGTCCGGGGTAAAATGACGGCATGGTAACAACACTCTTCTACAACAACTCTTCCTCTTCTCTAAAGCAGCCCAACATGGCCTCACCCCCTTTGTTGCGTGTTCCCGGGAGCAGGTTTATGTAAATATTGGGGTTCGTGATGTCACCAACCCAGGAAGAAGCTCGTTGTAGTCCCTACCAGCCGTTTATTGCAGTCCTTAAAAAGCGATTTCTGTAAAAGAAAATATCTCTTTTTGCATTGAACTTTGAGCGTTTTAACTTTGCAGATGTTGTTTATGCACAAACAGCAACATTACACACTAACTAAAGTTGAAAAAGTGAAATCATAATCAAGGACCCCTTTAAATATGATGTGTTAATTTACAACGATTCAGCTGTCAGCTGTATAATTCATGCTCTGGAAGACACAGAAGTGATGCAGTTTAAAAGATATGTGTAAAGTTTGCCTTTGAGTGTTAAATGTTAGCTGATGCATCAAGCAAACTAACAAACAAATGAAAGTGTTCCATATGTTCACATTTGGTACTAACTCAACTTGCTATGATGAACAGTCTCAGCAGGTTTCAATGAGAGGAAAAAAAACAACAACAGTAGTATTGGAAACAGTCTGGCCAGGTTGTGTTGTCCTTGGGCATTGCAGATGATAAAAAAGAAACCGTGAGCCCATCCCAGTCGACAGAGATAGCACAGTATTGAGACAGCATAGTATTGACATATTGTCTCCAGGGACACTGAGTACAGGGCGACCAGGGCCGATTGCGAACATGAACCTCTGCCGATTCAGTCTTTCTTCATTTGTTTCGTGTTGGGTTAACAATGCTATGCAGCACAGTATCAATACCCCTGTACATGTGTATGCTGTGAAGACTCGGTAGTCTTGATCAGTATCTCATTATTTGGTAAAACTTTCCAATAAGGTCTTATTTGTTAACATTAGTTAATGTATTAACTAACACGAACTAACAATAAGCAGTACATTTGTTACAGTATTTATTAATCTTTGTTAATGTTTGTTAATAAAAGTACAGTCATTCATTTTAGTTCACAATGCATTAACTAATGTTAACAAATACAACTTTTAATTTTAATAATGTATTAGTAAATGTTGAAATAAACATTAACTAAGAATAATAAATGCTGTAGAATTATTGTTATTGTTGACCCTAGAAGTTTGATTAAACCATCAAAATATGAGGAAAATATTTTATACTTTTAAATATTTTTAATATGAGGGAAGAACAAAACCCTAAACTTGGTTAGGGTATTTATCTGATAAAATTATTTGACAAAAATAATTTAATAAAAACAACAACAAAAAAATAATGAAAATTAAAAGCCTCCATGAAAAAGCATATAATGACTACAAAATAATCATTTGTTAATATTTTGTTGGTTCTCTCTTGTTTTGCGTGTGTTCATAATTTGTTTGTATGACAACCTTGCCAAAAATTATGTCCTCAAAAATATATATATTCCTTAAGATATTGATCACTATATATTATCGTTGGTTGATATATTGGATCGTTTAAATACATTGTAAAATGTATATGTATGTATGTATGTATATCATATTTATCTACAGTACAGTATTTATCGCTAAGGTTGTTGCTTGATATACTGAACTGTTAAACATAAATGGTCACAGTAATTGTGAATATATCTATCTATATATGAATTTTGAATGAATGCATGTTACAAAGACCAGATAAAATTGTGTACGAAAATAAGATATTAACTGACATTGATCTAAGTAATCTTCCAGATGTAAGCACTTAAGGTTAGTGACTATATAGAAAGGATCAGCACCTATATGTGTAATGCATTAATCACTTGGAAGTGGGAACAGGTGCATATGATTCATTACAGTACCTAAGGATTATGACTACAATAGGAAATTAATCATGAATAATCTACAAAAAAAAAAAAAAAAAAAAAACTACTATGGTTGCTAAGTTTCCCAAAATAGATGACTTTTAAACATAGCCTATAACATTTTTATTTCACAGTTCTGACTTTTTTTCTTGCATTTGCGTGCTTATATCTCCCAGTTCAGACTTTATTACTCGCAATTTTGAGTTTATATCACAATTCTTAGGGGAAAAAGTCAGAATTGCAGGATGTAAACTTGCAATTCTGAGGAAAAAAGATAGAATAACGAGTATATCTCACAATTCAGTTTTTTCCTTCTAAGAACTGTGAGATATAAACTCGAAATTAACTTTTATTCCATAGCTTCCATAAACTGCTACTGCAGAACTGTCATTTTCTGCCACCAGGTAGGCTCCGCCCACAAAAAACATATAAACACAAAATAGGTCTGTAGAGAGAGGAAAACGTGACACTGACAAATATATTTTTGATTCTGCTAAGCATGCTGGTCAAACTTGCAAGTTTCAATGAGGAAATCAATTTAAGCTTCATTATGTACTCACCGCACACTACATACTCTTACTTCAACACAGAGACACAAGCCATTGCCCTGGAAACCGATGGAGTTTGCCATGGCAACAGAGGCTCTGCTGCCAATTGTGTAGGTGAATGGGAATGCTGCGATTAGGGATGGATTAACACTAACTGTATGTAGACCTATTGAGAGTTAAACAATTTAGCAGAAATGTTATCATTTTTAAATTGCTGTTTTGCTACTTTTGCATATGGATTAAAGCACTCACATTTTATAAGAAATTAACTTCTAGAAAGCTTTGATTTTGCCTAAAATGGTAAACAAATACATTATGTTTGCAAAGAAGCAGAAATATGCCACAATTCTGTAATGAGGAGGGGAAATTAATCACTAGCCTTAAAGGAATAGTTCACCCAAAAAAGAAAATTCTGTCATCATTTACTCATAATCAGGTTGTTCCAAACCTGTATGAGTTTGTTTCTTCTGTTGAACACAAAAGAAGATATTTTGAAGAATGTCTGTAATCAAGCAGTTGATGGACCCCATTGATTTCCATATACTTTTTTTCTGTACTTTGGAAATCAGTGGGGTTTGGTTATAGATATTCTTCAAAATATATATATTTTTTGTTCAGCAGAAGAAAGAAATTCATACCAGTTTGTAGCAACTTGAGGGTGAGTAGATGATGACAGAATTTTCATATTTGGGTGAATTATTCTTTTAATGGAAAAACCCTTAATTAAAGGGACAGTTCACCCACAAAATCTAAATTCTGTCATTTACTCATCCTCATGTCGTTCCAAACCTGTATTACTTTTTTCTTCCTTAGAGAAAAAAAATCTAAAGACTTGTCACTCTTTTCCATGAAATAACAATAAAAGGGAACTAAAGCTTTCAATCTTCAAAAAGTGGTCTAAATTTACTCGAAATCTTCTGAAACTTTCCTGTAGCTCAGTGGTTAGAGCATAGCACTAGCAATGCCAAGGTCATGGGTTCGATCCCAGGGATTGCACATACTCAGATACAAATGTATAGTATAATGCAATGTAAGTCGCTTTGGATAAAAGCGTCTGCCAAATGCATAAATGTAAAATGTAAATTAAACTAAATAGTATTTCTGTGTCAGAAACAGGCCATAATTTAAGTCTATATACTATTCACTAATAATATTCCTTTTCAGAGTTGTTCAGTCAGCTGAATCAATGAGTTGAACCTGAATCATGATTCTGATTATTTAAAAAAAAAAAAAATCTAAAACTTTTTTTTCACAAATAAGACATCACATCATATGGCTTTAGAAGACTTGACACCATTTTAATTGTGCTTTTATGTCCTTCTCCACCCATTTGTGTAATTGCATGGAATAGAGAGACCAGCACATTCTTCAAAATTTCTCTTTTTATGTTCCACAGAGAAAAGAAACTCATACTGGTTTGGAATGACATGAGGGTGAGTACATGATGACAGAATTTTCATTTTTAGGTGAAATCTTTCTTTAACTGTAGCACGAACCTGTTCTTTAATGTCAAAGCCAGACACGCTGCTCCAGAAAAGTCGCTTCTGTTCATGCCGAGACACTGACAGTGACATGAGCCTCTTTTATTTCTGACTCGCGGCATGTTTTTGGTAACTGTGCGTGCGAGAGAAAAGAGCGAGACATAGCCGAGCTTGAAAACAGCCGTCTGATTCATAACTATTTTGGTGTATAATGGTAAATTTCTCAAGAGCTCTACAGTCACATCTCATTTTAACAACTTGCATTGATGGGTCTGAAAAAATAATTGCACTTCTCTATTCATTAGATTCCAAGACTGTCTAGCCTCCTAAATGCTACAAATCACCTCCTAATGAGGTTTAATTAAAGAATGATTAATTATATATGCAGAAATATGTGCTGTTATTAATAAGATGGGGCCCAAGCTCCAAAGAATGTCATCTTAAAATCGACAACACCACATTTTTACTCTCATTGCTCGGCAATGCATAAATGAAAATGGCACCAGTTAAATGTGTTATCCTTTATGAGATCAGGCATAAAGACGCATTATATGACATCTTCCCCAAAAGTGGCCAACATCTTCAACAACGAAAGACACTTCACTCACAAAGAAGTTGAATGAGATGCGATAGAAAGCGATTAGGGTTGATTGCACAATAACAAGCCACATGGCTTCCTAGCATTTAGATACAAAGCTCACAGAGCATTAGATGATTCATATCACACTGTTGTGATTCTTGATTACGTGATTCACAATAAAAAGTTCACATCACAACTTCTGTGTCACAGGTAATTAGGCTATCCTAACCGCAGCAAACCACAGGTTAAGACCTGTGTACCATGATGAGCTTCATGAAGCAGCTGCTGAGTGCAGCACGATAACTGCAGGACACCTTCTAATAATGCATGAGTGTTCAAGTTACATGTCAACATAATTCATTGTGGTAACAATAACAATGCATTGTTATGGCTTGCCAAATGATTTCATATTATGTAGGAAATGTTGTTATATCTTGTAAATAACATTTACTCTGCACTTACTAAAGTACAACATGGACACTAATGTAAATTAGAAGACATGACAAATATATTTCAATTATATATTTGAATTAAAATATCCACATTCTCAGGAAGTCAAATCGGAATGACAGGAAGAGGAATTTACTAAATTGTAATTTAAAGAAATGGTCAAACTTTAGTTTAGGGTCCAATTCTCACTGTTGACTAGTTGCTTATTAGCATGCATATTACTAGGATTTTGGCTGTTTATTAGTACTTATAAAGCACATATTAATGCCTTATTCTGCATGACCATAATCTACATCCATTAATCCTACTCAATACGTAAACTTAACAACTACCTATTAATAAGCAGCAGTAATTAAGAGTTGATGCAAAAGTCGTAGTTAAAAAAAATAAAATAAAAAATCAACAGAGGTAATGCATTCTGGGAATGAATTATATTTTTNCTTCCACCCTGGTCCAAAAAACAGAAGAAAAAAAAGAATAATTGAATATTTTTAATTTAATATTTTTGATAATGTAATCATTTATGATTCATTAAATATGATGAAATGTATAAACTATTTGCAAATGTCTGAGAAGACCAGGCAAAGATTAAAAGCATTTTCAACTCCTTTGTATTTTGGGAACTATTTGTTAAAAAAACAAAAGGAGAACTCTTGGACCTGTGAATGTTCTCAGGACCTGTTGGCCTGCTGAAATTCTCTCATCCAGGAAAGGATCACAAAAGATGTTAAAACACCCTAAGAACTACTGGCTTTTCAAGCCTTTGCTAAGTTCAGTGTTCCTGACCCCTTATCAAAAATTGAAAATAACATAAATTCTGTGAATTCTGTTCTGTTTCTGATTCTTTACAAGAATGCAAAGCTGTCTATTCCTGAATTGAAGTGTAACTGGGTCATGAAGAAAAAGGAATCCACTACAAAACAGCCGAATCAGAATGGTTGAGAAGAAGCTAAAATAATGTTTTAAAATATAACATCAAGGTCTAGAACTGAACCCACTATAGGATTAAGCTGGCAGAACCTAAAACAGGCTATAGGTTTTCTGATAACACAGCCAATTAAACCAGAATGTAGACTGTTTGTTATTAAATGCAGTTTAAGTGCATCATTACATTATTACTTTCACCAATATCTCCAATATTTGTCCAATACACAAAAAAATACACAATACTGTAAACATAAACAATGTGTGACATTTTGTCAATATATTAATAAGCCACAGTTCACCCAAAAATTAATTCTGTCATCATTTACTCTAATTACTCCGTTATTCCAAACCTGTACGGATTCAAAATATCTTCTTTTGTGATCCACAGAACAGAAGCAAGAAATGTATACAGATCTGAAATTTGAAAATTAGGTTAAGTAGATGACTATTTCTGCAAGTTACATCGTTACGCCAGTAGGTGGCGACAAATGACTGCCTTCACGAGTGAATCATTGACTCATTGATTCAACTGATTCCTTCAAAAATGCTGATTCATTCAGTAACGAAACACATAATCGGTTTGGCTTTGTTTGGATTTTTTTTCGTTGGAGGAGCAAATACAGACAATGTAACTGGCAATATTATGTAGTTATGCTGCCTTCACGTGTTATCGGAAATTTCCTACTTCCCACTTCTGAAGTCATGATTGTAGCTGTTGTGGAAAAAACGAATAAAGTACCTGTCACAGCAGCAATCGTTCTCCCCTCCACCATGTTTAAAGTTTGTGGCCCGCCCAACTCTGGAACTTGAGTATCAAAATTATCCCCGAATTTCCCAGTGGTAAATACAACTTGACAGGGCGTTCATGTCCAATTTTTAACTAGTAAACTTGTATTTACGGCAGTATTACTCAATAATAACTTCTTGTTTATAGAAAAAATAGAAGCCATATCACTTATTGTTGTTCTCTAACTAATATCATATTTCATTTAAAGATCATTTTGAGTGGAGCTAATGTTTTAGCTTTAGCATATTTTAATGCGTATTTGCCACTGTATGTAATATTTACAATGTGTTGTACTTCTTACCATTTATCACTTTTAGCAGGGTACAAACTGTTACATTGTACCTGATATAGTTATGATTTTGCTGCTCGGAACTACTATTAAATGAACCTCTTACACATTAACAATGGAGTTTCATAAATTACACAAATTACTAATTTGCTGTTGTGTTGACTACAGGATTAATGAACAGGGTGGCACTTTAGAAATTATTAGTAGCAATTTCAAATTAATTTCACCTCATCTAATCCTATCAATTCATACACTGAGATATGAATTTCACTTGTATCATCTGAACTGGCAAAACGGCAAAGGAATTGATTCCAGCCCTGGTCACAAAAGTGGAGTCTTTCCGTAGTTTTCTATTTTTAGGTTAGCCATCCTGACATTAGACACCTTTACAGGCGCTAGTCAGATATCCTCATAAATTTTGCATTGATAGAATGGATGGCTTATTATCTGTATCCCTCATAAGAATTAATGTCCCTTGAACATAATAGTAATAAAATTGCAGTAGTATTAACTATAGAGAAAGAGAAAGGTTGCCTTTTTCACAATAAACAGGGTCACCTTCAGCCGTTTTTGACATGCCATATGGTGTTTTATTTTTTTTAATAAATCAAAGGCATGATAATAATCATATGACACTTGAACTAGATCTGTGGAAATGTCCTTTATCATTTCTCAGGTATCGCAGAAGGCTTTACAAACCAGAAGGCAACTGCCTCTCAGAGCTGCAAGGGCTTCTGGAAGGACATTGGCTGTAAATAACCACATCCAGTAAGTGATTACTTCCCTTTATACCAAATAGAGACAGTAAATAAGACTGGTGTTTTGTGACATCTCTGTGAATCAGGAAATATCCACATCCTCAGGCACAGGGCTGGGTCGGAACTTCAATAAAAGTTATGGGCTAAATCATAAATGAGATTCTTTGAAAAGAACATTTGCTAATTACTCCGTCTTGACCTGTTCGTGCTTATAGCCTGAACTCACAGCACCACCTTTAATTGGGATTAATCTTGGCTGATTTGTCATTCTTAAGTATTCTAATAGCAGTTTGTCTGTCTCCTCCAGGTGCAACACTGACAGCAATACACTCTATATCATGTTCAGTAACTTTTAAGATTTTAGGTTAAAGTCCTTATGAATTTATAAGAGAAATATGTTAGATTTCACTGCACGGCCCTACTACACAATAAGATTATATTAGATTGCCATCATATCATTTCAAATTACTTTTTCAAAGCTAGAATGCATGTGTATATATCACTTTAAGAAAAAAATCCATAAAACAGAAAAGGTACTGGCCATTTTCTGCCAGGACATGGAATAGTTCTCCCTAAAATTAAAATTATCCCATAATTTACTCACCCTCAAGCCATTCTTTATATAACTTTCTTCTTTCAGCCGAACACAAATGGAGTTATATTAAATAATATCCTGGCTCTTCCCAGCTTTGTAAACTTTTTTGAGTTTTTGAAGCTCCAAAAAGCACATCCATCCATCATAAAAGTAATCCATACAACTCCAGTAGGTTAATAAATGCCTTCTGAAGTGAAGAAATGGGTTTTGTAAGAAAAATATCCATATTTAACACTTTATATACTATAATCACTGGCTTCCGGCAACGGTCGTACACGTGTTCACAAGAGTGTCGAGTTCTGGCGGAAGGGTGAACTCTGACCAGACG
Source organism: Anabarilius grahami (assembly GCA_003731715.1). NCBI lineage: Eukaryota > Metazoa > Chordata > Actinopteri > Cypriniformes > Xenocyprididae > Anabarilius > Anabarilius grahami. The sequence goes on from RJVU01019434.1 coordinate 6,193,085, forward strand.
TGACATATGCGTAGCATAAGCTTAGGTGAGAACTGATGAACGCGGAAGCGCAGAGGATAGAGCAAAACAAAACACCAGTCATGAATTAGAAGTCCAAAATGAGAAGTTTTAAAGAAAAATGTCAGAGGATTTCGAATAAGAGGAGCTAAGTCTTACGTAATACGTCCAGTCAGAGGACGTATAACGTTGCCGGAAGCCAGTGATTATAGTTTATAATGTTTTAAATATGGATATTCAATGCCAATACAAAGCTGGGAAGAACCAGAATATTATTTAATATAACTCCGATTGTGTTCCACTGAAAGAAGAAAGTTATATACACCTAGGATGTCTTGAGGGTGAGTAAATTATGGGATAGTTTTCTATTTCTTTAAGTTTACAGACATTTCCTTTAACCCTAAAATTCAAAAACGGGGAAACACCTGTAAAAAAGGAAAACCGAAAACTCCTTTATAATAAACTGTTCTGTATATATATTCTATATGTATTATAACATATGTTTTTCAACTTTTTCAAGTTGATTTTTATATACTCCTGTGCTGTGAAAAATTACTTTTTAATAATTATTAGAGAATTTGAGTATTAGAGTACGTTGTTTAAAATATTTGTTAACACTTTAGTACGGGGAACACATTCACTATTAACAATGACTTTTGCCTCAATAAACTCATAATTTACTGCTTATTAATACTTAGTAAGGTAATTGCTGTAGATTTTAAATATAGGTATTGGGAAGGATTAAGTATGGATAGAGCATTTTCTTGTCTAAAAAAAAAAGTGGGGGTGACAAACAGGTTAAGGGATATAGAATAAGGTTATACATAATAAGGCATTAATATGTGCTTTATATGTACTAATAAACAGCCAATATGCAAGCTAATAAGCAACTACTTAAAAGTGTTACCAAACATTTTAAATATATCACACCCAAAGTATTTCCCAAACATATTTCATGTCATCTACGCATGTACTTGAATCTGAAGTCCTGTGGTTAAAAATGTATAGATTAAAGATGCACAACTCAGATTTACAATGTAGTTAGTCAATACCGGTAATAAATGGTACTGAATCAAAGCTAGAACATATTACATAATAAATTGCATGTGCAATTGAATTAAAAACAACATTTACTGCCTCAGCATTCATGCCTCGACTGAGGAGTCACAGCTTTGACCATGAGGCTTCAATACAAGGTCCTTAAAGCAAATTGACACCTCCTATCTTGTAAACACTATTAATTAGTGTCCACTAAATATAGCATGGTAATGCATGACTAGTAAATGCAGAAAAGGTGAAGTCTAGCTTTGATATATGACCGGGCAGTAATTTGCAATGATATGACGGCGGTCTGACATAATTTCATTGTGCGGTAGGGCCATGCAGCGAAATCTGATTTGAGACAGATGTAGACAGAGCC
>RJVU01019434.1:6194506-6207531 GCA_003731715.1 Anabarilius grahami
CCGTTCGAGTGAGAATGGGGGGGGGGGAGAAAGGAGGGGCTGAAAACAGAATGGGACACAAAGTCTTATGGAGGATAATTAATGTGACATTTCCCTGACATTTAGCCAGAGGTGCAGTGAAGGAGCCTGAAGAAAGAGGGAGGGAGAGATGGAGGGGGAAAAGGAAAAAGCCAAAAAAAAAGCCTGACTCTTTGTTCAGTTCTTAACTGAATACAAAGCACATGGGTGCACATGTGCCTAAACAATGGTCCAGTTTAGCCAGAAACCACTCAAACACCCTCAAACACTAACTTTGTCCTTTAGTGACTTATAGTTCTTCCTTTCAAAGTGATAGAGTCATCTCTCTGTTGCCTGGTAACAGGAAGGACAGTCTTACACTAAACTGTCCCTCCCAATCCCATGTGACTATATATCAGCACAGGTACACAATTATAGAATTAAAGTGCGTCAAATAGATGACCAACACAGAGCGAGAACAAAAGTTTACAGATAGGCACTGCATCTCTAACGATACCATTCAACCAAGATGCTGTTCTTATTGATCCAAGACCAAAAGATGTCAACCAAAACTGATGTAGATCCATATAGATGTCAGACCTGCACCTATGATCGACCCATAGAAGCTCTGAGTGTGAATGTTTACATGGAAATACTACGTTTTGAATTATGTGAGAAGCACGAAAGTGCCACTCTGTTGTGATTGATTGCACGACTGAAGCAATTTGGTTCGAGTCCAGAGGCTTGAACTGCACTTTTACATTGGCCTTTTAAGCTAATTGAGTGTTGATATATGCTTATGTTGAGGTTGCGTTTTTTCTTGGCAGATGAAGATGTTTGACACAATGTTGAATGCTGCTGGAATGCTATTGTATATGATACATGTATGATCACTTATAAAGAACGAGTCTCCCTTTCTCTCTAACCTGAAGCACACTGTTGTGGAAGTTGTTTGTTTATGTCTGAGTCTTAGCCTATTTATCAGTCTGATAAGATGCTGCCTGTCAGTGTATGTAGTGATGTATACCTTGGCTGCTACAGACGAGCCTGGTTTCTCTAGTAGGTCCCATAGTTTCTTCCTTTTCTCTGAACAACACGTATTATCAAACTCTTCGCCATCCCGGTCCTTCAGAGTATCCGCTTCCCGCTTGAGCTCCTCGTTCATCTGCTCTTTCTTTTGGTGGTACCGCGCCTGGCAACACGACTCCAGGTAGATCTCATCCACCCCCCAGTAGTCCAGCTCCTGGCTGAAGGACAGGGCGCACATTTCCTCCATCATGTGCAACTTCCCAGTACGGTAGAAGTTCAGAATAGACGTGAACGCCCCAGGGTGCCGGTCAAAAAAGTACTCGTTGTCGTCTAGGTTGTAGTCGTCGCATATTTCCATGAGTGATTCGTGGGTTTTGCAGTCGCGTAACTTGCCCAGTCGTGTGCGCGGCAGTCGGTCCAGGGTTCTCCACAGGACCTCGTGCGGCAGACCCCCTACGTTCAGTTTGACACGCCGGTAGCACGACATACTCCGGATTATATCCACAGGCTCCGGGGGCAGAGAGGCTGTTGAGCGAGAGCCAACTTTACTCATTCCTGCGGAGGGTTTATCCATGTTGTTATTTGCGTAGACTACCCTATGATGTTGGCCATGGGACAGGCAGTGTTACCAGTGGTTCTCCGAGCTGTTTCATTCTATTCGGGCTGCTGAAGAAAGGAGAAACAAGAAATGAGCTGTGTGTTTTCTGATGTTTGTAAAGTACTCTGTTAAAGGGATAGTTCACCCAAAAATGAAAATTCTGTCATCATTTACTCACCCTCAAGTTGTTCCAAAACTGTATGAATTTCTTTGTTCTGCTGAACGCAAAGCAAGATATTTGGAAGAATGTCAGTAACCTAACCAAACAGATCTCGCCCCCCATTTACTACCATAGTATGAAAAATAAATACTATGGTAGTCAGTCCTATTGTTGTCAAGATCTGTTTGGTTACTGACATTCTCCCAAATATCTTGCTTTGTGTTCAGCAGAACAAAGAAATTCATACAGGATTGTAACTACTTGAGGGTGAGTAGCCTAAATGATGACAGAGTTTTCATTTTTGGGTGAACTATCCCTTTAAGTTTTATCGATTAAATAAATCCATTAATAAATTCCTAAACCAGTCACTTAAGAAGCATATTTTATTAAAAGTTTAACAGGGTAAGGAATCGAAAATCAGTTAAAAGCATTGATATTTGCATTACTTTTGATTCTGTTAACGGTTCCTGAACGCGCATTTATGCGCCGATGCGTCCGTCACGACGAGTCTACAGCGCGCGCCACCCGTGTTGTTCGATTCTCGAACAAATGACTCTTATGAACCGGTTCTTTTTAGTGGATCAAAAACATGTAGCACGACCAGTGTAATCTGATTCCTGCAATAAACGTCTTTTATGAGATGGATTTTGATTCGGATTTTCATCGAATCAATAATATAGCTCGAACAATATGGTTCGAATCCTAAACGAAGGACTCGATTCTTCTTATTCGATTCTTATCAGTGATTCAGTAAGATAGCACGAACAGTCTGAGCCGATTCTTTTTAGTGAATCTAAGCATTTAGTGGACTGCGTTTATGCTGCCTTTAAAAGGTGTGTGAAAAGTCGTTGAAATGTCTGTGTAAGCCCACTTTTTGAAAGAACTTTGTTAAAAAAATATCTTTTTTTGTTATATCTGTCCTGTTGGAGTCTGATATGATCTCTTTTTTGACAACAGACTATCGAGGACAGTAAATGCAATACGAATTTTTAAATATTAGGCTACTAAATGAATCTGAAGTAGCCTAGCCTACTAAGAGTAGTTAACGGAGCCGTTAAGGAACCGGAATCGTTCAGATGAATAGCAAACATTAAATTTCTTACGAATCCCAAAGCCTGAGAAGTCGCTGTCCACCGGAGCGGTGCTGAATCGCCTGCTGAAGAGCAGTTTCTGTCGAAGTTAAACGCCCGTTTAAACTCCCAAAAGATAACAAACATTTGAATCCAAATAAATTGGAGCGCACGCGATCCACCTGTCATCCTCTGAAAGGAACAGGCTATTTAATAATCAACATCATTTCAGTAGGCTACATCTGCCGTTTGAGAACTCCCCATATCCCCTTTGCTATATTAAAAGACTCCATAAACTATTAAATAAAAGACTAAAGGTTATATTTAATTTCCATACCTTGTAACTAAAGAGTTAAGTGTAACGTCGGCTGGAGCCCGACCGTAGTCTACAGCTGCAGCAACAACAACAACATGCAAAATAGGAGGAAAACATGATGACATGATAGACATTTTGGTTTAGCCTTTAGTACACGCTGCGAAGCTAATTAAAATGGATTTTAATGAGCATCGCACGTCTTTTCTTGAAAAAAAAATGTTATTAATGGCATCAGGCAGTCATTATTGACATCAATGTGTCAATGCAGCTGCGCTTATGATATGATTTCATTGATCTTCTTGCACACTTGAAGACAAAAGTGACGCTAAATACGCAAAGCACATTGTTCTGGACCATAACAGAGGACATATTCAAAACATCTTAACAAAGCGCTATCATAAAGACATTAAATATAATTTAAACGTTGTAGGAGTGGCATCCAGCAGTATTGATCCATAGGGAAAAATGCATCTTCTTCAGACGTGTTCACGCCACAAAACAATATTATAACCTCATTGCAGCTGTAGTTATTAGTATGGCATGTTTAACTGCGAAAAATGCAATTAAATAGTATTTATAAAAAGCTCATCTGCACACCATGTCACACTTTACCCATTAGGTTTTCGGCAGAAATTTCCAATACGATCAATAATACTTAAGCATACGGTAAACATTTATAAAAACTGGGTAGACTGATAAATATCGGTAGACAAAAAACCCACCTTGATTTGTGAAGACTTATTGCTGACAGAGGTGTGAAATTAAGCATTTAAATGGGTGAAAACGCAGGGACGCCACAGTTTAAATAAGCCAAACAGCAGCTCGTTCATCTTCTCCAGACAGGCACATATCGCGCCGCTTTTTTCTCATGGAATAAGATCAACAAGTCTTGGGGTGAATCCACACTGTTTTCGTTTACTGATGTCTAACATCTCTTGCGTGAAGGCGACAGCTGCTTTCCTTGCAGATGGCTGGCTCGCCGTAGTCTCACCGCCCAATGGCAGAGAGACGGCGAGCTTAACCCTTGCCACCCAGCTCCAAGAGGCTCTTGGAGCAGCTCCTTGTGTGTCGTTACGAGTAACCTGTGTGAAAATGGCGCCTGAAGAGAGGGCAATACAAAAAACTAGCCACTTATTTCATATGCTTTAGGAAACACATCAGCTTTTTGGAGCAGTGCTCAAGCAGCCTATGAGTCAGTTCAGCCATAGCTGCAGCTCCTTTAATATGTGAGTTTGATTTAATATTTTATTAAGATGAAGCACGGTAGCTCTACTAAGATGCTCTTTGCTTGGTCTCCAATCATTACATTTAAGAAGACCTTGTATTGAATTTCAGCAAATTATCTATCCTAATTTTTTTGAGAGTAAATATTAACCCTCATGAACTGTTGAGATTGACTTTTCTGTCTGTAATTCATAGCAGTGTAGATATAGGTGCAAGCATAATTTGTTACCATATACTTTAAAAGATTGCAAGAACATGAGAAACAAGTCTTTTGTCTCAAAATAACTGTGATCATTGCAGGGATTTTCAGTATAAACCTAAATCTGCAACAAAAATATTCTATTTTAGAACATATATTAAGTTAGATTATTTATTGTTGCACATAATGGATAAATTTCCCAGCAAACAGGCGTTTAAGAAAGTGATGAGGTGGTGCTTGTTGCTATTTAGTGTTTTAGGAGAAAAAAAATAAAATCTAAAGTGCATTTTACCCTGAGGTAACCCCTAGTCAAACACTGTAGACAGATCGAAGCTTTAACTTTGTTGTATAACAAAGCAGGCATGCATTCTCTAAAATGTGACCATTATTCACTATAGTAGCACATATGCATTGGTTTAGAATCAGTTTGACCCTGACAAACAAAACATTGCAGAAAAATACACTTAAAAATCTGAGTGATTCTGCATTGTTCATGGAGGGGATTTAAAGCAGGTTATCAAAATTAAAATTGCATTAGAAAAGTGTAAAAATGTTAAGCGTTGTTTGGAAATATTGAATGGGCCTCTGGATGGGATATTTCTTCAAGAAAAGTAAGAATAGTTGTCACGATCCCAGTGTTGTGCCTGTTTTGTGTGGACTTTTATGTTGAAGGGATTTTATTTAATGGGTAATCCACACTCAAGGTCAAAAACAGGCAAATGGTCATAAACCCACAGGAAGGCAGTCCAAACAAACAACACACAGGCAGACTCCAGGGAATCCAGAAAACAGGCAAAGATCAAAAACCAAGAACACAGGAACAAATGCCCGAACGCTCAGAATTGCCGTTAAACACTAGACAAGACTTAGCAGGGAATGGATGAGTGAACCAGGCTTATATAGGGTGAGAAAACAACACTAAACAAGCTTAACAAGGTAATGAGTTAACAAAGGGGCGTGGTCCAACGAGTGTCCATAATTAACAAGAAGAGCAGCAACATGAGGTGAACACACAATGGAGACACAGGGAACACAGGCAGGGATCGTGACAATAGTAAACCCAAATGACATCATGTTTTAAGAGACGAGTTTAAAAAAATACAATATTTATTACTGCAAAAAGTATTCAAGACATTGTTAAAAACATTGTTGTAAAAAAGGCTATTGTTTTCTGTACAGTTTTAATTAGATTTGGCATATTAGCACTGTCAAGATCTTTTTCTGTAACGGATCTCTAGATCTCCCGCAGGTTGAAGAATGCCGAAACCATATCGGCTGGGGTCTACCAATGGCAGCGTTGCATTCTTGTCACACAGCTCCAGATCAAATTGAGTCAAGATTGTGAACACAAGCCTAAAGGGATTAGAAAATAATTCCAAATGTCATTATAGTTGCTAACAGACAGAAGCATAAAATAGGCAAAAGTTTATGGATGTATTCAGAGCAGGTGTTGATAAAAACAAGGAATAAAAGGTGCGGTCACATTAATGCGAACAAAAAAGATCCATTGATCATTGTTAAAGGATTAGTCCACTTTTAAATAAACTTTTCCTGATAATTTAATCACCTCCATGTCATCCAAGATGTTCATGTCTTTCTTTCTTCAGTCGAAAAGAAATTAAATTTTTTTATGAAAACATTCCCGTATTTTTTTCCATATAGTAGACTTCAATGGGCACCAAACAGTTGAAGGTCAAAATTAGTTTCACCGCAGCTTCAAATTGTTCTACACGATCCCAGATGAGAAATAAGGGTCTTATCTAGAGAAACCATCACTCATTTTCTAAAAAAAAAAGGGAAATTATATACGTTTTATCCATAAATGCTCATCTTGAACTAGCGCTCATCTTTTTCTTCTCTATTTGAATTCCAGCAGTGTAGACACTGCTTAGTGTATTACTGCCCTCCGCAGGTCAAAGTTTTGAACTAATTTTTAACATGCAATATGCTAGTTCAATAGTATATAACAATTATTTCAAACTTTGACCTGCTGAGGGCAGTATTACGCTTAGCAGTGTCTACAATGCTGGAATTCAAATAGAGAAGAAGATGAGAGCCAGTTCAAGATGAGCATTTATGATTAAAACTTATATAATTTTCAATTTTTTTCAGAAAATGAGCAATGGTTTCACTAGATAAGACCCTTATTTCTCATCTGGGATCGTGTAGAACAATTTGAAGCTGCAATGAAACTAATTTTGACCTTCAACTGTTTGGTGCCCATTGAAGTCTACTATATGGAAAAAAATCCTGGAATGTTTTCATCAAAAACTTGAATTTCTTTTCGACTGAAGAAAGAAAGACATGGACATCTTGGATGACATGGGGGTAAGTAAATTATCAGGAAAAGTTTATTTAAAAGTGAACTAATCCTTTAATAGTCTAGTATTGTATGAAGCACCGTTCAAACATACGGCACTTTCAAACTAAGCAGCTTTCTGTTATTCAACGTGGCGAATCCAAGTAACCAACTTGAACACAAGCAAACTTTTTCGCCATCATACAAAACTTCCAATCGTGTGGATTCCTACTGAAATAATTGGATTTTGCCCGCAAAATTTTGCGTAGCAACAGTAAATGTGACCGCACCTTAAAGAGGACCTTTTATGACATCTTACAATGTCTTGATTTTGTTTTTGGGGTCTACTAGAATAGGTTTTCAGGCTTAAATGTTCAAAAAACCACATAATTTTTCACATATTTTACATTGTTGCAGCACCTCTCTTCCCAGTCTGTCAGTAACGCTCTGTTTAGTTCTTATCTCTATGAAGCCCCTCCTTCCGATAAGTGCCTTGTGCTCTGATTGGTCGGTTGGACCATTGTGTTGTTATTGGTAAAACTCATCAAGTGTGTTTCGTAAATGTCACGCACGTTTCAACTCACTGCAAATGCAACTCAATCAGGGCTGCATTTCCCAAAAGCACCATAAGCCTACATTGATCGTAGAACAATTGCCACCAATGGTCTCTACAATCAACTTAGGCTTACGATGCTTTTGGGAAATGCAGCCCAGGACTCATCCCTTGTTTTCCATATGCCTTGGGTAGGAATTATTTAAATGAGGAATATTGAGATATGTACATTTCCGGAAGAAAACAAAAGACTACAATCGAAGCATTTCAGGGAGTTCCCAAACAGTGCTTGCTAATATAGAGAATAAATTCTTTTGGAGTAGACTTTGTAACTTTTGACCTTTTTCATGCTCAAACAAACATTACACACTAAAGAAAGTTTCCTCTTTATTGTTGTGTTGAATGCTATTATACTCACTCTTTAATTGCACTAACTGCAAAATGCCGTCCTGGACACAGGTTGCCTTTGGTCCCCCAGGGCACGGAAGGATATTTCACCCTCATCCCTTCCTTAAAGAAGTCTTTCCTCTCTGATCCATCTGCATTAAGGAAGCGGTCAAACTGGAACAACTGTTGCATTACAAGAAGACAAGCAGAATTAAAATTTTAATTATTGTGTCTTTGAGTGTAAAATGAATACATCATAATGATATTTGTAGCACCTGACAACAACATTAGATTGTCTTGATGAAACATTATAAAGCAAGAAACTGCGCTCATGTGATATGTTTGTGAGACACGTCCAATGTTTGCTTCCAGGAACAGCATCTCGCTGTGCTGTTAATCAATTTACTATTAATCAGTATGCTTGACATGGAAGCTTGGATCAGATCTTTAGTTCACAGTGCCAATACACAGCACTACGGTATGCAACGTCAGCAATTTGGCCTACAAAGTGGTGTGAGCGTCTGTTTCGCACAGATAGTAGGAGTAGCAGCAGTGACTATAAACTGTGGACCCCTTCCCCCTATTTGTCTTTTTGCCAATGACAGCACTTGAATGGCTAATCCCAGATTTCTCCCTAGATTAGCCCTTTGACCTGTGCAGAAGGTAATCCAAGCTTGATCATAATGGTGGACGTCAATAAAGCTCAAGATAAATAGGTTTAGGTTATATCAATAAGCGAGGTGTGTTAATAAAGCAATGTAATAAGCAATGCATTATCTGTAAAAAATAAAATCTTAGCATTGCATAGCAACATTAAAAACATTTAAAACTTTTTTTGTTGGTTTGCTTAAGAGTCAGTTAAGTAAAAAAAATTTAACATTTTAGAAACGTGAACTATAAAAAGTACAGAATATGATTAAATTATATATATATATATATATATTATCATTTTTAATTTTAATTTTAAACTAAACACATANTATATATATATATATATATATATATTATCATTTTTAATTTTAATTTTAAACTAAACACATATTTCTTTTTCAAGTTGGTGTTGATATATGATTGCTAAGGTGTTTGAGTTGTTTTGTATCATCTTCCTGTGTGGTTGTTAGAGTGTCGTTGGTGATTTATATGGCATTGCTATTTGGTTGCTAGGGTATTCTGGCTTGCTCTGGGTCAATAGAGCCAACCAACAAGTCTCTATTATATTCTAGATGTGGTATGGTACCTTTAATGTGAGTCTATGAAAGTGTTTAGGCTGTTAAATAGAGCAGTGTAAGCTCTTGAGTCTATTTCAATTGCACCTATTTTTTATAAAGTGAAAATCAATACAAATTTTACATTTATCTCAAATTTCGCACAGATTCTTCAGGTAATAAAATGATTTCTCCCCCAAGTGAATCTCATCTCTCTGCTTGGTTGAGTTTAGGATGGAAGTGGAATCTGAAAGTGCACCTCTGGCTGTTGGTGGATCTGCGGGTCAATTTGAGGGCTGATGAAGGGGAAAACGCACAGGCGATCGCCCCGTCGGAGTTGGTATTCTTGGCCATTGCTTAAATGAATCTTCTTATCTTGCACCACTTCTCTAGTGATGAGAGCAGCTGCAGTTAGACGCAGTGTTTCCCTAAGAATACTATCTGTAAAAACAAGTGACATTTCAAAAATTTGGTTTTAATTTGAAATGGAATTGGTTTTGTAACTCCTGTCCTGAAATATATAAGAGTACATGAACACACACACACACACACACACACACACATATATACATATATATGGTAACACAGGTGACGTGGTTACATGTTACTACATGTACTTACTATAGTAATAACATTAAATTATGCATAACTACAAGTAACTAAACCAAACCGTGACCCTAACTATAACTGTACAGTAGGTACATGTAGTTAATTAATATTACTCTGTACTTATTTGGTTTATTTATATAATCGCAATTAATCGCATCTAACATAAACATTTGTAATTATATAACGTGTGTGTGTATATATCAGTCCTTCCAGGATTAAGCGGGACTTTTTTCAGATTTTTGCGGCCTAAAATGACAATATTTGCGGCTATATTTACAGCATTTCTTGTTGTTTTATAGTAAAAATGTACAACAGACAACATTCTGTTAACATTGTTATTACTTTTCTGACCTCGAGAACCATTGCAGGGCTCCGGACTAAAGTTTGAGGGCAGTAGCACCGGTGCCATTAAGTTCTAAGGTGGCACCAGCCCCTGATTTGGCAGCGCTGTGAGGGATGACAGAAAAGCGCTGAGCTTGAATTGAGATTAAGATAATATTAACTTTAGTTTTATTTTTATATTTAATAAATATTTAAAATATATACTAGGATGTGGAAATGGCTAATAAGCCAATAAGTGCTCCTCTGCAGCATCTACTACAGTGGTAATTTGTCTTTTTTATTTCTAAATAAGTGTTTGCTTTCCTACATCATGAAACTTTTAGTTTTACTAATGGGGACAAACTATGAAGTATGAACAAATAATGTTTTGGACATCACATTAAAAATAACATTCAAACTGGGCAATATTTTAAGTGTTGAAGTGGTTGGAAAAGTTGTGTGAAGCACTTAAAAGCACTTGAAAACAGACTATTTCTGCCACAAGTTATTTCTGTTAAACCACAGATATCAGATCAGATAAGTTTCCACGTCGGCACTGTTTGATATGATATTGATATGTGATTTAACAGAGAATTCTGTTAATCAAGATTTCACTTAAATTTTATTAATTCTGCGGTGAATTCAAGCGCTTTCTGTCGTGTGATCCAGTTCGGCCCACTGCTCTGAACTCCTGTCGCGACGCGTTGTCTATTATTCTAAAATCTGCTGAAAATCTGCGGCAATTAAGATAAAATGCAAGCTCCTCCGAATATATTGTGAAGTTTGCTTGATTTTGCAATAAATTCAGCGATCACAGAATCGCAAAATCCTGGAGGGACTGATATATACTGTATGTACATACACAAACATATACACATACTTTTATGTTGGATTCGATTAATCGCGATTAATCGATTTTACAGCACTAATATATACAGTATATATATATACACATATATATGTGTGTGTGTGTGTATTTAAACTTTACTTCAGGATTCAATTGCAGAAACAATTATCACCACAAATAGATGTGCATATACATAAGATTTGACTATAGAATGATAAATGATCAATTATCTCGCTGATGTGACATACCAAACACTGGAGTGTTTTTCTGTCTCTCTTCTGGACGGAGGTGCTTTCCACCTTGGATTTCCTCTCTCACAGCCCTTAAAGCTTCAGGGTTGGTGAGTAAGTAGCCCAGTACCCAGAATGCAGCAGGACCTGCATTTCCCTGAGGACATAAACATACCTTAAATTACTTTCAAACCAACCACTAAAAAGGTTCTGAAACTGAATATTTTTTACATTAAATGTCTGGCTTTACTCTTTAAATCTAGAGTAAGCTTATTTAATTGCCTGAAAAACAAGATAGAGTGACCTGACACGCTGATATGTCACAAGATCTATGACATTTCATATAAATATACAGCAGGCTCTAACCTACAGCATATTGCTTCTTCATAAGTGGTTTTATATCAACACTGCTGTCAGTGTGTGCGGAGTAGTGCAGTTAAACCTGTCATACAACAATTGCTGTGGGTTCAGGGGGACTCCTAACTGACAGTCAAGGTCAATGAGGGATGAAGACTCCGAAACAGATTGTTAGGTGAAATTGACTGTCTGTCAATAAACCTGACAAAGCACAAAGAAATGCTTTCTATGTGAGGAAATTCCCATGTGATCATGTTACTTGAGAACAACCTATTAAACAATGCAATACATTTCATTTTTTAAATTGCATTGCATGTTGGTTTTATAAGAGTATCACATGCTGTGGCAAGCTATGACAACACATTATGCATGGTAATGCCTGTATAGGTTTATTTGTTTTAGCTTGGGATTGGGTATTATAAATAGCTAAGATGAAGAATGTATATATGAAGAAAACTACATTGCCATTCAAAAGTTTGGGCTCAGTAAGATTTTTAGATGTTTTTATAAGAAGTCTCTTATGCTCACAAAGGCTGCATTTATTTGATCAAAATATTGTGAAATATTATTACATTCTAAAATAGAATGTTTTCTATTTGAATATGTTTTAAATTATTATATATTCCTGTAATGCCAAAGCAGTTATCAGTGTCACACGATCCTTCAGAAATCATTCTAATATGCTGATTTGATGCTCTAGAAACATTTCTTATTATTATCAATGTTGAAAACAGTTGTGGCGCTTAATATTTTAGTGGAAACTGTTATACTTTTTTTCAGGATTGTTTGTTGAATAGGACATTTATAAGAAATTCATTAGCATTTATTTGAAATGTGTTTTTGTCTGATAACACAGTAAGTCTTTCCTGCCCTAATGCATTTGCTAGAACATTGTTAGGTGGTTTCTAGGGTGTTGTGGGAAGTTTCTATAATAAAGGCCCATTTCATACCAAGGATGATAAGTAAAATGATAAAGACCTAGTATTACATAAAAGAATAGAAGAGTCCACAACTATAACGATAACGGCACAGAGAAACAATATTGTTGGAATCACTTTCACAATAATTTTTCAATTTTCAAGCTGATGAACAATAAAAACATTGACAGCCAATCAGTATCAATCCTGCTTTAAAGAGCTTAAGCATTTAAAGCAGCAGACGACAAACTTGCAGCGCATGCTTGTGATAAACAACAATATTGTTCGTTGATGCGGATGCTAATATAGTTATCATTATGGTTCTTGGTCTGAAAGTGCCTTAAGTCTATATGATATTCTATTTGATAGGTTTAGCTCTCCCTTCCTTCAATGAGGAAAATTTTAAGCCTGATTGCTTTGAAAAGTAATAGCACACTTCCCCTCAACAAGCCATATTATTTATTTGCAGTATCATTCATGTGCAAAACACAAACTGGGGATTAGTTCTGTGCCGAAGCTTAATACTCATGGTTAGGAGTTTGTTCAAATCCCTAACCCTAAATATGAGCTATAAAGCACCACAAATTATACAGTGAAGCTATTTCTCTTTAGTTATACTGCTCTCATGTGGTTAAATTGGAGTACTGCCACATGATGCCTTAGAGCTTGTACAATGTAAATCTATACTCAAATTTAAAAAAGGAATA
>RJVU01019434.1:6214355-6233121 GCA_003731715.1 Anabarilius grahami
ACCCATACTAATTCCAGAATATGAAGAAGCCTAACTTATATAAACATTTATCAAATATGGAACAGTGTCTGTCAATGTATGATTAGTGAGAAAATTATGAGGAGTAGCCTATTTTGTAAGTGTGGGGTGTTCTTTTTTTGACATCTCATTTTCTGATGATTCACTTGCTGAGAAGTCATGAATTATTGCAAAATATTTTTGTGACTTCTGCATTTTTGTCTCCTTGACTCTGAAACAATGGTTTCGGGCATTTGGAATAGCCTACATTTGACAAAACACATGTATCTTATGTTATTATTTACCATTTTAAAATAGATTTACATAATATTGTGTAGCCTAAAGTATTTTATTTTATATTAAAGATGCCAAAAGGGGGAACAAATGTGTGAGATAAACAGTGACTGGAAAATTCCCAACAGATAATCCTTTAAAAAGGTGACAACTCATATGTCATTGCATAATTTGCACTCTAATGACATCGTGTTTATGATGAGTTTCAACTAAAGGGCTAGTTCACCCACAAATTAAAATTCTGTCATCATTTACTCATCCTCAAGTTGTTCCAAACCTGTATGATTTTCTTTCTTCTACTGAACACAAAAGAATGTCGGTATCCAAACAGCGGATGGGCCCCACTGACTTCCATAATATAACCTATATATATATATATATATAGGTTATATTATGGAAGTCAGTGGGGCCCATCCGCTGTTTGGATACCGACATTCTTTTGTGTTCAGTAGAAGAAAGAAAATCATACAGGTTTGGAACAACTTGAGGATGAGTAAATGATGACAGAATTTTAATTTGTGGGTGAACTAGCCCTTTAGTTGAAACTCATCATAAACACGATGTCATTAGAGTGCAAATTATGCAATGACATATGAGTTGTCACCTTTTTAAAGGATTATCTGTTGGGAATTTTCCAGTCACTGTTTATCTCACACATTTGTTCCCCCTTTTGGCATCTTTAATATAAAATAAAATACTTTAGGCTACACAATATTATGTAAATCTATTTTAAAATGGTAAATAATAACATAAGATACATGTGTTTTGTCAAATGTAGGCTATTCCAAATGCCCGAAACCATTGTTTCAGAGTCAAGGAGACAAAAATGCAGAAGTCACAAAAATATTTTGCAATAATTCATGACTTCTCAGCAAGTGAATCATCAGAAAATGAGATGTCAAAAAAAGAACACCCCACACTTACAAAATAGGCTACTCCTCATAATTTTCTCACTAATCATACATTGACAGACACTGTTCCATATTTGATAAATGTTTATATAAGTTAGGCTTCTTCATATTCTGGAATTAGTATGGGTATAAGAAGATATGTGTATAAGAATGGTCAGAGATTCACCTAGTGAATATGGGAAATCTTTTGACATGAATCATGTTAGGTGTATCTTTTATTGCCCAGCCATTTCCAGATATTAAGGGTGTGTGTGCTGTCTTCATGTTCTATCTACAGTTCTGATGACGAAGTGTATATTGTAGATATTGTGCTTGCTAAATGACAGGTGAGGCATTTAAGTGATTCAACTTGATTTCTTTTAAATGTAAGAATGGATGTGATATGTATTTTCTTTATGGGTGTCTAGGTTTATTAATGGGCTATACGAGTAACAATAACAGTTAATCATGATAATTAACAATAAAATGATAAAAAAACAATAAATATAAAACAAAAAAACAATAAATATTACACACACACACACACACACACACACACATATATATATATATATATATATATATATATAAATAAAACAAATTATCAATAAATATAAATACAAATTTGGAAATTAAATAATCAAAATTACAGTTTTAAATCTAAGACAAATATATGCTTGTCAATTCCTGACTGTCTATAACCTACATCTTGGCTAAAGCAAGAGACTGAATTCTTTGCCTAGAGTTCTGAAGCTCATTGTCAGTGAAATCAAACGCTTTTACATAAGGAATATGCCTATTCAATTTCTAAGCCTATAGAACAGAATGGCTGACAGTCAGTTGATGAGCTGTGCAAACATTGCTACATGAAAAAGGCCATAAGGGGGCGACTGAGTCCCACTGATACTGAGCTTCTTTTATCTGTTCTGCTGTGCCAGTTCACTGAATTTTACAAATGATAAATTGCTGATTTGATTACAATGCAATTTTTGCTGTTATGCCATGTAGTCTTTATTTTTGTACCATTTAAAAAGGTGTTTTGATTGAAAGAATTATTGTGCTAGTTACATAACAGGAAGAAAGAATGAACTTTGTGGTAATTTTTCAATACGCCTACCTATTACCTTAAAAAGGTATTAATGAATGTAATATTAACTCTTTCCCTGCCACCATTATTAAATTATTTTTTTAAAAGTTGCCAGCCACTGCCAGCATTTTTGATAATTTTCACAAAATTTCATGGCCCCCAGAATATTTTGTTGTATGAATATCTGAAAATGCAATACTGTATATCAAAAGAAAGAATATACAGCTTTAAAATAAAATAAAAAATAAAGTTTTATTCTAGCTACATGCATTCTTTTTTTTAATCAACACTTGAATATAGGTAAGTTTCATTAAAAAGAGCAAAATTTTGAACAAAAATCTGAGAAAATCGCTTTTTTTTAAAGACTATAACGTTCATAAGCAATGCCTTTATAGCTTGTTATTGCTTCTTTTATTACGTTTTGATCAAGCGGCAACCTCCCCCAGTTTCTCTCGAGGCCAATACGGAAGAGATTTAAACTGCAATTCATCGACTGGCCGCTAGGGACAGGCTCCAAAAGAGAGCAGAATCTCATTGAGTCCCATGTTAAAATGGCCAATTTTACAGCAGAAAAAAACATGTTTAAAGGTTGGTACAAATTGTGGTTTTGGTCTATACTGCTAATGTTGCCCTTCATGACAACTCTGAGGGGGGTGAATTTTTTTATAACTCATCCGTTTAAATTATATTAAGCCTTAAAGTTCTGCATAATTAAGGGCGTGGTCACTTGAGTGACAGGTGGATCGCGCTGCTGTCTGTGAGTCACCTCAGCTTAGCCGCTGAATTTGGCATCTCTGCCGCGTTTGTGTTTTTTTCGGGATTATTTTATACAATTATAAAATAATATGGTTTGCTGCGTTAATGGTCGAGACAGATGTGCTCGCATGCGGAAGGAAAGGATCCTCTTGGCATTGGCTAAAAGTTTTGTTCGTGAGATTTACTATGACACAATGGCTGGAGAATATCCCTCTCAAGACACCACAAGTTCCGACAGCACTGCTTAGATATTACAACTAAAACCGCTGCATTTTGGACGCGGGCTCATTTTTTTGTGAGATATATGATCATATACAGTTTTTACAACATAAACGCTGCCCAGATCGCATAATTTTAGAAAGACGCCGTAGATTGACAATAAACCTTTATAACTTTCTAATGATATAACTTATATTTATTAACTAATAAAGTTAAGTTATATCATTAGAATATTAATATTTTAGATAGTATCTCCAAAGAGCTTAGAACCCAAGAGGCGACACTTTGATACTTTTTGGGTAACAGCCACTAGATGGCGCTCCAGTAGCGCGGCCGCCATTATGGGGTGAAAATACTACCTGGACCATAGAATCCTTCACATCTTACACACCCAAAATCGGCGAATTTCACTGCCAAATCAGAAGCGCAATAGAACAGTTTTTTAAATTAAGTCATCAGTAAATTGTATGGCAACAGTAAATTGTTGTATTGTCTTATATATGCTTTATTTGACCAGTTGTGGAATCCAACCATTCAACCATCTGAGGTAACATTGTTAGCCTAGGCCTACTTTATTGAGTATTTCCATTTTATGCAACTTTACACATTTGTCACTTTTGGACACTTTTGCTTTATCAGACATTTGACAACACTGCAAAATCAAGCTGTTATTGTCTAACATTCCCATTTTTTCTGATGCATGTCCTTAATTTAATTTCATATGTTGGCAATAATTAAGTGTGTATAAGCCTTTTAAAGAATTTTAACCCAAACTGACTGGGTTTCTAGAGAGCAAAGGTTTTGAGAAAAAAGTGGAAGACTTAAACACAAAGTGTGTAAAATAAAATGTTAAAAGGATGATGATCACTAGCGATAGTATTTTATTCTGTGTTGTCATTATTCAGGTTGGATTTCAGCTTTAATGTACTTTTTTTTTTTTACAAAGCAGCTGATATTGCCATAGAAACTAGTGGACTGACGACTCGCTTTCACCCCAAAATTGCGGAAACGCAGGGCTGCTGCTGGGCGCCGGTGTTTCAATGGAACGTTCTATTTACTGTCGCTTCTTGTTTGTGTACAGGTGCTGGTCATATAATTAGAATATCATCAAAAAGTTGATTTATTTCACTAATTCCATTCAAAAAGTGAAACTTGTATATTATATTCATTCATTACACACAGACTGGTATATTTCAAATGTCATTTTTCTTAAAATTTTGTAATTATTTCTTTGATTATAACTGACAACTAAGGAAAATCCCAAATTCAGTATCTCAGAAAATTAGAATATTACTTAAGACCAATACAAAGAAAGGATTTTTAGAAATCTTGGCCAACTGAAAAGTATGAACATGAAAAGTATGAGCATGTACAGCACTCAATACTTAGTTGGGGCTCCTTTTGCCTGAATTACTGCAGCAATGCGGCGTGGCATGGAGTCGATCAGTCTGTGGCACTGCTCAGGTGTTATGAGAGCTCAGGTTGCTCTGATAGTGGCCTTCAGCTCTTCTGCATTGTTGGGTCTGGCATATCGCATCTTCCTCTTCACAATACCCCGTAGATTTTCTGTCTGTTGTTCAAGAGTGGCTTGACACAAGAAATACGACAGCTGAAACCCATGTCTTGCATACGTCTGTGCGTAGTGGTTCTTGAAGCACTGACTCCAGCTGCAGTCCACTCTTTGTGAATTTCCCCTACATTTTTGAATGGGTTTTGTTTCACAATCCTCTCCAGGGTGCGGTTATCCCTATTGCTTGTACACTTTTTTCTACCACATCTTTTCCTTCCCTTCGCCTCTCTATTAATGTGCTTGGACACAGAGCTCTGTGAACAGCCAGCCTCTTTTGCAATGACCTTTTGTGTCTTGCCCTCCTTGTGCAAGGTGTCAATGGTCGTCTTTTGGACAACTGTCAAGTCAGCAGTCTTCCCCATGATTGTGTAGCCTACAGAACTAGACTGAGAGACCATTTAAAGGCCTTTGCAGGTGTTTTGAGTTAATTAGCTGATTAGAGTGTGGCACCAGGTGTCTTCAATATTGAACCTTTTCAGATTTTCTGAGATACTGAATTTGGGATTTTCCTTAGTTGTCAGTTATAATTATCAAATTTAAAAGAAATAAACATTTGATATATATCAGTCTGTGTGTAATGAATGAATATAATATACAAGTTTCACTTTTTGAATGGAATTAGTGAAATAAATCAACTTTTTGATGATATTCTAATTATATGACCAGCACCTGTATATTGCTGCATAGCCAGAAATGACATTTTCTCTCTCAAGATCCATTAATGTACTAAAAACATATTTAAATCAGTTCATGTGAGTACAGTGGTTCAATATTAATATTATAAAGCGACGACAATATTTTTGGTGCGGCAAAAAAACTAAATAACGACTTATAGTGATGGCCGATTTAAAAACACTGCTTCATGTAGCTTCGGAGCGTTATGAATCTTTTGTGTCGAATCAGCGGTTCGGAGCACCAAAGTCACATGATTTCAGCAGTTTCGCCGTTTGACACGCGATCCGAATCATGATTCGACACAAAAGATTCATAACGCTCCGAAGCTTAATGAAGCAGTGTTTTTAAATCGGCCATCACTATATAAGTCGTTATTTTTGCCGCACCAAAAATATTCTCGTCGCTTTATAATATTAATATTGAACTACTGTACTCACATGAACTGATTTAAATATGTTTTTAGTTCATTAATGGATCTTGAGAGAGGAAATGTCATTGCTGGCTATGCAGGCCTCACTGAGCCATCGGATTTCAACAAACATATCTTAATTTGTGTTCCGAAGATGAACGAAGGTCTTACGGGTGTGGAACGGCATGAGGGTGAGTAATAAATGACATTATTTTCATTTTTGGGTGAACTAACCCTTTAAGGTTCAAAACATCCAAAACCATTATATATTTTTTGTTGACTTGAGTACTTACAATATCCCAAATTTTTCAAACAATGTTTAAATCCAGAGAAATCAGCCATTTTAACTAATGCTCGTCGCCTGTCAATGGCGTCATATTACTCTCGATTTACGGTTTACTTCCGTAGAAACCATGGAAACACCAAAGACTCTAATATGTGTTTTATTAGACAGGTGAGCAACTGTTTGGATACTTTTATTGAAAGAAAACGAATCATTGTTATACAGCTCTCTTACTGCGAGTAATGTTTGTACCACACCATGCATCAAAGACAACACAATTTTGTCAAGTGGTTAACACAGCTTAATCAGAAAGAGCTTTATTTGTTGCAACAGTAATACAGCATTTTTTCCACCATACAATATACTTTAAAATTAATTAGCCTACTTGCCATTTAGCAACATAAGTCACCCAGCTTTTATTAATATGATATTCTAATATCGATCTAGCTTACTGCAGTGTGCAACAAGCGTCTCATAGCAGCCACCGAGCGAACGCACAGAGTAACGTTAACATAACTTTCATCTCAGATGTATTTGTCAAATAAAGTGACCTCTATGAGTAGTAATTCAGCAATTTCAAATGTAACTGTAACAAAGTTCATGTTCAGGATAGAAAGAGGCAGACATTAATCATAACTTTAATCATAAAATAAACAAACTACAAAAAGAAAGTAGCAGCAGTGGCCGACTGCGGCATATAAGTGTATAATAAAAACATCAATGTAAAATGTCCTAGGCTCTCGGCCCCGTCCTGATTCATACCACAGTAACGTTAATAAAAATTGAATACATTAGCTCACCCATGAACAGGATTTCTGCCTGAGTCCCGTTGGATTGCTTTCCATCGTCTGTGGAGGTGAAGATGACAACTCACATGATTCCACGCTCATTCATGGTGTCATCAAGCTAAGCGACCTCTAGTGGCGAAACTGACATACTGTGCCTTTAAAGAGTCATTTCATCTGACAAATTAAACATATTTCCACATTGACACCCCAAACCCTAAAAGCAAAGCAGGCAGTAATGAAACAAATAAATCCTTATTCAAATATCTAAGTTCAAATATCTAATCAGGCTAGACCATTATATTTATTCCCATGAATTTATGCTCAATTTATGGAAGTCTTGATGGGATATTGCTCAATATTTCACACTTAATTCTATGCCTTTTTTCAGCTTGTCTACCAGACAAGTCTGATAAGATTTGTAACTGGTCTTATGTACCCAAAATGATCAGGCCACCCGTGCAACAATGGACTGCAATGTCTTCTGGTCTCAGCAGTTCAAAGGCCACACAAACTAATGAGGAATTATGCACAGGGGTGCACTAATCGATGTGACAAAAGCATCGTTTGACTGCCGTGATCTCTTTAAAGGAAAAAAAAATATTTCACTGTGAATAAGCTGAAGAAAGCTGAAATCTTGGCACCACTCATGATATTCACTACTTAGTGTCTATATGTATAAAGTCTCTATTCAGTGGCCTCAAAAAGATTTTGGCCACACTTTGACCAACCTTAAAATATGTGAATGCCACTGCATTCATGACATAATATGAATTACTAACTTAAGTTTAAGGAAGGTTTAAAAAGTTTTGACAGAATAATTTTAGAAGCAGAAATGCAGTGCAATGCGCCAAGATCTTGTAATAGACTGTTGGTTGTACGTTTGTAATGATGCCCATGCAGCAGTGGTTGAATGAATATTGACACGAGCACACATGCTTTTACTTCAGAGAGAAAGTTCAGAAAACTCTCATGCAGTTAAACAATGATAAACTTTAAAATTCTTAAAGGGTTAGTTCACCCAAAAATGAAATTTCTGTCATTAAGTACTCACCTTCATGTCGCTCCACACCCGTTAGACCTTCGTTCATCTTCGGAACACAAATTAGGATATTTTTGATGTAATCCGAGAGATTTTTAATCAATGGCAATCAATCTTCAATCTTAATGGCATGTAGCGACGAGAATACTTTTTGTTACTTTTTGTATCAAAAACAAAAGTAATGACTTAAAAAAAAAATTTCAAAAAATTTTCCTCTTCCTTGTCAGTCTCCTACGCAGTTGGTGCAGTGAACGCAGTGCAGAGCTACCGTGTTTACGTCCGAATGCCGACTCCGTATTGGCTGGTTCCTGCATCAGCATCATATGCATTCGTCGTGGTGCTCATGTGAACAGCATCGGCAAATACTTAATGACAGAAATTTCATTTTTGGGTGAACTAACCCTTTAAGGATTTCTGCAGTACACTACAAAATAAAATGATTATACTTTTTTTTTTTTTTTTTCTCCATCAGATTTGAAAAAAATAATCATTATAGCAGGAGGTGAGAATGACACAACCTTCACCAACAGGGTAATATACTGTATATGGGTCAATGTCATGACAGGTCATTTTTTTGTTCAAAGGCCTTAATAATAATAATAAAAAACCAAGATATGACATCCAAAGTATGTAAGGTAGTACAACTAGATCTGTTTTATTGAATTTAAAAGGATTTAATTATATTTTGCTACATATAAAAGGTATTCTAAAGATTTGAAGTGTCAAAAGGTCATTCGGTTAACCGTCCAAAAGCCAATACAGCCATTTAATTAGTGATTAAAATATTTTAAAATGTAATAAATGTATATATTTTTTATTCTGGCATGATTTTATAAGATTATATATCAACATAGTGCAAAATGGTATTAAAATTATGTATAGAAGTCATTGCTTTGTTATGAGAAAGAATGTCCAGAAAAATGAATTTCATTGATGTCATTCGGAGTAACTAATATAAAGGGACCATTTTGGATCAAGTCATGCGGTCAATATCATATGACAGGATGTGACATCATTTAGACACCTGCAAAGGACCATGTGGTCAGGAAGCAAAGTAACTAACTCTCTTTTAACTATTTGAAAAATTAATGTTTTCACTTGCTCATACGCATGTCACGAAACATCAGGTCATTTGGTACAACCGTTATAAAACATGGAAAATGTAGTAATATTTTAAAAATTTGTACTAAATATAAAATGTTTAATTGTCCTTTTGCTAGTTAGCTAGCTAGATATCAGCCTGTTAGCATTGTTTCAAAATTTTGTCATTCGGTATAACCAAGAATGTCATTTTGGTTAAACCGAATTAATTGTTTGGCGACAAATTTTGTCCATCTTGTAAAAAATGACAAAAGCAGTGTTAATTGATTATAAAAACCACTTAATCTCATTTTTAACACTTAATAAAACTTTAAAATTAATTATATCTCCAAAATGTTTTTTTTTACACTTTTAAAAACCTTATTTATCAATGACCCATATGTGTGGGTGTGTGTATGTATGTGTATATATTAGAGATGCACCGATGGATCGGCCAACAACCGGTATTAGGGATGCACCGATCCGCCTTTTTCGCTTCCGATATGGGATTCAGTATCGGCCGATACCGATCCGATATTCAAGTAATAATAAAAAAAGTGCTAAATTACCTAATAAACTGTATGCCTCACTGTGTGGAAGAAACTGGGATCATTCTTTGCAAGGTATCAGGCTTGACTTAAACATTACTTTCCTAACTTTGAAAAACAAAATAACAAACAGACACAAATGTGGTGAATTATTTATTAAATAACTGTGCATCAGTGCAACAACTGTAAATAAACCAATAGCTTCACTAGCTTGGTAGACATTAAAAATAAACAGGAGTCCAGCTGATTCCTTCATCCATGACTCATGGCTTGTTTTTCATGAATGTTTAAGTCATTCATGACATAAACTAAATATATTTATATATAAATATAGGCTATACTATAAAATTAAAAGACGCGCAGCGGCAGCGCTCCGCATTGAAAAGTTCAAAGCAAAACCAAACTACTGGTATCGGCCGATATCATTCTGAATAATCGGCTATCGGTATCGGCAGAGAAATTTAGTATTGATCTCTAGTCTATATTATTATCCCCCCCCCAAGAACATAATTATTGTATTTTCAATCATTCATGCTGTTTAATTTGCTGTAATTAATATGCAGTTTGTTTGTGTTCTTCCTATCTTAGGAGTGAAGAGAAAGGAAGACGGTAGGATCCATGTCAGTTAATCACTGTTCAAGACTGACGTTTGATGGGGTTGAGCTGATGATTAAGAGTGTTAAATTTAGGGTATTTCAGAAAAACTTGAACAATTACAATATAAACATGATGGAACACATTCACAGCCTGCTCAAAACATTACCTACAAAACTTAGTTCGGATCCATCTAAAGAAACTATTTCAATAGATATGCAGATATGCATCATCTCATAGGCAAGGAACTCATTTTTATTTGTCACAATTGTAGCATTCAATGCTAAGGCATTTAGATTTAAAATACAGATAAAATACTTTTCCAGACCCAGTAAATCATCTGTTATTGTCTAAATCGTTGAGTTCACAGAAGTAATACATGACAGTTTTATGCAATTTAGCTCATTTTTAAAAAAAAATATATTAATTTTATATATAAATTACATATTATCCTTTATGTTGTTGTCTTGTTCAATAAGGACAACTCATTGTGTACCTACACTAAGACATGGGTGGGTGGGGAACACATAATCAGAGCCTAACGGAAATCCTGTTGATGTCTCTGTTCTGTAATTGACTCCTTATATCGCCGTTGTGCCCTCTAGCTCTCCGAGCCTTGTTCAGTGATTTTCTACACTGCATTATATTGGCATCTTTTGCAGCTAACGTAAGACTGATCTGCTTTCCGATCTCACAAAAATCAATTACAGTAAATGTGGTTTCTTCAGGTTGTCAGTACATGCATTTTTTTCTTTTACTCAATGGACCCTTTTCACAGACTGTTATATTTTCATTTTTAAAAAATGCAATATACATTGTGTTACATTACCTTGGCAGTAAATTACAAAAAACAATTTAACGCTGCTGCAAGGGTGTTTAATACAACAGCTGAGGGAGTGACGAAAATTTCACATAATTTTCTCTTCTGACTGCTGTAATCAATCTCTCGATATTTTTCCCCCTCTTTTGAAAAGTCATGGAAATGCTATCTTGTATTTTGTTTCTTTTGCATTGGAGCAACGAATACAAAAATTATACTTGCTGTCATCTCCTGTTCACCACTATAGAAGTTTACCCAATATGACAACTTTCGCTTCTGAGATACCCGAAGTGTGAAAAGAGTCAATCTGTTAAATTACTGAACAAGCATTCAATGACAAAATATATTGGATTTTCTTTAAAACCAACAAATGTAACTTTTCCTTCATTATTTGTTTATTACAAATAAATGGCTTTACATAGATTGTGCCTCTCTTTACATAGACTTTACTGTTTGTTTGTTTTAAATCCCAGACCAAACTTTAAAACTATAATCATGTAAACAAAGAGTGAAAACAAACCATTTTAACATTTACTATATAAAATTAATCAATAAATATTTTTACACCGATTAAAGCATAATTTTAACCTCTAGTGAAGTTTTATCAAAAGTTACATTCATGTACTTGCTTACCAACCAGTTGGCCATTTTATTCCAAAATGTTTAAAATTAGTTGCTTCTAAAAAAAATTACAGTTCTCATGTGATGTATATCCACTGTTGGACGATGTTAGTAGACAAATAAACAAACTGCAAAAGTTTCGTTTGAGGATGAGAGTTCTAAAAACGGTAACACTTTAGAATACTGATCCTTCATTAATGAATAACTACACAGGAACAAAATTAGTAATGCATTATTAACTCTCTAGTATCTACTATTAACTAACAAGAAACTCTGATTAATGAATTAGTAAGTAATAGTGCTAAGTTGAAGGTGGTAGTTCACTATAAGCTAATCAGTAACTACTGTTTACTATATATAAAACTACTATATACAGGTTCATAATTAACATGAACGATGCATAATGTATAATTAATTCTAAAGTAAAGATCATGGTAACCCACTAGTAATGACTGAAGTATTACTAAATCCTTCATAAGGAATTAGTAATTATTTGGATCAGTATTCCAAGTGAGAAACATGATAACTCTCTAGTAACTATTGAAGTCATTGTAAACTTTTGAGTTTTTTGGACAGTAATTCCTTCTGATGTATTTGGTAACACTTAAGTAATTACTAATGGGTTTAACATGAACTTCACTTTAGAATACTGATCCAAAGTAGATGTAGTTCCTTTAGAATTATGTGGTAACTCTTCACTCTAAAAAATGCTGGGTTAAAAACAACCCAAGTTGGGTTGAAAATGGACAAACCCAGCGATTGGGTTGTTTTAACCCAGCGGCTGGGTTAAATGTTTGCCCAACCTGCTGGGTAGTTTTATTTAACCCAAATATTGTTTAAAAATTACTGTATTTCTTGCTTAAAATGAACCCAAAATATGTTGGAAATTAACATTTATTAATATGTTTAATAAACAAACATTTATTAATACTTTTTTTGAATAATATTTAAACAATAAACATTTATTAAATTGCTTATTAATAAATGCTCATCTTTTTGATTATTATTGTTGCCTCTAGTAATTATGAGTCTGATTTTTAATTTCCAACCTATTTTGGGTTCATTTTAAGCCAGACATATAGTAATTTGTAAACAATTGTTGGGTTAAATAAAACTACCCAGCAGGTTGGGCAAACATTTAACCCAACTGCTGGGTCAAAACAACCCAATCGCTGGGTTTGTCCATTTTCAACCCAACTTGGGTTGTTTTTAACCCAGCATTTTTTAGAATGTTGAGTTATTACTCAAGAGTTACCACATAATTACCACATAATGCTTTCCTGTAGCTCAGTGGTTAGAGCATGGCATTAGCAATGCCAAGGTCATGGGTTCGATCCCAGGGATTGCATATACTCAGATACAAAATGTATAGCATAATGCAATGTAAGTCGCTTTGGATAAAAGCGTCTGCCAAATGCATAAATGTAAATGTATTACTATCCAATACTTTACAAAAACCTCAAGTTTACATTGACTTCAGTAGTTACTAGAGAGTTATCATGTTTCTCACTTTAGAATACTGATCCAAATTATTAGTAATTCCTTCTGAAGGATTTGGTAATAATTCAGTCATTACTAGTGGGTTACCATGATCTTCACTTTAGAATTAATTATACATTATGCATTATTTACATTAATTATGAACTGTAGTTCTCTGGGAGGTATAAAAAAAAATAGTTGCTGATTAGTTAATATTGAATTACCACATTCAACTGAGCACTATTACTTACTAATTCATTAATCAGAGTTTCTTGTCAGTTAATAGTAGTTACTAGAGTGTTAACAATGCATTACTCATTTGTTCCTGTATAGTTATTCATTAATGAAGGATCAGTATTCTAAAGTGTTACCCTAAAAGCCCATAGGATCAAAAGTGCCCATATATATTAAAACACACTTATCATACTACAACTCAATGTACTGCAGCATGAATACTCAATTTGACTGTCTTACTGTGAAGCAGTTTCTAGAGGCTTCTACAGCTCACACACAATGATAATTAAGTTAGATTAAAAGAACATCAATTAGTTTCACCACACTGTGCCCTGAAATCAGCATTCAGACAATGAAGCAATCAAATAATTTGCTACCAAAACCGATGATAGCTAATTATGTAAATACAACAAATTGCATAACATCCACCACATGTTCACACTTGAACAGCCTCATCGGACATGAAAGAACATCATTAGGTCTAGGCTCCCTGAGGATAAAAGAATAGGGAGAGAGAGCTGGTCTTTTAATCCTGCTATAACTGAATCAGTTGACACAAGAAATGGTGGGGAAAGTTTGACCTGACAGACTCTGTAAGAGAACTTGAGTGCCCCTTTTTCCCCGAAAGGGGTTAAGATAGCTGTAAGCTAAGCCAAATACGCTAATATTTTTAACTGACTTTATATGTGTGTGTATATTGCTAATTACCCACACAGTACAATATTTAAGTGAACAGTTCACACAAAAAATCAGCATTGGAATAGTTAAAAATGATACATTCGGTTAGCACACTTATCTGTTTCCACGATAATAAGTTCCTTTGTACATCACACAGATGCAGAATCATCTTCTCTCAGTTCCTGTATTGTTTGGCCAAAGTTCACATTCTCCTATCAGTCTGAATATCCAGTAAGCTTATATGAGAGCTTTGAGTTTCTCTGGCAATGTGCTGCGGTCACTCCTTATTGCCAGCAAGGGATGATGGGTGGAAAAAAAAGTGGAAAACAGAGAATGCGCCTATGTCGTATTCCTTTTCAGATTGCCATGCTGATATAATGCTATAATTCCTCAATTTCAGACATCTGGCTCAGTTTCTGAACATTTTGACTAGTTGTACTCACCCAGCAGTTCAAGTTACCACTGCTTGCATGTTAACCATTCGCTCTCCATATAAGCAATGTAGCAGCTTCTCCTGTTGGATATTTTTCACTTTATAAAATCAAACATGATAAGTGTTTTCACAGTAAATTGTAATCAACAAAATGCAATGTCTTTTTGACCACCTGAATTTATTAAAAAAAACATTAAGGCAAGTTTCCTTTAGTAAGAACACAAGGTTTTTCAATTTTATCACCAACCTGTAGAGACTTAAAAATGAAAAACATGTTATTATTGACTCACTCTCATGTTGTTCCAAACCCATATGCAGTTCATTTTTTTTCCATGGGACACATCAGGAGACTCTTCATGCTGCTTTTTTCCCTTACAGTAGCAGTTTACAATAATTAACTATCAAGCTTTAAAAAGACAGATATGACTTTAGAAGTCTTGGAGCTTGATAGACACGTTCACTATGAAGTGTTGTTTTATGGATATAATGTTGACTGAAGACTCATTAAATATTATTTTGTGTTTCACAGCAAAAGAACAGTAATCCAAAACATAAATAGTTTCCATTTCAAGTGTAAAATTATAGAAATCTCCTAAAAAAGCATATTGTACTTAAATTACTGTACAATGCAAGTAGTGTTCAGTTAACCAAAGCTAATACTGTATTTAATATGTGAGGATGTTAAAACATCTGCTACATGACTTTCTGATTACAACTTTTTTCATGTCCGCTCCTATTACATATCTTTAATCCATTATAATTCACACTTCATTCAATTCTCTCTTTCTCTCCTAATAATCTTTATCTTTTTCAATTTTCCCCAGGTCATTTATAGTGTAATGACTATAATATTGTACTTAAAAGTTACTTCCTTTAAATCAGGAGGGCACACATTAGGATCAGCTGTGGGCCATTACTGAACTGCTATCAAGAATGGGCAAGAAAATGAACTGAGCCCTTTGCCTGTGCGACCTGCTAAAAAGACTGACTTCAGACGTTCCTCACTGGAGTAATAATGCTGACGCAGATCAAAGCTTCCTCTCCAATTCAGGCAGTGTTGGGTAAGTTCTCTAAAAAAGTAATTAATTACTAACTACTAATTACATTTTCAACAGTGTAATCAGATTACTGCACTAAGTAAATGAATTGGATTGATTGGATTACTTAATTACTTTCTAAATCCCATCAACCCTGACCAGTTGAACAAGGATACACATTAAACTACTCTTTCATTTTTAAAATGAATAATAAAAATTGCATAACTTATTCTTGAACTGACCTACTATTTAAAAGGAAGAAGGTTATATTAAAAAAACATTCATTTTAACATTAGACGAGATGTTTAATTTTGATGTTAAATCCACTATTGTTTTACATAGAAATGTTCTATCGTCTATACGGTATTTAATGCAATTACACCAGAGGTAACTGTAAATAAATTATAAAGAATAAGATTAATCCCTTACTTTACTTTTTGAAAGGAAACATAATTAAATCACAGTAATTCATTACTTAGTAATGCATTTGACCCAACACTGAGTTCAGGTACGTATAAAAAAATTCATTCAATACACAAAAAGAATCAATGCACAAATAATAAAATGTACCATTTAAAAAATATTCATCATGTGTTGTTAACAATAACATTTTTTGAAGAGTAGGTGTCGGAACACCATTCCGGATTGTTCTGGCTAAAGATGTAGTCTTGTAGATATGGCTCATGAAATCCTGGAAATGATTTGGTTTCAGGAGAGAGACTCCCTTGTGCTAAAGTAACTTTAGGTCAAATGGCCACAAATTTAACTCATTAGTCATGGATCATAGAGAATTTAAAATGTCAGTTGCATTTGTGTTGAGGCCTTGTATGCAACTGACACATGGATTGAGTTTTTTAGAACGTATGCTGCATTTTTTTAGCAGGGTTATTGTCCAGAGATGGCCGTTTCACTTCTTGGTTATCAAATGCAGATGACCATGCTGTTTTCCCACATCAGACTGGGAATTTTGTAGGCAAAAAAAAACATTTATTTGTTTGTTTTGTTGTCATAGATGACTCTTTTCCTGTGTTTCTGGTCCCACAGCTTTGAAGAAGGAAGCTTGAGGATTTACTTTGTGTGCTTCAGCAATAACAGATGCACTTGCATACACATCTCTACACAGGCCATCACAGTATTTCCCCTATTAGGTTATTTATCTTATAATATTTAGGCTTATACAGCATATGAACTCTGAACTCAAGGTCTCTGGACATACGGTATCTTGGAGCATCGTATATATAGCATCGTTTTAAAACGTATATATATATATATGTGTGTGTGTGTGTGTTTGTGTGTGTGAACAAATAGCATTTTCTTAACTATTCTTGATTCTTTTAATTATTGTAGCTTATCAAATGTCCCTAACTGACCTCTTTCGTATAGCCTAATTATTGGGCAAAGCACTCTCATTTATAAGTTTAGATCTGATAAGTCATCTGGAAGTTAAGCTTAAAGTCATGGGATAGTTATTTTAATCTGAATTCCAGAGTTTTCCCATTTACTGAGTAACTCATCTGAGAAAGATGGCATACTACACTGTAAATGATTTCTGTTGTTTTCACAGTAATATTACTGTGTTCTCAACAATTCCCTACTTTAGAATCTGAATACAGTATGTAGATTTTGTCGTTTTCACCAAGCATTATTACTGTATTCTTAACAGTTTCCTACTGTATAAGCTGTTTACAGTATGTTACTGTAGATTTTCAGTGCATTCTGGGAAAATATTAACCTGCTATAAATCTAAATACAGTACTAAATGACCGCGAAAAACAACCAAACACCTCCTCACACAACGGCTCTGTGACAGACTCATCATGAAGATGAAAGCCCTCAAGAGTATGGTTGGCATTAGACATTAAGTTTTTGCTTTTCGTCAGCTGTTTTCAAAGCGATTTTATGTTGTTTTTATTCTGTTTTTGCCATAATTGACACAAAAACACAATTTGCTCTCGTATTGTGATGTCGACATCATGTGGTCAGCATGTGAATGTGACATCTGATTGCCTGGAACTCACTGAGGTCTGAAGAGGGACAATTAATGTGTGATATTCCCACGTCCAACCTTGTCTGGAACGCAGCATTTAGCTGCGGTGCGGTGCGTTGCGAGAGCAGAGCCAAACAGAGAGAACTGTTCTGATTGTCTGACTGTGTTTTGTAATTGTGTTGCGTCACGTTCAGTTTTAACCATTCGGTGTGGAGAAATAAATTGATGGTTGGGACATAGTGTTTCTCAATATGCATGTGCTCTTTAGCGTTCGTGTTGTCACATCATCATCAACCGTCAAAGTCCGGTACTCAACAAGTACAGAGTAGTCCCGGCGCCAGGACACATATGACACGGGGGGGACTTTTATAATTCTCAGGGGGGCTATGGGGGGTGCGTTGTGCTCTAGCTGAGCCCGAATGTATCACCTTACTATTTCCATTGCAACACGTCAAATTGTTAAAATTTATGCATTTTGGGTGGTCAAATTGAATCTGAGGTGGCACAAATCAGTTTGGTTTAGATCGCTTTCCGTGTTTAAATTGCATTTCAGGGGTGGATGGGTGGGTCATTCAGATCATTGGGGTGGGGGGGTTCGGCTCCAGGACATCATAGGGGGGCTAGGCCCCCCAAAGTCACCCTCCCACCCCCACCAGCCGGGCCTGGTACAGAGAATGCATGAAAGTACCCTTAATATCGAGGATGCATCGAGTGCAGACTTGATAGAGTCAAACAGTTGCAGACAGATGACGTATGGAAGCATTTAAGCTTTAAAGGGAGGGGGGGGATCACACACACAGTTTCTGCCAATCTCATGTTAATCTTGAGTACATATAGAGTAACAATGCATCCTTCATATCTCCGAAAAGTCTTCAGTTTTGTCATATTTATAAAAGATAGATACGCTAAACCGAGTCTTTCCGGAAAAAGCAGAGATCCTGGAGGCGTGTCTGCCGTCAGTGCTGTGGGCAGAGCTAAAGAGCGCGCGCAGCTTCTGCGATGTCTGCTAGTTGCGACATCATTATAAATCCTAAGGGAACAAAAGTGTTCGTGTTGTTTAGGAGCTTTCCTGTAGCTCAGTGGTTAGAGCGTGGCACTAGCAATGCCAAGGTCATGGGTTCGATCCCAGGGATTGCACATACTCAGATACAAATGTATAGTATAATGCAATGTAAGTCGCTTTGGATAAAAGCGTCTGCCAAATGCATAAATGTAAATGTTTACATTATATGCACTTGCACGCCGATT
>RJVU01019434.1:6240792-6259256 GCA_003731715.1 Anabarilius grahami
GCAATGGTTTTGGTCTGGAGAATAAATCCAACCAATCCAATGACATCCTATCAGGGTGTAGAACGTGGTGAGGAAGACTGATGAGCTCTTAGCCACTGTATCTCATTTATCCCAATTACACAGAAGACTGCTTGTGTTGCATTGGCGCTGTCAGCCAGATTGGAGTGAGGTTTATGTGGGTGAGTGTAATGGAGGCGAGCTAGTAACAGCTGTTTAGGTAAACCTCACTCCTCTGGCCTCAAGAGGCGTACTAGTAACTGAGGCTAGAGGCTGCAGTCTTTAGTGTCATTGCTGTTCGAATCCCGCTCATAGAGGTGTGAGTAGAACCAGGGGGGTTACACTTTACCCCAGCCTGGGGGAGCCAACATGGCTATTACATTCAACATCAGTTCACTATAAGTGACCGGTAGTGCTGGGCGGCGGTATACTGGTTTCCGTTTTGCATATGATATATTTATTTTACATATAGCCTACAGCCATACCAGTGCGTAGCTAAAACAATTTCTGGATCTATTCAATGGCCACTCTAACGGTGCATTCAAACCATTAGAACGTCAACATTAACGCTTCTCATTTACTTTGAATAGGTGACGTCATGCATTGCTGAACTGAATTGTGGGTTCCGTTGCATTGCGTCACTGGTGTTGCTCGTGGCAGAAGTAGGCTTGACGGAGGCTTACACATGTCTTAAGCTTGCTCAGTGCTGTCACAGTACAACAGCCAATCACATTACTTTCCGGTATTGCATGAATGCAATTGACTAGCATCTGTGATCTGATTGGCTGAAGCCTGCGTTGGTGCTTGAAAAGTTGAGAAATCTTCAACATCTGCCACGAGGGAAGTGACGTGACGGAACCCACAATTGGCACTGCGTTCCATTCGGAAGGGCTCATCCTATGCCCTAATCCCTTCAAAGGGTTTACCCTCCGGAGTGAGAGCTTCGAAGGGATGAAGGGTGTAGGGGTCAAAAAAAATTTTTTTATCAAGAAAGCGCCTTTGTCGCACATTTTGTACGCTGGTTAACCCCCCATAAAACACACATTTTGTTTAACGTTAGTTTATTTATTTATATACATTAAATATAATGTATATTGTGTCTATGTATCTGAAACATTTGAATGGACTAATAAAGGTAGATGTTAAGTATTTTTGTTGAAGTACAATATCATTTTGACCATAATAATGTACCAAATCTAACTCATATAAATATTACAGTAGTATAGAAAAATATTATACATACATTTATAGGTAAAATCGAACTCCGAGCCTCCTGTACCTATTCTGTGACGCCATACAACTTCACTGTGCAAAGGATCATGGGGGCCCGAAGTGTCCATCAGTTGTACCCTTTGAAATCCTTCATTCCAAAGGGCCCTTTGAAGTGGCCAGTTTTGAGCACTTCGGTTTGGAACAACCCTTCACTATGGCGGCCATGAAGGGCACTTCGGAGGGTAATATATCCCGTTAGGAACCGTTTGTCAGTTCAGCAACGCATGACGTCACCCATAAACGAGAAGCGTTAACGGCAACGCCCCGTGTGAATACAGCGTAAAAGTTCTTCACGACAACAGGTCAAAATATAAGGTCAGTTTAATTGAAGCATTTATAAACAGAAATATATTACTGTTGCACAGTAGAGTGCACTTCTGCAAGTAATAATAGCCTAATAATAATAGTAATAATAAAAGTGTATTTAAACACAGAAATTTAAAAAATATATAGAAAGTGAAGTGAAGTGACATGTGGCCAAGTATGGTGACCCATACTCGAAATTTGTGCTCTGCATTTAACCCATCCAAGTGCACACACACAGCAGTGAACACACACACACCGTGAACACACACCCGGAGCAGTGGGCAGCCATTGCTGTGGCGCCCGGGGAGCAGTTGGGGGTACGGTGCCTTGCTCAAGGGTCTCACCTCAGTCGTGGTATTGAAGGTGGGGAGAGCGCTGGACATTCACTCCCCTCACCGACAATCCCTGCCGGACCTGAGACTCGAACCCGTGACCTTTGGGTTACAAGTCCGACTCTCTATCCATTAGGCCACGACTGCCTTTATTATTATTAATAATATTATTATTGCATATGTCTGGTGTCGGCTGGTGTTTAGGAAAGTGGAGGTGTTTTTTGTTTTTTAGTCTCTATTTAGTCACTTGGGAGAAAATAATATCAAAGAGACTTTAACACACCCCGGATTAAAGATGCTTTCATTTGATTTTATCTTTAGCCCTGTTGTGTCTTATTGGCATGGTACCATGCCAAAAAAAAAAAAAAGAAAAGAGAAAGATAATGTCCTTTTTTTTCCATTGTTGTTTCTGAACTAAAACCTGTTCAGATCTTTCCTTTTCTGAAACCTAAAACATTTAGAATTCAGACTTCATATGTGTGACAACAAGGAAGCAAACTATTTGACTAATTCTATCATCCATAGATGAAAACAGCAGCCCATCATCGTCTTCCCATGAGAAAATCGCTGCCTGCTAGTTTCCCATTACACATGTAAATCAATTTCCCAGGAGGTTGAAACTTCATCAAATGCGCTGTGGATGGTCGGTTTTTTCTAAAAAATTAGTCACGCAAATATGAAGGACAATACACGCAATGTGTAGAAAGTTTGCTTGTCGTGACTTCACCTCAGTTGTTCTTCTTCTAACAAACCAGATATGCTTCTAAAATTCTCCTAAAATCCCATCTTGATTGAAATAAATGAGACCTCATGTGAGTGTTGTGTAATTTGTGGCTTGAGTATTCCACAGTTTGCAATTTTGTATGCTAAGCTTTGAAAAGAAGGCAAAGACGTTGAAATCTCATATAAATGAATTATAAAATGAAGCGTGAAAGCTGTAGTCAGATCTGTTGGTCTTCACCTCAGCAGTGGTGCAAGAAGGATCAAAATCTGGTCTGAGGAGAGCTTAGCTGGAAGGGAGAGCCCCACAATTTATTTAAAACAAATCTTTGTGCACACAAAGTGTGTCTAAATAGAATCTGCCATGTATCCTCAATTTGACAGGGTGGAATATGATTTTGGGAATGATGATTGTAAAGGCTGGTGGTTTGTGCGAGAATGTGAGAGAGCATCATAAACATGTTTTGGCCATGTTTATTTAATTGTCTGACTCTGTACGTACGCATATCTATTTAATAAGGCAATCTCTTATTTGCAGTAAATCAAAAAATGGGTTATGGAACAGATTATAAAGTTTCAGGCCATTCTAACCTTGATTAAAGATTTTTACACAATGATACACTGTTGAAAAGAAAAACAGTATATGCTGGTTAGGTATGTTTTTAAGCATGGCAGCTGGTTTAAGATGGTACTTAGTTGGTCCTTAGCTGGTCATGAGCTGGTTTAAGCTGGTCAAGTGCTGGTCCTAAGCAACTAACTCCAGCTCAGGACCAGCTTATAACCAGATCAGGACCAGCTTAAACCAGATCATGACCAACTAAGGACCAGCATAAACCAACTCAAACCAGCTGCCATGCTTCAAAACATCTCTTACCAGTTTTCAACTCTAAAAGCTTCTCATAAATATTAGCCATGTATTGTACAATTTTATGATATAATACATCTTATGAAAACTGATATATATTCTTCATGGGTGTTTACACTTGGCAGGTTTGGTTAGGGGTGGTTGTTTATGATTTCACTTTTTTTTAACTTTAGTTAGTGTGTAATGTTGCTGTTAGAGCATAAACAATGTCTGCAAAGTTACGATGCTCAAAGTTCAATGCAAAGGGAGATATTTTCTTTTAAAGAATTTGCTGTTTAAGGAACAAACAGCAGGTAGGGACTACAACAAGCTTCTTCCTGGGTTGGTGACATCACAAACCCAAAATTTACATAAACCCTGCCTTGGCTGCGTGAGATTCTCCAGCTTTGTTGTTGTTGAGCAAATGAAGCACAAACTGTTAAAGCTCCGCTTTCTTCTGGAAAGGGGGCCAGGAGCAGCAGCTCATTTGCATTTAAAGGGGCACACACAAAAACAGCGTGTTTTTGCTCACACCCAAATAGGGGCAAATTTGACAAGCTAAAATAAATGATCTGTGGGGGATTTTGAGCTGAAACTTCACAGACACATTCTGGGGACACCAGAGACTACATATTACATCTTGTAAATGTACATCTTGTAAATGGGGCATATATATATAATATAATAATATATATTTTCTCTAAACTGAAATGGGACTGTCTAATTTATCCTCAGCCTCAGACAATGTGCCCACTGACAGCCCAGAATCCATTCACTGGAAAAAAAGTTGCATGTTTTTACAAGGTATCAGGTTTATAAAATTAGCTCTTCTGAGGAAGAACACATTTGGCATCTGATCTTTAGAAGATATTCAGTTTTGTTTTGAGTCACAGGGTAGCAAGTAAATGTTATCCACAAGCAATATTCTGCATTGTTTTCTGTAAAATAATAATTTATTAATTTTGGATGTGCAGAAATTCTGATAAAAAATTCTACACTTAATTGCAGCAATTTCTTCATTGTTGTACAATTGTCTGTTCAATTTTTTCTCCATGCCCATTTATTATTGTGTTTAATAGGTTTCATATTAACTTAACTATGTTCACTTAATTTACACATTGGTCAGATGGTCTCTTCCTTTTAAGTGGGTGATTTTTAGCCAGAATGAATAAAAAAATCTGACTATATGTGAAGCCAATTCTTTGAGCAGCACATCAAAGCGTTCACTCATACACGGTATGTTACTAACATTGTGATTCAAGTCACCATGACACAAGCATAAAGCTATTACTTGCCATGGAAGCCATGGCACCAAGACAAATGACTTCCCATGTGAACAACAAGCTAATTAAACACACAAGCCGGCTGAGGAGGAAGTGAATTACGTGTTTCAGCCTCTACAGAACCATGTGGGGCTCTACTTATAAATCTATAAAAAGCTGTGACCTTTTCTTCAACTTAGTTACATGACATTTAGCAGATGCTTTTCATTCCAAACAACTTAAAGCAAACTAATTGCTTTGCTTGAAGGAAACTTAGTTTACGTCGCTTGCTCAAAAGCAAAATGGTGACAAAGTAACTCTTCTCGCTCTGTCAAAATAACTTTACCAAGCTAAATTTCACTGACTGCAAGAGTCTACAAACTTGTTGATGCCATGAAATGCTTATTTTAACTTATATATATTATTTTTTTTGCTTATATAGAGAGGACAGGAAATTATCAAAAGGTCAATGTTCGCTGGTAGTCAAAGTCCCTTTCAAGGAAAGTCTGTTCACTCGGCGGCCATATTTGCAACACCTTCGGGCAGCTATTTCAGGGATCCAAGACCAAGTCCTGTCTATTTGAATGGGGGAATCATGAAAACTGTTTGGCAAACTCACAATTAAATAACATTTTTCAAATCAGCAACAAAATCTGACATGAACTGTCCCATAAATGTTGTTTCTTATGCTCAAATAGCGTTAAAAGCTTATTTTTTCAGGCTAGACGAGCCAATGCGCATGTGCAGTCCTATGCACAAGTCTCAGGTACCGGAGCTTCTAACAGCAGCTGCTGTGATGCAATGACTTTATCAATCAGCGATTGACTCTTTTACTTAGAAAGCAGGACGTATTCCGCCATATTGCGCGTTGCAG
The DNA here is from genome assembly GCA_003731715.1 of Anabarilius grahami. Classification (NCBI taxonomy): domain Eukaryota; kingdom Metazoa; phylum Chordata; class Actinopteri; order Cypriniformes; family Xenocyprididae; genus Anabarilius; species Anabarilius grahami. The sequence goes on from RJVU01019434.1 coordinate 6,246,400, forward strand.
TTTCTTCCATTTGTAAGTAATAGGAGTGAACCATCTTTCTATATCTATAGTCTTTGGTGTAGTTCATTTAGCCCCTGCTGGTAGATGACGGAACTGTCTGTATTACTGTATGTGCATAGCAGGGGCATCTTCTCCGAGGAGGCAAGGGAGGCAGTACCTCCTCAAAAATTGAATGAGAAAATAATCCATATTACAAAAATAAAACCAAAGCAAATATACAAAATGTGACATTTAAGGATTAGTTCACTTTCAAAAAAATGTTTCCTGATAATTTACTCACCCCCATGTCATCCAAGATGTTCATGTCTTTCTTTCTTCAGTTGAAAAGAAATGAAGGTTTTTGATGAAAACATTCCAGGATTATTCTCCTTATAGTGGACTTCAATGGACTCCACTGTTGAAGGTCAAAATGACAGTTTCAGTGCAGCTTCAAAGGGCTTTAAACGATACCAGACGAGGAATAAGGGTCTTATCTAGCTAAACGATTGGTCATTTTTGAAAAAAAATGTAAATGTATATGCTTTATATAAACAAATGATCGCCTTGCATGTGCTTCCGACAAAACCGCACTTTCGTATTCTTCAAAAAGCTTACGCTGAATGTCCTACGCATATACAGTTGTATTTTTTTTCCGAAAATGACAGATCGTTTCGCTAGATAAGACCCTTATTCCTCGTCTGGTATCGTTTAAAGCCCTTTGAAGCTGCACTGAAACTGTAATTTTGACCTTAAACTGTCTGGAGGCCATTGAAGTCCACTATAAGGAGAATAATCCTGGAATGTNCCAGCATTTTTTAGAGTGTACAAAAATAAAACCAACGCAAATATACAAAATGTGACATTAAAGGATTAGTTCACTTTCAAAAAAATGTTTCCTGATAATTTACTCACCCCCATGTCATCCAAGATGTTCATGTCTTTCTTTCTTCAGTTGAAAAGAAATGAAGGTTTTTGATGAAAACATTCCAGGATTATTCTCCTTATAGTGGACTTCAATGGACTCCACTGTTGAAGGTCAAAATGACAGTTTCAGTGCAGCTTCAAAGGGCTTTAAACGATACCAGACGAGGAATAAGGGTCTTATCTAGCGAAACGATTGGTCATTTTTGAAAAAAAATTTAAATGTATATGCTTTATATAAACAAATGATCGCCTTGCATGTGCTTCCGACAAAACCGCACTTTCGTATTCTTCAAAAAGCTTACGCTGTATGTCATACGCATATACAGTTGTATTTTTTTTTCGAAAATGACCGATCGTTTCGCTAGATAAGACCCTTATTCCTCGTCTGGTATCGCTTAAAGCCCTTTGAAGCTGCACTGAAACTGTCATTTTGACCTTAAACTGTCTGGAGGCCATTGAAGTCCACTATAAGGAGAATAATCCTGGAATGTTTTCATCAAAAACTTAAATTTCTTTTCGACTGAAGAAAGAAAGACATGAACATCTTGGATGACATGAGGGTGAGTAAATTATCAGGAAAATTTTATTTGAAAGTGAACTACTCCTTTAAAAGTGTATAAATCCCTCATTTTTCTAAAGAAACACTGTCCAACAGCGACACCAGTAGGTAAAGGTACAGCGGGAGTCCGTGTCTCTCTTGCCTCCTTGAGCCCATTGAGTTTTAACTGACCAGGCCAGGGAAAGTCACGCGAGAGGAGGCACGATTGGTTATGACTGGATATGAATGGTTTGTGCGATAAATCCCGCCTCTTTTGCTTTTTCTGCCTCTTTTGCCTTTTCTGCATTCGTGGATCAGTCAAAATTAACAAAATTGATGGCATATATAAAATTTACAAAATAAATTAGAATTAACTGTTTAATAAACAAGGAAAAATAAATCAGAACATGATTCAGTTCTGGGTTTTACACACTACAAGGACTGGAAGAATTACAAAACCCAGACGAAAAGTTTCACTCAAGGCAGGCTTTGTCAGTTTTAGGAACTACTTATCTTTGCCTAAATCTGCTGAACCGGCTCATAGCTAAATCATTTTGAAGTGATTACTTATATTTGCTGCAGATAACAATCAGTTGTTTGATTTTCTCTTGCTCTTTTAGGATGCCCAGTATTCACTCTGAAATGTCTACGAAAGCTCTGTTAACCTTAACCAAACATTTTATTTCTATATAGACAATAGGTAATTATTTCTGCTCAACTGTTGCTCCAGCTCAAAAGACAGTTATATTAATGATGAACTGGACCAAGGCCTTGACCACCATGTAAGGGGGTCCAGCTGTCTGAGCTCCATGATTTCCTGGCTCACTGAATCTTCCATATGAATGTCTCCATTCCTTCAGAACAATTTGACTTGATTACTGTTATGCACCAATGAAGCAGCATGCTTTAAGGTCAAGTCCTGAAATGAATTTGGATATACGGTGTTAGCACTGACCTCTAAGATCAAGAAAAGTCTCTCCTTGCTCAGTTTACCATGGTTTATACCACACACACTTTTCGTTTGATCTCCGCATCATAGGTCATGAACATGTTTCTGAGCACAAATCCATGTAAAACAGGATTTGAAATCTAGAATGCAGCTTGATGTGGTTTAAGTAAATAGCAGATGGGTAATCATGACATTCAGATCAGTATTTGATGAAGCGTGTTCTTTATTACTCCGATTATGAGTTAGAGTTAGAATGCAATATTGACAACTCTGGCCATTGTAATTGAATTTTGAGACTTAGATCTTTGAAATTGGTTATTCCCATAGTAAGTTAACATAAAAATTGCATTGCACTTTTATCAGTTGCATTACATTAATCCACATTTAAAACCATCTTGCGTCAGGCATATCTCCATATTTATGAAGACAAATGATTGCAATAAACTGATGTAAGGATTAGACGTTTCTGCCTCTATCAGTGTGATTGATCTCTTGTTTTTGTGTGTATGCTTGGGATCATTTTAATTAGATTTGATAAATGATCAGTTGTTTTAATATTTAATGAATGAAAACTGCAGACTTTTACGGACTCAATATGTTATTTATTGTGATAAAATGCGGAGTTGGGAGTACGAGGGAGTTGAGCAGGTTGATGATGACCTCACACTCATGTTTGAGAATGCCAAACATGTTCAGACACTTGCAGCAGATAATGCGGATCAGGATTAGCTGATTCTTTGTGCTGCTAATGTTTGCGTGGTAGATGCGGTTTAATTCTTGACAGTAATTTAATGTGTTGCAGAATGTATCCTATATAAAAGAAAGTTCATGTAGGTGTGGTTGATCTATCTGAGCCTACAGTTTCCATGACATCAACTGACATGAACCAATTTGAAGATTCCTTGAGGTTTTTGTGGTCACAGTTGTATCCATTTGAAGTATTGTCCTTAAAAAAGACAAGTTGACAGTAAAAAGTAGGTTAGAATGTGCAGATTATCGAGAAGTGCTTTAGAATGACATATGTCACACTTTGACAATATGACTGAAGGTTATGCATGACGCAGAGAATTTGCAGAAGAGAAAAGATACGCTCTTGACGTTTGAAGATGAATGTGGTATTGCCAGGAGGAAAAGTAAAGCATATGTATTAACTTCATGAGTCAGAAGAAGCATTCTCTTCTGAATCACAGGACAACAGAAGACAACCAGTAAAGAGCACAGATATGACAGAAATTCATTTAAGAAACATGACTGAGATCAAAATGTGATCATGCAAACGGATTTAAAAGATACTAAAGACCACATTTTTTAAGAATTAATTTTTTTCTCTCTCTTCTGTCATACCAATGAATGTCATAAAACTTGATATGTAAATGGTGTAGATGAAAACCTTGCAATTTTGGCTGCAAAAAAAACTTTTTGTGACAACATGCCCCAATAGTGGTGTATGAGTTCACTCTATTATAAGGATGTCACAATGGAAACATGCCATTAAATGGGGGAAAAAAACTGATGATTTATAAAGTTTAGAATTAAGAGTTTTTGTGGCTTTATGTGGGGACTTCTTCATGGGACATAATGGAATGCTAAGTTACAGGTGAAAATGAAAGATGAGTGCTACCATTAGCATCTTCAATGTTGATGTGTTAGAAGCAGGAAAAATGGGCAAGCGTAAGGATGATGCGACCTGGATGATGCGACGGCAGCCTTATTGCGCCAGAATGCCCACCACACACCAGCTTATTGGTGGAGAGGAGACAGAGTGATGAAGCCAATCAGTATATGGGGATGATTAGGAGGCCAGGATGGACAGAGGCCAATGGGCAAATTTGGCCAGGACTTACCACCTACCTAAGCATTGTTGTGTATATATATATATATATATATATACACATTAGCATTTTTTGTGAACTATATTTCTATATCTAAGTCCAAATTTTCTGACTTAGGAGGCTGATAATAAGGTAGATAAATTATGTACGACAGCAAATGCATAATGACATGTATCATAATTCAGCATTTCAACAATGCATGATTTGCATAACGTCTGCAATAGTTTACTAAGTTGTCTAGTGAAGAAAAAGTGTGATACGCATTTCATTGCCCAGGCAAGTTTGAAAATTCTCTAAAGACATTTTTGGTTTTCATATTATGTTTTTGAAGAATGGCCTCACTAAGATTGCTTTGACAGAAGAGACAAACACATTGAAAGTAGAAGATGCCTGATTGATATTCAGACGATTGCTCAAATGCATTTGAATAATGACCGTGAAGACACATCGTTCAGCTATTCTTGATGGCCATGAATTATTTAAGTAATATCCTTTGGTACAAAGCTGTTAAACAGGCCTATGACCTTCATTTTTGAATACTGTGGTATTTGATACACACTTGCATGTGTTTATTTTGTGGACATTTTACAGTAAGCAATTTGAACCTAACTGGTTATCCAATTTACCATACTTTAGTGTATTGTATAATATATTAATTAGCAAGACCTTCAAGCAATGAAAAATTAATTTGTTATGCTTAAGTAATTGTTGAGCCTAATGGGAATATGTGAAGACATTTGCAGTTTTAATGCACTTTTAATGTGTCTCTGATCTTTTAAGGGGTTTAGTTCAATTTACAACATAACTTGTATGATACACTGATACACATTTCTCTATGTGTATCTAGTTTGTCTGCCGAGAAAAAAAGTCAAATTGTGCAGGATATGTCTGCTAAAATGCTGTTTCCTTTAGGTAATGTCTGTAAAAGTGTCATGTATCATCACAGCTGCATATGAAACAAAGCATCATGTACTGTACCACAATACCTCAAACCAGAACAATGCATCACGACTTTGAGGCCTTGAGTGAAAACCGTAAGATGGCACCATTTGCATCCTAATTGAAAGAGTTTCTACATGCATAGCAAATATAATTTCTATATATCTGGAGAGAAAGAGGCATTTCTATGATAACACAAATAATGTATTCTACTACCATCCGTAATTGCAAATGCCAGTAACCCCCAAATAAATTAATTGGAATACTTGATACATCCTTTGGCAAAAATGCATGAATAAATTATCAACACTGTTAAAATTTATAATTAGGAAATTGATCACTAAGTGCCACGATTGACTAACCAGAATCAAGTATTCCAAAGAGCACCTTCTACTGGCAAATTCCCCAATTTTGTGTTCAAATGTGTGTTTACTGAATTATTGTTTTTTTACCAGAGGACATGTTCAATAGTGTGTTAAAGACTTTAAAGGGGTAATTAATCGCTGGCAAAATGGGCTTTCAATAAAACCTGCAGGCTACCTATGCAGTAGGAAGGCAAAAATTTTGAAATCGGTGCTACCTGACGAGAGAAAAAGAAAAAAAGGCTGTTGTCTTCCCTTTTGCCAAATAGGTTAGAAAACTTCAGCACCCATAATGCACTGGGCATGCTGCCATCTAAGGCCAATCCCAGTCTGCTCCTATTGGATAGGTTTCACCAGAGTCAAATAGCAGTTTTCTTGAGTAGGAAATACTGCTTAGCAAACTTTTAGTCATAATGGTGTCCACTTGTATTATTCCCGGGTGCAAGAAGTAACCGTTCAAAGAGTAAACGTTTAGCAGGAGTGAGTTACTTTCAGTTTCCAGTGAAAGATCCAGCATATTGTAGGCAGTGGCTAAAGGCTGCAAAGAATTTTAAATACGAAGAGAACACTGCAACGGAAAATCTGAACGGAAAATCAAACACAGTGTTTTAGACCAGATGGAACAGAAAAACTGAAAGAAACTGCCATTCCATCAGTTAATTTGAGGGACGGGAGCAAAAAAAAGGATTAAACATTGTTCATTTACATATACTACTGACATTGTAACAATGCAAAGTGGGATGAAAATCAGCGAACTTGCACTTTAAAGTATAATATACAGAAACTGAGCATCATAAAATGTTTGCATATTTCTAAACTAGAAAGCAGTATTTCTGAGTTTTGAAATACATTTTACCTTGCCAGAGAAGTTGAAAATTGACTAATTAACAGTCTGTATGCATTTTTTTTTTCTACTTTTCTATCCTTTTACTGCAAGGATAAGCAAATGCTTAGTCAATTACTGTAAGGCTCACATTCTATGCTAATTTATAAATAAATTATGTTATATGATAACATTTAAATTAGCCCTGGACATTATTTTCATTTAATTAATATTCAGCCCCATTTGTTGACAACAGAACATCTTGAATGATAGAATCTGCAGCTGAGACCAATCAGCGAGAAGAGAAACATGAGCACAGTGTATATTTGCTGAGCATGCGGGTTGCATGCAAGGTTATCTTTACTGCACTATAAAGGACGAACAGCCTCCAAGGTACACAGGATTACTTGCTCGGCACTTCACTGATCCTGTACACTAATGAGTGTATGTGTGCTTGTGTTTTATGTGTTAATAATTATTGTATTCCAGAATTGACCTTGAATTTGAATTTGTTGATACTGCAACCACATGGTTTATAGAAATAATAATAATAATAATAATGTGTTGCTAAATGATACAACAAAGTGATATAATTGGATTGTTTGCATCACTAAATTGATGGTGTACAGTCTTTGGCTGCTGCCCACACTCACCTTGGGTTATTACTGAAGTTGCAAACACTATAGCAGTGGTTCACAACTGGTCTGGCCATGGGACCCACATTTTCCAATGTCATTAAGCTACGACCCCCTTCTTTTTTTACACATTTCATATTAGCTTATAAAAATTATAATAAATTTTGGTTTTTAAAAAACAAGCAAATGCATTTCACAAAAATGGTTGACACACACAAGTACCGTCCCCCTTTACTTAACATGCACGTAAATTGTAAGAATATGATTAATTCTGATGAATAAACAGTATAAGGCAAGACTATTAAATATCAGTCCCACATATTTGTTTACAGTTAGTAAGTTGGTATGAGCTATCACAGTAATGTAAAAATATACAAAATAACTAAATAAAGTGGCATTTTGGGGTTATGGAAACAACAGTTACCATGGTAAATACATAATACTAACATTAACTGTTAATAAAACATATGGAAACTGCTGATGAATTGGATAAACATACCTGCATGCAAATCCTTCCCAGCTAACACACGACGTACCAGTTACGTAATACGTTTATTGGAACTTTTTGGTAATTTCAAGATTTACTAATTTACAATATTACATAACTACGATGTTGCATGCTCGTAATTTCTTTTGCGCTTTATTTGTAATAAACAGCATTAGCGCGTGCACTTGAAGAGTGCGCGCTACGAGCACGGTATAGGCCTAACGTCTGACAGGACAGGAAAGTTCGTTATTCTGAGGTGAGAGATTTTTTATTTCGTAACAATTTATGAAAATAACGTTAGAATAAAAACACTGACATTATACATTATATAGTCTGACAACAACTCATCTGACCGCAGATACTGATTCAGGACAACACTTTTTTTCTCAGGCACTCTTTACTTAAACTGTGTCTGAAATAGGCCTAAGTGTAAACAGCATTCACACACGTCTTTCAAAATACAAGTCTCGCATCACAAAAAACATAGAATTACGTTTGTTGTTGTTGTTTTTTTGACTACACACTCCGCGAGCCACTCAAAACACTGCACTATAGCACTCATTTTGGAGCTATTAAGAGCAAAACAAGCTTTTAAAGTGATCAAATATGTCAGTTGTGAAATTGCCAAATCGACAGTTACAACACTTTATCATAGCTTAGACTTATATTCTGTTCTTATTTGATTGCATTTCCTGCTTTGAAGCGAATATAAACAACAGGGAGCTATTTCATAGTTCTTTAAATTTCTTTGAAAACGTGTATGCAAAAAGTAACTGCTGTTACTGGAGTCTGAACTTCAAATCATAATACAGTACATCATATTACTTAATACAGACTTAGTTGTTGAGACTGTCTTTCAGCAAAGAAATGGGTGTGACGCTATAAGCCCAAAAGATTAAAAAGAGCATGGGAGGAGTACAATAGAGTATGGGAAGAAAAATTCTGGGTTCCCCCGTTTTCTTTTGGGAAAAGCATGAAATATTGGAAAATCTAACCCCAAAACATGGATTAAGAGACTGATTAGGCTGATTAATGTCTCCCGGCCTGTGTCAGACCCTTTTATTATTTAGCTACTTCCCATGCCAGGAGACTCAAGTTATTGTGCACTAAATATAAAATATAAAAAAAAAGATTTTTCGATGTCAATGATAAATAAAACAAAGACTATTGGAGTTGGAGTATGTTTTACAAGACAATACTCTTTCAGTCTTTCTACTTAAACATTTCAAATTCAATTCAGTGTGTTTCTTGTCGTTTCTCTGTAATTGTGAAATTTAATAGCAATTTCTGAATAAAATAGTTTCAAAGTAAATCCTACACCAATTTTTTTTTATTTTTGTGAACAGTTTTTATGAATACAAATGTATTTTGCTGTTAAAATCATTATAAAATCAAAATGGACAATTCTTATTTTTTATGAAATATTGGTCATAAGTATAAGTAACAATTTTCTCCCATAATTGAGCCAGAGCTGCCAGAAATGTCCTCTGTTGAACTAAGTTTGGCTTTATCTCACTTTGAGAAGCATGTCTCATCGGGCAGAGTGAGTCATCAAATTGGCCTTTGGCAATCCCGATGATAAACTGCATAAATCAAACAAAGATGTTTTATGCAATTTTTAAACAGTTTAAAGTTTTTCCTGAATCCGAACATGAATAGCGATCAGATCTTTTGACACATCTCTTCAACATTGTAAATAGTCAGACCATCATGACCAAAATCCCGCTGGCATATGGCAGCAACAAGACTGATTTGTTATACACTTATCAAGAGTGATTTGACTGTGGATTGAATTTATGCGGATCATAAAAGATTCTCTTACACAGATGAACCATGTTTGGTAGTGAAAATATCATAGTGGCTGATTCTCATTTCATTTTATGTGCACACAACGAACGTAGATGGTCAAATGTGAGTATTCCTTCTTTGTATTGTGTAAATATTCTTGAATGAGAAGCTTCTTTGTAGGATTTTTTTTTACATTTTACTTCGGTGCTTAAACACAGGCTCCGTCTCGGGTCACATTAGGATACGCTAATATATCATATATTCATGTATATTCATATATATTCTTGTCATGGCAAAGCTGATTTTTCAGCATCATTATTCCAGTCTTCAGTCACATGATCCTTCAGAAATCATTCTAATATGCTGATTTAATGCTAAAGAAACATTTCTTATAATTAGCAATGTTGAAAACAATATTGCTGCATGATATTTTTGTGGAAATTGTGACTTTTTTCAAGATTTTTTGATCAATAGAAAGTTCTTAAGAACAGCACTTATTTAAAATAGAAATCATTTGTAACATTATAAATGTCTTTACTATCACTTTTGATCAATTTAATGATTCCTTGCTAAATAAAAGTATTACATTTTTTTTCTGCAATACTTATATTTTGTTTACAGTAAATACATTTTATTTATTCTTTAAATATATATTTTTCATACAAATACATTAAATTGACATATAGTTTGCAACCTGGGCTTGGCCTTGAATTTCTTCTCTTATCAACACATGCACATAATATTGTACCAGTATATCAGGTTTCTGCAAATGGAGAAGCAGATTTCCAGAACGCCTTGAAAAGTCCTTCTGATGTTAATTGTTTGTGCAATAGAAAGTCTTGGGAACACTTCAAGGAACAGTCTGTTCAAGGCAGGGAGAAGTCAGATCAGTGTGGCTAATTTTATTTTCTATCTGGAACTGCACAGGTGCTAAACATATATAAGACTTTACTTCCTTTCTAGGTCTAAAATCAATCAGCTTCTTTGTTGTTTATGATTAAAGCACCACCAGTGCATTTCTTTGTGGGTGGCAGCTCTGTGAAGTGAATAAGTGATGTCAAGTGTAGAAATCTGCAGCTTTAACATTGAATGAAAGACTATTAAAATAATTTGTGAAGTGCTTTGTAAGTTCAAAATAGTGATTAACGTGAACTGCTCGTGCTATGGCATGAATAATGCCTCAGATTTTTTGTTTGATGAGGAGCCTTGCAATTACTTTTCTGAACAATTGCACTTGGTCTTCATAATTTAAGGAGCAAGTCACATCTAGAGACCCGAGTATGACTTGGCTTTTTTGGCTAAAGTCAGTAAGAAACCACCCTAGAAGAACACACTAGCAACTTATTATTTGTGTTATTATTTGATTGACTTATGCTTTACATTATCATTATGCAACTACTTTCCTCCATCTTTCCTCATTCTATTTTCCTCTGGTGCAGTATGACTCTCAATGTTCTTTTGCTGTTTGGCATCATTCATTCACATCTACCACTCTACATTCTGAACATGTATCACTTCTGTCATTATTTAGACTCACACTTAACACACATCTTCATTTTGGTCTCCAATCCATTTAACTGATGAAAGAAAGTGTCACTGCTTGAAGTCTGTCTGTCTAAACGTCTGATGCAAATCTCAATTGATGAATCAGAAGACTGATTTAATGACTCTGTAGACAAGTATGAGAGGATCAGTATTGATCTGATTTGATTTGAGGTACTTGGCAGGAGGATTTCATGTCTTGTTGTTTCTGTTATACAAACTCAAAAAGTGGCCTGAAATCCAGTTGGAGGCCTGTGGTATGAGGTACACTTTATCGGATTGCTTACAAGGTCTAAAGCTTTTAATAATCAAAGTGAAGTACGATTTTTGCCAACTTGTTCAGGTGACACTGATCAGCTTCACATCTGGTCTCTGGCCAGTTTTGTGGATTAAACATTGACTGTGGGAGTTTTGGATATTTACAAGGACTCAAAGTGGTGATCTTCACGCAAGTTCTTGTGTGATTTAAGGAGTGTTGACCACAGTAGAGCCATATTTCATACACTCCTTTCCAATATCAAGATGTCCTATCCATAAAATTTTTGGCTGACCTTTTGGGTTCTCTACCGTCATACTGAGGTTATTTAAGTCGAATGGCTTTCATGGATAAATTATCTCTCCATAAACAAAAGGCCAAGAAAACAGAAAGAAAATATATATATTTTTTTATTTATTAGTTTTTTATTTGATAGGGACAGATACCACCAAACATAGATCATTATAACAAAACAATCTGATGTCTGTATCACAGTGTATATAGCCAAAGGCTAATTCGCAACACTCAAATGTGACAAAAAGAAAACAGTGACAGTTCCTGGAAGCAAACTCTGTATTAAAGTTGTGTGGTGTTTTCTGCCCCTCTAGTGGCAACAATCAGAACTGCAAAAATAATGATTTCTTCAAACAGGTTTCCTAAACCACACAAACCAATATTTTTCTAAAAAAATAAAAATAAAATAATAATAATAAAAAAATTCTCATTTTATTTATTCAATAAATAATACAAATAAATAACATAAAATTTTTAAAAAAATAATGTGTGTGTGTATATATATATATATATATATATATATANTTTTATTCAGCAAGGATGCATTAAATCGATCAGTGTCAGTGAAGACATTTATAATGTTACAAAAGATTTTTATTTAACAAATAATTCTGTTCATTGAACTTACTTTTTTCAGGATTCTTTGATAAATAGAATCACAATTTCCACAAAAATATTAAGCAGCACAACTGTTATATATACATATATATAGTTTGTTTGCTTGTTATTTATTCATTTTTAAATCCCACTTCTTTGGAAAACTAATGTCTATATTACCTGCAGCTACATTTAGCATTTGCAAAAGGTCACACTTACCTCTTCCTGAAACACGTTTATGGATCTTAAACAGATTACAGCACTTAAGATGGCCAGATGAGAAAACTGTCCGCCATTACTCTGAGCAAATGCTAGTGGCTTCTCAAAAATACTGATTTGACCTTCTCTCCACAAATTCAAAAGACTGCAGGTGAAAATTTGTTCTAAATAACTGCGTTGCTACAGAAACTGTATTAAAAGCGATTAAGGTTACAAATGCACTCTGATATGTCAGTTTTACTTGGACACTGAATGGAAAGGAAAGGAGTTTTTGTTAATTTATTTATGTTTTCTTACAAACATAAAGCCTCAAATCACATAAATCTGAATATTTAACTGTCAACAGAGATGTGATTTGTACCACAAAATGGAGTATAAATTGAAACTCTTGAGTATGTATGAGTCACCTAAGAGCAGTCTGTAACAATAGTGTGATTCTGATTAAGAAAACATGTTTTCTGTCACTATGAAAATCTTGCAGCTCTCATTCAGTGATTACATTTGGACTTGCACTGGCATTTACAGGGGGCATTGTGGGAGAAAAAGGAAAGAGCGAGAGAGTTAAAATTGACTATCCTTTATAGGAAAATGGATGCTGATTGTCCTGTCCCTGGAAGAATCAGGGTAATTGTGAATGTAAGTACACAGGTGTGAAAGTCTGCACGTGTACACCATCTACTGCTTTTACTGCTC